>PVHT021183695.1:2525241-2614040 GCA_004024745.2 Catagonus wagneri
TTGTAAGTGTGGTGTTAAAGTCCCCCACTATGATGGTGTTACTGTTGATTTCTCCTTTTAAGGTTGTTAGCAGTTGACTTATATATTGTGGTGATCCTATGTTGGGTGCATAGATATTTAAAATAGTTATATCTTCTCCTTGGATTGATCCTTTGATCATTATGTAGCGCCCTTCCTTGTCTCTTAAAATGTTCTTCATTTTAAAGTCTATTTTGTCTAATAGGAGTTTTGCTACTCCAGCTTTCTTTTGATGCCCGTTTGCATGGAATATTTTCTTCCATGTTTTCACTTTCAATTTGTATGTGTCACTAGAAGTGAGGTGGGTTTCTTGAAGACAGCATATATATGGGTCTTGTTTTTGTATCCATTCGGCTAGTCTATGTCTTTTGGTTGGGGCATTCAGTCCACTAACATTTAAGGTAATTGCTGATATATATGTTCTTATTGCCATTTTAATAACTGTTTCGGGGTTTTGTTGCTCTTGTTTTCTTCCCTTATTCTCTTGTTGTCTCCTCTCACAAGATGGCTGTCTTTAATGTTGTATTTGAGTTGATTTTTCTTATTTGTTTGTGTATCAATTGCAGATTTTCGGTTTGTGGTTACCCTGAAGTTTTGATATAGGAGTCTATATATAAATGAGATTGTTTTAGTTGTTGGTTTCTTAATTGCACGTGCTTCTCCAGTGACCTACATTTGTGCTCTCGTCTCATGATTTCTGATTTTGGTAGCATAATTGTGCATGGATGATTTAGTATCTTTACTCTATATATGCCTTTATATGTGGGCCTTGTCATTTGTGCTGTTTTTGTTTCTGGTTGTGGCCTTTTCTTTTCTGCCTAGAGAAGTTCTTTTAGTATTTGTTGTAAATCTGGTTTAGTGTTGCAGAAATCTCTTAGCTTTTGCTTATCTGTAAAGGTTCTGATCTCTCCTTCAAATCTGAATGTGAACCTTGCAGGGTAAAGCAATCTTGGTTGGAAGTTTTTCCCTTTCATCACATGAAGTATATCATGCCACTTTCTTCTGGCCTGTAGAGTTTCAGATGAGAAATCTGCTGATAACCTTACTGGGGTTCCCTTGTATGTCATTTGTTTCTTTTCCCTAGCTGCTTTCAATATTTTCTCTTTGTCTTTAATTTTGGTCATTTTGATTAATATATGTCTCAGGGTGTTTCTCCTTGGGTTTATTTTATATGGTACTCGTTGTGCTTTCTGGATTTGAGTGAGTGGTTCCTTTCCCATATTAGGAAAGTTTTCGGCTATAATCTCCTCGAATATTTTCTCTGTCCCCTTCTCTCTCTCTTCTCCCTCTGGCACCCCTATAATACGGATATTGGTGCATTTAACATTATCCCAGAGTTCTCTGAGACTCTGCTCATTTCCTTTCAATCTTTTATCTCTTTTCTCTTCTGCATTAGTGATTTCCACTAATCTGTCCTCCACCTCACTGATTCATTCTTCTGCCTCCTGTATTGTGCTGTTGGCTGGTTCTAATGAATTTTTTATTTCAGTTATTGTATTTTGGATCTCTTCTTGTTTAATTTTTACAGCTTGCATTTCTTTGCTCAGTGTTTCCTGTAAATGATCAATCTTTGCCTCCAGTCTATTTCCAATGCCTTGCATCATTTTCAGCATCAACAGTCTAAAGTCTCTTTCTGAGAGGCTGATAATCTCCTCATAACTGAGCTGTTTTTCTGGGCTTTTCTCTTTCTCCCTTATCTGAATTATAGTTTTCTGTCTTTTCATTTTTATAGGTTTTTGTTGTGGTGACCTTTTTGCTGACAATAGAGTTGTAGCCTCTCTTAGTTCTGGCGTTTGCCTCCCCTGTGGCTAAAGATGGTATGGAGGGGGCTTGCTGTAGGCTTCCTGATGGGATGGAGTGATGCCTGCTCACTGGTAGGTAGGGTTGATTCCTCTCCCTCTGATGAGTGGGGCTTTGTCTCTGGGTGTGATTAGAGGCTGGCTGTGTGCCTGAGGGATCTTTAGGCAGCCTGTTTACTGATGGGTGGGGCTGAGATCCCACCTGGAGTGTTGTTTGGCCTGGGGCTTCTCAGGGCTGATGGGAGGGAGCAGATTTTCCCAGAAATGGCCACCTCCAGAGAAATGAGGGCTGATGAATGTCCCCGTGAGCTTCATCTCCAATGCCCTTCCCCACAACAAGCCACAGTCACCCCTGTTTTCCCAGGAGATCCTCCAGGAATTGCAGTCAGGTTCCACCTGGATTCCTATGGAGACTGCTTTGCCCTGGGCCCCAGTGCACATGAAAGTCTCTGCGTGCCTTTCAAGAATGGGATCTCTGTTTCCCCCAGTCCTGTGGAGCTTCTGCACACAAGTCCCTCTGGCCTTCAATTGCAGATGCTCTGGGGGCTCTTTCTCCCTGTGCCAGATCCCCAGGCGTGGGGATTTGACGTGGGGCTCAGAACTCTCAGTCCTGTAGCTGAGTCTCTGTGATGCAGTTACTTTCCAGTCTGTGGGGCTTCCCACCCGGGAGGTATGGGGTTGCTTCTATTGTGTAATCGCCCCTCCTACCTCTTGATGTGGTCTCCGCTTTGTGTTCTGGAGCAGAATATCTTTTTTGGAAGTTTACAGTCCATTTGGTTGAAGGTTGCTCATCATTTGGTTGTAGTTTTGCTGTTTTTTGGGAGAGAAGTTGAGCTCCAGTCCTTCTATTCAGCCATCTTAATCCAATCTCTTCTAATAGATTTTTTATAGAATCTTTAGGATCTTCTATGTATAGCATCATATCATCTGCAAACAGTGACAGTTTTATTTCTTCTTTTCTAATTTAAGTAACTTTTATCTCTTTTTCTTGTCTGGTTGCTGTGGCTAGGACTTTCAATGCTGTGTAGAATAAAAGCAGCAAGAATGGACATCCTTCTCTCGTTCCTATTTTTAAGGGTTTTCACCACTGAGTATTATGTTAGGTGTGGCTTTATCATGTATGGCCTTTTTTTTTGTTTGTTCGTTTAGAATTTTATTATAGTGGATTACACTGATTGCCTTTAAAATTTTTTTTATTATGATTGATTTACAATGTTGTGTCAACTGTTCTTTTTCTCACATTATCCTCCATCATGTTCTGTTACAAGTGATTAGATATATAGTTCCCTGTGCTATTCAACAGGATCTTATTGTTCATCCACTCCAAATGCAAGAGTTTTCATCTACTAACCCCGTACACCCGATCTATCCCACTCCCTTCCCACTCTCCCAGGCAAACACGCATCAGTCCTACATGTCCATGATCTTTTCTGTTTTGTAGATAGATCATTTGTGCCATATTTTAGGCTCCACATATAAGTGATATCATATGGTGTCTGTCTTTCTCTGATTTAACATTGCTCAGTATGAATGTCTCTAGTTCCATCCACGTTGCTGCAAATGACATTATTTTGTTCCTTTTTATGGCTGAATAGTATTCCTTTGTATATATGTACCATCTTCCTAATCCATTCATCCTTCGATGGGCATTTAGGTTGTTTCCATGTCTTGGCTATTGTGAATAGTGCTGAGAAGAACATACGGGTACATGTATCTTTTTCAAGGATAGTTTTGTCTGGATATATGCCCAGGATTGGGATTGCTGAGTCATATGGTAGTTCTGTATTTAGTTTTCCAAGGCACTTCCATACTGTTTTCCATAGTGGTTGTAGCAATTTACATTCCTACCAACAATGCAGAAGGGTTCCCTTTTCTCCACACCCTATCCAGCATTTGTTATTTATTGACTTGTTAATGATGGCCATTCTGACTGGTGTGAGGTTGTACCTCATTGTAGTTTTGATTTGCATTTCTGTAATAATTTGTGATGCTGAGCATTTTTTCATGTGCCTACTACCTGTTTGTGTGTCTTCTTTGGTGAAATGTCTATTTAGGTCTTCTGCCCATTTTTTCAGTTGGATTGTTCGTTTTGTTGTATGAGTTGTTTGTAAATTTTGAGGATTAAAACTTTGTCAGTTAAGTCATTTGCAAAAATTGTCTCCCATTATGTGGGTTGTCTTTTCATTTTTTTTTAATGATTTGCTTTGCTGTGCAGAAGCTTTTGATTTTAATTAGATCCCATTGGTTTATTTGTGTCTTTATTGTTTTCATTCTAGGATGTGGATCAAACAAGATGTTGCTGTGATTTATGTCAAAAAGCATTATGCCTATGTTTTCCTTTAGGAGTTTTATAGTGTCTGGCCTTACATTTAGGTCTTTAATCCATTTCAAATTTATTTTCGTGTATGGTATTAGACAGTGTTCTAATTTCATTCTCTCACATGCAGTTGCCCAGTTTTCCCAGCACCATTTATTGAGGAGACTATCTTTCCTCCACTGTGTGTTCTTGCCTCCTTTGTCATAGATTAATTGATCATAGGTGTTTGGGCTTATTTCTGTGCTTTCTATCCTGTTTCATTGATCTATATTTCTGTTTTTGTGCTAGTTCCATACCATTTTTATGACCATGGTTTTGTAGTAGAGTCTGAAGTCAGGGAGCCTGATTCCTCTAGTTCCATTTTTTTCTTTTCAATATTGCTTTGGCTGTTCAAGGTCTTTTGTGTTTCCATAAAAAAAATTTAAGGTATTTTGTTCTAGTTCTGTAAAGAATGTCATTGGTAACTTGATAGGGATTGCATTGAATCTGTAGATTGCAGATTCTTAGGTAGTATTGTCTTATTATTTTGAGGTATGTTCCCTTTATATGTTCTCTGTCTGACTTTCTCTCTTTTCTCATTCTGGGACCCCTGTAAGGCAAATGTTAGTATGACTGATGTTGTCCCATAAACTAATCTCATTTTAGAAAATTCTTCTTTCTTTTTACTATTCTGATTGGGTGATTTCTAATGCCTCATCTGTCAGATCATTTATCTGTTTGTTCTTCTGCAACTTTTAATCTGCTATTGATTCCTTTAGTGTGTTTTCATTTCATTTATTATAATCTTCAATTCTGATTGGTTCTTTTTTATATTTCCGTATTTTTGTTGAAGTTATCACTTTCTGTCCTGAGTTTGGTAAGCCTCTTTATGAGTATTACTTTGAACTCTTTTCTGATAAATTGCTTATCTCCATTTTAATTCTTTTTCTGAAGTTTTGTCTTGTCCTTTTATTTGGAAAGTGTTCCTTTGTCTCCTCATTTAGTCCTTTGTGTTTGTTTTCTATGTATTAGGTAGATCAGCTCCATATCCCAGTCTTGAAAGGATAGCCTTATGTGGAAGGTGTTCTATGGTACTCAGTGGTCCATGGTCATCAGAGCCAATTGTTCCAAGGGTTTCACCCTTTGGGCTGCATGTGCCCTCCTTTGTAGTTGGGCCACAATTGCTGTGGGCACACTGATTGTGGAGGCTGATCCCAGGCCCAGCTGGTTGCCTAGCTTGGTTGTGATTGTTGTGGGTATGCTGTGGGCAGAGCTGACTTGCAAGTGGGTGCTCCTTTTGGAGAGGGTGCTGGTGCTTGCCAAGGTGGCCCACCAGGTTAAATGGGGTAAGAGCCATTTTGGAAGGTTATTGGTGCCAGTTTTGCACTGCCTGCCTGGTGGAGAGATCATGGAGTGGCTTTTGAGGGGCCTGCTGTGGTGAGTCCTCAGGGAAATGTTGGGGTAGGGTGCACTATGTTAGCTAGGTTGATTGAAAGTGACAGAAATGGTGCCCGTCAACCTTGGGTCAGCTAGGTTACAGAAAAGTTAAAAATAAATAAATTAAAAGGTGCCCACAAGTGCTTCTGCCACTGGAGACAATTTCACCAGATCCCTGTCCCTCCAGCATATATCCAAATACTAGTCAATGAATCTCCTCCTTCTTGTTCTTCTTCTTCTTTTTTTTTTTTGGTCTTTTTAGGGCTGCACCTGTGGCATATGGAGGTTCCCAGGCTAACAGTCAAATCAGAGCTGTAGCTGCTGGTCTACAGATCCTAGCCACGCCTGAGACCTACACTACAGCTCATGGCAATTCTCAACCCTTAATTCACTGTGTGAGGCCAGGTATTGAACTCGTGTCCTCATGGATTTTAGTTGGATTTGCTACTGCTGAGCCACAATATGTACTCCTGAATGTCCTTCTTATATGAGCCATGTGCTTTTCAAGCTCTTGCCTCTTCGTTGGGACTTGGAGCAAGTGAGTTTGTGCATGAGCCTTTCAAGAGCAGTGATTTAATTTCCCACAGACTTCTAGCTCTCCTGGTCCTAAGCCCTGCTGATTTCCAAAACCAGACATGATGGATGCTTGTCTTCCCAGTGCAAGTACTCTGGGCTTACCTGATATAGGGCTTGGACCCCTCGCTCCCTGGTGACGACCTTCACAGTTGTGCTATCCCTCCTGCTCAATAATTGCCTTACCAGGAATGGGATTCTGATTAGACCATGTCTCTGCCCCTCTTAACCATCCACATATGGCCTTTTCTTTATATCCTTAGTTGTAGAAAATATGTTCTATTAGTCTTCAGGTCGTTCTCAGAGACAGTTTTTCTATATGTAGTTATAGATTTAGTATGTCTGTGGGAGGAGGTATGCTCAGGATCTTCCTACTCCCCCATCTTTATCTGAACCTCAAAGGCTTTTCTTATAAGTGGTGATGTTAATAGACATGATTTTCTATATTGTGTAATGCAATGTGTTAACATTTGTAAGATCTGTATATTCAATAAACACATATTTTTCTTTGTTTTGATAGTTAAAGGCTTTATTAAAGTAGAAAAGGAAAAAAAAGAAGACAGAATGGGGATTCCTTGGTAACTGCTTTAGTTAAGCCTTTTTGCCAAGAAAATATAGTAATAAAATCTTCATTTTTGTCTAAGCATCGATTTTTAAAATCTGCTAAGTAACCCAAAACTGAACTATTTATGGGGTTTATAGCAATTTATACACAGTGAGCTGTTCTGAAAAGCTTTTCTTTTTTCTCTCTCTTTTTATTATTTTTCTATTATAGCTGGTTTACAGATTTCTGTCAAATTTTCCAGCTGAACTGTGTGGTGACCCAATTACACGTACATATATGGATTCATCACATGTGATTAGACATAGTTCCCAGTGCTATACAACTGGATCTCCTTGCTTTTCCATCCCCGAGGCAGTAGTTAACCCCAGACTCCCATACCGTCCCACTACCTCCCCCATCCCCTTAGCAACCACAAGTATCTTCTCCAAGTTCGTGATTTTCTTTTCTGTAGAAAGGTTCATTTGTGCAGTATATTGGATTCTAGATGTGAGTGATATCATATGGTATCTGTCTTTCTCCTTCTGACTTGCTTCACTCAGTATGAGGTCTCTAATTCCATCCATGTTGCTGCAAATGACATTATTTTATTCTTTTTTATGGCTGAATAGTATTCCATCGTGTATATATACAACATCTTCCTAATCCAATCATCTGTCAATGGACATTTGGGTTGTTTCCACGTCTTGGCTATTGTGAATAGTGCTGCAGAGAACATGCATGTGCAAGTGTCTTTTTCAAGGAAATTTTTGTCTGGATATATGCTGGGATTGCTGGGTCATATGGTAGTTCTATGTATAGTTTTCTAAGGTACCTCTGTACTGTTTTCCATAGTGGCTGTACCAGCTTACATTCCCACCAACAGTGCAGGAGTTTCCCTTTTCTCCACACCCCCTCCAGCATTTGTTGTTTGTGGACTTGTTAATGATGGCCATTCTGACTGGTGTGAGGTAGTAGCTCATGGTAGTTTTGATTTGCATTTCTCTAAGCATCATTGATGTTGAGCATTTTTTCATGTGTTTGTGGCCATCTGCATATCTTCTTTGGAGAAATGTCTATTCATGTCCTTTGCCCATTTTTCGATGAGCAATAAACACATATTTTTCAAATCGCCAATGCTTGATGTTACAAAATCATGTGTGGGTAAAAGATCTATTCAAAGTTTAAGATAGATCGATGAATTTTAATGTAACAAATAAAATTTCATTTATAGAATTTATGCTGTTAACCCTCAAGTAACTTCTATTTATTGAGTTTTGGTGTGGTATCAAATAGTCACAATTATCTCAAAATATGATGAAAATAAATCTCCCTTTTCTTTGTTTTGCTTTTTTTGCTTTTTAGGGCTGCACCCTTGGCATATGGAGGTTCCAAGGCTAGGGGTCAAGTCAGAGCTACAGCTGCCTGCCTATGCCACAGCCACAGCAACACCAGATGTAAGCTGCATCTGCGACCTACACCACAGCTCAACACAACGCCAGATCCTTAACACACTGAGCAAGGCCAGGGATTGAACCCGAAACCTCATGGTTCCGAGTCAAATTCATTTCCATTGCACCACAACAGGAACTCCACATCTCCCTTTTCTAACTACTTATCTAGGAGAGGCTGGATTTCTTCATATGCTTCAACCAGAATGGTTGGATTCTTCAACCAGCTGACTTTTATTAAGACAGAGATTTTTTTGGTTGGCAATGCTGAATCCTTAACTCACTGAGCAGGCTCATGGCAATGATGGATCCTTAACCCACTGAGAAAGGCCAGGGATTGAACTTGCAGCCTCATGGATACTAGTTGGGTTCATTACTCAGATCCTGAGTTGCTGTGGCTGTGACGTAGTCTGGCAGCTACAGCTCCAATTCGACCCCTAGCATGGGAACTTCCATTTGCCACAGGTACAGCACTAAAAAGACAGACAAACAATAACAACCACCAAAAAAAACAAAACAAAATAGTTTTATTATTATTATTTTAAAGTGAGTAAATACATACCTTAAATTTCCCTTTGAATTTCTAATACACTGTCTACTGATATAAAACTCACAGAAGCAAAATCTCTGTGGTGTCCTCAATAATTTCTATAAAGTGTTTCTGAAACCAAAAACTTTGGGAATTTCTGTTTTAGCCCAAACATATATTTCCTTATAATGTTGAGTTTTAGACCTTGTTTATAGCAAGAAGGTTTGGAGTTATAAGTGTTTGGAGCTTTTATTGTTGCACTAATTGCATAATAGAGGTAACTGTCTTTGCTCAGGGTTGATTCTGCTTTAGTACTATTTCTAATAACTAAGCTATTTCTTACCTCTCATTGATGAAATAAGCAGGAAGGGTAGACTAAAGTGAAATAAAATTTATCCCCCTCTCAATCACATCCTTTATCATTTAATGACAATTTCTAATATTTATTTAGTGATTCAGTCTACGAAACACATTCATACTCATTTAATTTTTTAACAATCCTTTATTGTTAATCCTCAATTTATAAAGGAGGCAAAGAATTTGTAATTATCTAAAAATTATATGGAACAGGGGAGCCTGGCATAGAAGAAAGAATGCATTCTTTAGGGTTAAACGCTTAACTTGAATTTATGTCCATCAGTTACTGCCTAGGCAGGTTTGTGACTCAATCACATTAAGTAAGTTACCACGTTTTCCCTTCTGAAAATGAATACTATAATACCTCCATTATCAACAGTTAGGAGACTTAAACCAGATAATATACATAAAGTCCTTACTTTATGGAAGATTCTCAGTACACGTAGCTAATATTATCTGTTCTCTCTTCATACTACTAAAAGTCAGTTCTTTTTTAGGGCTCTCTTGTGAGTTCTGGAAAAGATCATTGCCATGGTTTTGCTGAAAACTGGACTGTCAGACTCTATAAATCAAAAATATGTGGATCATTTCAGTTACTCTTACACTCAACAAGTGACATGGGGGACGCAGTACATGAGGAAGAAAACCAAAATTAACTGATTTTATGAAATCTTTCTGTAGGTGAGTTCCTTAAAAGGCTGGAAGAAAAGGAGGCTCTGATAAACCAACTTTCCAAGGAGAAGAGCACCTTCACTCTCCAGATTCAAGACCTGAGAGGGCAGTTGGCAGAGGGGACCAAAGTAATGTATCTATTATTTCTCACCAGGAGCTTGACTGTATGTTAAAGAAAAATAATGCTTGCTAGGTCAGCCTGAGTATCTTATCATATGAAAGAAAAGGGAAAAAGTACCCTAGAAGTTATGGGAAAAAAAGACGTGTTGGGTCCTGTATGTGGCAGGAAGGACCCTGATCACTGAAGGATCATCCTCGGTAACTCAAATTGCTTCTCCACTCTGTCAGATTTAGAGCGAGCAAAGAATGTGTTGCCATTTTGCACTATTACTTGAACAGAAATTCAGCAAAGTTCTTTATGGATCTTTGATTCTGAACTGTACAAAGAAGTGGAATTAAATAAAAGACAAGTATAAAGTTAATGGGGCATGATTACCTCAACATTACTTTTAAATTGTCAATAAATTATAGATATTAGTCATTATTAGTCATTTCTTCCCAAGAGAATACATAATACTGTTAGTAGGTGACCGCAGCGTAAGTGGTTCTTTAAGGTTAAAGCACAGTGACTCATATGAGAGGATGGATTCTTTGAGCCCTGGTAATCAAGTTGATTCTTAGTTCATATCCAAGGCATCGTCTTACATAGACACCAAAGTACCTTCCTTCTCCATAATCTCACTGCATTTACCCTGAGAGTGCAAGTCATTAAGTCTTTAGAGTTCTGTGTTTTAATATTTTATTTTATTCCCTCCACTCTCCTTATTTTCTGGATTAAAATTACTACCATGATTTGTGCATCAGACAGATACTAGATGCTTCTCTTATGTTATCTCAACCATCATATATAAATCACTTGAAACAGGTAGAATTGTATCTTTTACATGAAGTCACCAAGGCTCTGAGAAGACCAATAACTCATCCAAGGTCATCCAGCTAGTAGTAGACTGTAAAGGAATTTTAGCAGGTAGTGAAGTGATTAGATTTATAGTTTAGAAGATCTTTGGCTGACTTCCCAGTAGCTTCCAACTGGCGTACAAGGCCCCCTTGCTCTGTGCAGCTTCCTTCTGTGACCCAGCTTCTCACAGCTGCTCCCCTCATTTACTCTCCTCCAGTCACCCTGGCCTCCTCGCTGCCTCGTAAACAAGCTGCCATCATTCCGGCCTTAGGACTTTTGTAGCTGCCGCTCCCACTGTTTAAAAACCGCTCCTCTGGCCTTTGAGGGATGGTGAGAAGGAGCCAAATGTTCCTTATCATGTAAATCTGTTTTATGCTCACACTGCTGTCAGCAGTTTTATTTATTAATTTGTGTACATGTTTGTTTTGTGTATCCTCTCACTCCTTCTAGCTCCTTTGGACAAAGACTGTCTCTATCTCATTTACTTCTGTTAATACTAATGCCTGGGGCAGGTGCTCAATAAATATATATTAAATAAGAAGAAGGGTCGCAATTTAAAGCCATTTCCCAGATTCCAAAATCTGTGTCCTTCTAAGGGTCACTATGTATTTTTGCTCTTTGTTTACTGCCCAGCAACATCTGCCTGAGGCTGCCATTAACCAAGCCTTGTCCTTACCGATCTTTGTCTGCCAGAGAAGATGCTGTCTCCTTATTTGCATTAAGAACCCATGAGGACTGGAAGAGACCGTGGTTCTTCCCACTAGACTAGGTTGTCTCTTGGGAATAATGCTAGTAGGTTAACCGGACCACCAGTTAAGTGACAGACAGTCATTAAACTGAATTCTACTGTCCAATAAATACAATAGCCAACTATCTGGATTGAAATGCACATTAATTAAATCTAAATAAAATGGAAATTTAGTTTTGATCAATCATTGCTTGGGACACTTTTTTTGTTTTTCACACCTCCACATCAGCATCCCCCCTGGACTGAACAATGCACAAATGGGGCACATTTTGAGTGTTCAATAGCCATGTGACTGGTGGTTACCATATTGGACAGTGTACATATAAAATATTTTCATCCCTATGGGAAGTTCTATTGGACAGACTTTTAAGGTGATTAGAGATAGAGTTTTTAGAGGATTACAAAAAAGATTTTGTTTTCCTTATCAATGCAATGAAAAGGCTAGACTAAACTCAGTGGTGTTGGTCCTTTCTAGTGCAAACAAGATCAGATTTGTGTATATTGCTAAATATAAATCTTATTGCCTAAATGATAGTATGTGTTCTTGTTACCTTTGCATTCTGCACTATTTCTAGAACTCCAGGCCTGTCTATTGTTGAAGCCCACATAGTCAGGCTGGCAGATCCCTAAATAGACCTCTCTTCCTTGTTTTAATGGCGGCAATTAGATACTCTATCCTTTGTCTTCTTGGCCCCAGTTCTCTCCCTGGTATTATCTTCCTAGGTTCAGGTTCAGCTTGCATTTGTGACAGGTGGTTATTAACCTTATCTAAAAACGATGATGTCACCTCCAAGCCTCTCACTGTTAATGGTGGTGGTACCTTCTTGTAACACATGTTGTGTCCCCTACAGTCCCAGAGCGCTCTGGCCCAGGCCGTGAAGTCAGCCAAGCGTGATTGTGACCTTCTACGAGAACAGTATGAAGAAGAGCAAGAGGCCAAGGCTGAGTTGCTCTGGGCCCTATTCAAAGGCAATGCTGAGGTGGTAAAGTGGAGGACAAAGTACCAGGACGATACCATCCGGAACACCGAGGACTTGGAGGATGCCAAGTGAGTGGGGCAAGGCCAACCCGGACCCTGGAGTAAGGTACACAGAGGACTCAGAGAATAGAGACTTGGTCTTCAAGGCTTCGTATGTGCCCTTAGCAGATCTTTACCAAGTGTGAGAACAAGCCCAGGACCAAAGTTGAAAAGGCTACCACTGGCAAGAAGCACTTGCTCTAGAGGGGTTCAAAAATAAAAATTATAATACAGAGTGATAAAGACTAGACAGAGGTCCTAAGGGAAAAATGGAGGGTACAAGGGAAGTTTTCATAAAAGATGTGACTTTGAGCTGTGGTTTGAAAATAAGGGTACAAGGGAAGTTTTCTTTCTAAGGGTACAAGGGAAGTTTTCATAAAAGATGTGACTTTGAGCTGTGGTTTGAAAATAGGCTAGCACTTAAAATACTGTGTTTCATTTGGAACAGCAAAATAATAGAGTCCATGTGTATGCATGTCTCCATACATTAAAGTCATCGTGTCTCTAGTCTACAACTTGTAGACTAC
Organism: Catagonus wagneri; assembly: GCA_004024745.2. Lineage (NCBI taxonomy): Eukaryota > Metazoa > Chordata > Mammalia > Artiodactyla > Tayassuidae > Catagonus > Catagonus wagneri. The sequence goes on from PVHT021183695.1 coordinate 2,538,166, forward strand.
AAAGTGGTCTGTGAAGATGGACAGGGACAGCTGGAAACATGTTAGGATCTGTCATCCTGCCTATGGGACAAAGGTTTCTTTGAAAAGAAATCACCTTGGGGCCACTTCTAAGGTTAGGATATCAGTTTTATAGCCAACACTACATAAAGGTTTTAGAAGTTCTCAGGAACTACAGAAGTTTAGGGCCCACATGAATCAAAATTCAGTACGAGGGTGTAGTTCTGAAGCATTTTGTTCGGAGGTCGAAAGACTGTGTGTCTTTGAGAGAAAGTGTCAAACCATCCCCAGCTTGTAATCATGAAAGGGTGACTGAAAAGAATGTGTCCTTGGCTTGGTAGCTTGGCAAAAATCCAGGGCAGATCAATACATTTCTCTTTAGCAGCGACTAAAAATATTGTTTTTCAGTTCTTCACCTAAATCTTTGAAAGACGTGGCTGTGCACGTGCTGAACGGCTGCTATGTCCTGTCCCTGAAGGGGGACGAAGCGATCCATCTGTGTAGCCACAGTAACTTAAAAAGGGTTTGGGGATGACAGATACTAAAAATATCTGCAGTAAATGTGTTAAGGCCACAGAACAGTGCGGCTTTGAACTGAAATGGCTCCTCATATCCAAAATATGGCACTTGCTTCTAAAGTAAGGGCTTTTTTTCTAATAATTGAAGACTTCAAGTGAAAGTGTCTATCGGTCATTCTGTTTGAAGGTTTCTTGGGGAGGGGAAGACAAAAGGGACTGTATATAGGCTACTTATGACCATATGGATTTGTCGGAGCTAGCAAATTGTGGTCCTGCAGTACACAACAACTAAAGAAAAATGATGGGCAAACTTGATACCATCTGATTTTTTTTTTTTTTTTTTGCTTTTACTTAGTTGACCATCAAATATATAAATCTTTGCCTCTATTGTGCTCTCCCTCTAAATCACCTCAGGGAGGTAGAATTTCAAAAAAAATCTAGGATTCTATTTTTTTTTTAATTGGAAAGTTGAGGATCTGTCCACTCGGACTTCCAGGCTTAGGTTGACATGATGAGTTAGTTTCATGGAAACAAGCTCACCTAAAGTCCCGTTTACCAGTTCTGAGTTCCCCCAAGGACAGGGATCTAGTTTCCTCATCTCCCACCTCTTCTTGCATCTTCTAGGCAACAACGCATAGGTGCTTATGGTTGGCAAGTTGAGGAGCAAAATGTAGTTGGTAGTAAATGTAGAAAAACATTATCAGTCAGATGAAGTGATCACTTGTCCAGTCTGCCCTGGACTTGCCTGATTTATGCACTGATAGCCCCCTGGCCTGGTAAAACCCCTCAGTCCCTTAGCAGTTAGGCATCCAAAGTAAAACTCCTATTTTCTGGTTCCAATTGAGCATTTCTAAAGTAGTTAAAATAGGTGTAATCATTTTATGACTCCTGCTTAGGTACGGTAAAGCATCAGAATCTCCTTTTCATCTCCAGCTTTATTGATTATATGTGTGTGTGTGTGTGTGTGTGTGTATATATATATAAATTTTTTTTGTCTTTTTGCCTTTTCTAGGACTGCACTCGTGGCACATAGAGGTTCCCAGGCTAGGGGTCTAATCAGAGCTGTAGCTGCTGGCCTACGCCACAGCCACAGCAACGCGGGATCCAAGCCGCGTCTGCAACCTACATCATAGCTCATGGCAACGCTGGATCCTTAACCCACTGAGCAAGGCCAGGGATCAAACCTGCAACCTCATGGTTCCTGGTCAGATTCGTTAACCACTGAGCCACGACAGGAACTGCTGGGATATAACTGACATAATCCATTGTGCAGTATGAACAATTGAGGTATATAATGGGATAATTGGATATATACGCATATTGTGAAATCTTGACCACAAGATAGTTAACCCTTCCTTTACCCCACCTAATTACCATTTTTTGTGGTATAGTGAAAAAACTAAAGCTATACTCTTGTAGCAACTTTCATGTATACAGGACAGTATTATTAATGACAGTCACCACGTGACACATCAGAGTCTCCTCTTAACAGTTAAGAAAAGTGAAGCAAAGACGTGAAGTGACTGTGGTCAGAAAGCCGGTGAGCAAGGAATTGTTGTTGGAGCTCAAGTCCTTCTTGGTGTTGAGCACAGATAGGTTTTTGCAGGATTCAACCAAAGGGGGCTTTATGGCCATGTGGTTTTGTTGGGTCAGTTGTGTGGCACATGTTAATTCCTGAGGACCTTTTTCTGTTTAATAACAGTAGATCGGAAAAAGCTTTGCTATATACAGTACCTTTTACCTAAGAGGTGTGTTGAATGAGTAAGAATGGATTGCCAGAGTTCCCTTCGTGGCTCAGTGGTTAACGAACCTGACTGGGATCCATGAGGATGTGGTTCGATACCTGGCCTCACTCAGTGGTTTAAGAATCCGGCATCGCTGTGAGCTGTGGTGTAGGTTGCAGATGGGGCTTGAATCGTGAGTTGCGGTGGTTCTGTGTAGGCTAGTGGCCTCAGCTCCAATTCGACCCCTAGCCTGGGAACCTTCACATGCTGTAGGTGTGGCCTGAAAAAGCAAAAACGGCCAAAAAATAAATAAATAAAGATTGCCAGTGGCCAGTGTCCTTGCAGGAGATATGAGCAAGAAAATATATCACACCCATTAGGATGCCTAAGAGCACTGCATTGTGGGGCCTATGGAGGAGGAAGCACTTTAATAAGCCATTCCATCTCAAAGGATGCTGGTGGTGGTGGTGGTGGGGAATGACAGAGAGGGGCTAAAGTGAACCCAAGAACAGTGGAACCTATTAAGTGAGCATGACACTGGGATGGATTTAAATATATAAATTTGGAAGAGGAGCTGAAATAGAAAAGAAATTCAGAGAAAAGAAAATTTGGGCATATTTAGGAGTCAAATGGTGAGCAAGGGAGAGAGTGAGCAGGAGAGAGCCAAGGAATCTTTCTTGGAAGCAATGTAGCCAAAGAGCTCTTTAGAGACTAGATGTGCTTAGGACTTTTAACAGTTGCTTACTGTTGGCTGTTCAGTACTATATTCTTCTTGCTCCCAGTTCTTACGAGGTCCTCAATAAAGTTAGGGGAAGCAGATACCTAACAGGGATTCAAAGATCCCAGTTTCAGTTAGGGGAAGCAGATACCTAACAGGGATTCAAAGATCCCGGTTTCAAGTCCAGGTTGGCAAAGGGTAGGGGAAAATAAAGGATATGTGGACACAGGAGACAGAGGGTGGTGGTCAGAGACATCTGGGTTCTGTGGGCACAAGGAGGTCGTTTTCAGATTCAAGCTGTTTCTACTTCATACTACAAAGCCACCCTCAGGAGCCCCCTAATTTAGTATACAGCACAGTCTTTAATAAGGACACACTGGATGAGCTCTCCGAGGGTTGTGGCTTCACTCACTCTTTCGGCCTCCCCTTCTCAGGAAGAAGCTGGCTATCCGGTTGCAGGAAGCTGCTGAAGCCATGGGGATGGCCAATGCCAAAAATGCCTCCCTGGAAAGAGCTAGGCTCCGACTGCAACTTGAGCTTGGGGACACCCTGTGGGACCTCCGGAAGGCGCGCTCCGCAGCTGACTCGCTGGACCGGAAGCAGCAGCACTTTGACAGGTGCCTGGATGGCTGGAGACAGAAGCATGAGGAGTCCCAGAAGATGCTGGCTACCTCTCAGAAGGAGGCCCGGGCCCTCAGCGCCGAGCTCCTGGAGCTCAGGCACGCCTATGAGGAGAGCACTATGAACCAGGAGGCTCTCCAGAGGGAGAACAAGGACTTGCAAGGTATGCAGGGCCATAACGTGAGTAGACACTGTAGCATTGCCAAGGTCTCGCTCAGGTCTTAACTATTCCATTTTTAATACTTCCTTTAAAAAAAAATGATTTTCTTAGTACAGATATTATTTTCATTAAATGAATTCAAAAACTGACCGCTTTCCTACTTTTAGTCCCAGTCCACTTGGTAAAGGAAGCCTATTAATTTCTTTATATCCATCACCCTACCAAGCTATTCCATGCATTCACATGTGAATACACTTTTTTTTACTTAAAGTACACATTATTCTCTATATTTTGTTTTTTCATTTAATACATTTTCTTTATTTTTTAATTTTTTTTGTCTTTTTTAGGACTGCAACCGTGGTATATGGGGGCTCCCAGGCTTGGGGTCCATTTGGCGCTGTAGCCACCAGCCTACACCACAGCCACAGCCACACCAGATCCAAGCCACATCTGCCAGCTACAACACAGCTCACAGCAACGTCGGATCCTTAGCCCATTGACCAAGGCCAGGGATCAAACCTGTGTCCCCATGGATGTTGGATTCATTTCTATTGAGCCGCAATGGGAACTCCTACATTTTCTCATTTAACAAATGTTTCTACAGCCCATACTATGTGCCAGGTACTGTTCTCTATGTAACTATTCGTTGTTTAAGTCTCAGGATGGTCTTATGTGTTAGTTTCTTTATCTATAAAATGCAGATTATATTGAGTCACAGAAGGTTAAGAACTTGGCCAAATTCACATTTAATAAGTAGCACATCTGAGATTTGAGCCCAGCCAGCTTGATTCTGGCATACACACTTCACTGCTGGGCTCTGCCTCCTCCCTTGTGCCCGTACCTGGAGCCCTACCACATGATTGCGAATAGCAGCATAGTGTTTTAAAATGAGGATGATTAACACATTTAATTAGAACTTACTCATTTTAGATACGATTTTTCACAATTATAAATAATCCTTTGTTGTACATCCCTGTGCATATATTTGTGGACATGTACAAGTATTTCAGTGGGGTAGATTCCTAGAAATGAAATTACTGGGTTAAAGGAATGAATTTTTCAGTTTTGAGATACTGCCCATCAGCTCTTGGAAGAGGCTGCCAATTTATACCAGCACCAAGAATGACGTGCATTATAGCCCTGGGAGTAAGCTCATTACTACTGGAGGCATAAATGAAGCTTGCTTTCTCTGTGGACCTAAATAATCCATGATCAGGTCACTGACTGGGCCTGTGCTGAAACAGTTAGAAGATTTTAGTGGTATACAGACCACCTGGAGGGCTTGTTAAAGCACAGCTGACTGGGCCACATCCTCAGTTTTTGATCCAGTAAATCTAGGAAGGAGTCTGAGAGTTTGCATATCTAACAAGTCCCCAGGAGAAGGCTTCTAGTCTGGGGGACCGCACTTGGTCTGGGGTGGGGTGTGATCCTAAGATATGGTCAGAGTAGAGACCCACTGCCTCGAGTTTTCTCTTGGGAGCCCCTCTTCTGGAGAAGCCAGATCAGAGAAGGAGTTATTATTTACACGAGAATTGGCATCTAATGGGCTTGTTTTTGTCACTTGTAAAAATTCTCATCTTGGCCTATCACAGCCCTTGATCTCAGAGCCAAAGGAGCAGCCAAACTCCTTCCACTGCCTCTGGACTGTGGGTAGTTCCCAAAGCACTTGGCCCTGCTCCACACCTCTTGGATTCTAGAGGTTTCCTTCATGAATAGGCAGGTGGTGGAGGTTTTGTCACTTCTGGATGCCTTGCTCTGTCAAAGGCTGGTGTTCATGAGAGGCTAGGCACAAAGCCTCAAGTGCTTGAGCTGCTTCCTAGGTTATCTGGGCTCACACATTGGCTTCTGGCAGACAAAGACCCAGCTTATGCTGTAAGATCCCATCCTGCAGTTGAGTAGCAGCTGCCACAACAGCAGCCACCAGTGTTGTTAACTAAGCATTTCCATTGGAAGCATAGGGATTCCAGATCTGTGTCCTAGAGCCCCACCAGGCAGTATCTGGCATAGCTCTGATGGGAGCTGGACTACCATGTACAGTTGCAAAGCTTGTCTGGTGCACAATCCTTTAAGGAACACCATCCTTACCAGTTGTTGTAGGCAACTTTCTGACAGATGGCAAAAGAATGTATCAAAGAGAGGATTCCTTTTTCTAACTCAAGCAAAGGTCCCATAAGTGCCAGTAGTGAACTTGCCATCCGGTTACCAAGGGTGGCATGACCATGGTCCCAGTGGGCCTCTGGGAAGTCTGTTGTGCCTGATATCATGGGTCTGAGACTGGTTCCTTTCACTGACTTTTGTTTTCCTTCCCTCTCCAGAAGAGATTTCTAATCTGACAAATCAGCTAAGAGAAGGAAAGAAGAACTTAAGTGAAATGGAAAAGATCAAGAAACAGATTGAACAAGAGAAGACTGAAGTCCAGATGACATTGGAAGAGGCAGAGGTATTACCTCTGGGAAGCAAAGAAGGCTTTTATCATTGTGACAAGGCAGAGGATCTACATTCTAGTAATAACAACAACACAGTGATACCTATTCAAGTGTTAACTACATGCCAGGCAGTATGCCAAGTGCTTTGATGTCCTAGCAAACTATTGTCCTCATTTTAAAAATGAGGAAATTGAGGCTCAAAAGAGTATAAGCAAAAGGGATGGAAATCTCTTTACTGTAATGAAAACAGGAACTACATCTATCTTGTTCCCCAATTTGTCCTGGGTGCCTAAACCCTCATTGCTCTAGTGGAGACCTGTGAACCAGTTGCACTGGCAACACCCAGGAGCTTGTTAGAATTCAGACTCTCAGCCCTCTCTTTGGCTTTGTTGAATCAGAATATGCATTTTAACAAGATATTTTGATGGTTCATATTCACACTAACATTTGAGAAGCACTGGACTAGAATATTGCCTGACATGTAGTAGAGGTTCAGTAAATATTTATCGAATGTTGAATGAATGAATATCCTCATACCTGCCCTTCTCTTTAAATAGAATCAATCAGTCAAAACCCCTCCCCCCTCAAAAAAATCTAGGTAGTTTTAAAAATATATTCAAAGTGATATTCTCAAACATTTGTTTCTGAAAGCTCATCTTTGTGCCAGTGTTTGACAGGAATGTTTTCAGTGTTACGGATTAAAAATTTTAGGAAAAAATTTTGATCTTATCCCTAGGTGTGTGCTAGTGATTGAAAGGACCCCTGGGAAAACTTTTTTTGCTAAAGAGGGTGAACTCAGAAGGCAGTTATCCTGTCATGGTCATTAAGTAGTTAACAAGCCCTGCAAAGCCTCTTTCTTACAGCTGAATTTCATTTTCTTGATCACCCTTTGAATAAGCACCCGGTCATATTAAAAATTCAGCCCCTACCCACTCCCTCTCCAGAGACAATGATTTTTAAAAGGCACAGCAGTTGATGTTAGGCACAGACCTTTTGGAAGGTGTGATAATGAAGAAATTAGACCCCAAAGGATTGCTCTGTGTCGACCAATGTCTCTTCAATTGATTTTACCACCACATTTCTGCAAGAAAGCTGCCAGACAGACAATGTGTCAAGTGGGCGCTCTTGACACAGCTCTTGCCTTTTTATGCAAACTGTTTTCTGAGGCTGTCTGCCTTTTAAACAGAATCCTTTCAACAGGCAGTGTAGTGTCCCCTAGCAAGCTTGAACCTTGTCAAATGGGTGAACTTTGTTTCATTTACTTGTTCTCTGGTTCTCTAGCCACCCTGGCTACACACTTTCTAAAGTCACCACCTTAAGCCAAAGAAGTCACTTCTAAGGTAGAAATTTCAAGCAACATGAGAAGCCAATGAGAGCTGTGATTGGGCAGGGCCAACTTTAGTCCTGTATGACATATAGATGTCTTTGTATGTTAAACCGATGGCCACATTGAAGGTGAGACTATTAAGGCTAAGTGCTTGTACCGCTTAGTAGCACTAGATGGCATTATATTCTATTCGCATTTTCTCAACTTTTGTCGTCAGCTGTATCCATAAATACTTCATCAACTTGGACATGTATTTATAAAACTGGGCTATTTATTTTCCTCGGTAAGCCTTTGTGAGAAACTTTATCAGATTACTTTTGAAGTCACAAAACTCAAATTATGCCAGGTCACCTTCAAAGATTCACTTGCTCAGTGCATTTGCAAAGGTTAGAGGTGACAGCTCCCCCTGGAAGGAAGGGCACCCTGCCCTCAGAGGAAATGGCTATCCAAACATCTGTTTTTACTTATTTTTTACTACATTAAAGGTAGTATTGAGAGAACAGCAAAACCTTAAGCCATTAAATTCCCAACATCTTTCTTATTTTTATTTTGAAGTCGCTACCCAGTTTTGTTCTTTACTCTTGATGGCATGCGCTAAGCCCTCCTCAGAAGAGGCTATAAAAATTACTGCTGCCCTCAGGACTTGTCAGCCAATGGTTTCTGACAAGTGGGCTGTCATCACCCCTTGCACCCTTTATAAGCATCCTCTAAATGTTCTGTTTGTTTCTTTGTCTATATAAATTTTTCCTTTGGAACAGGCTTTAAAGACTTAATCACACCTATGCTCCTAGAGTTGCATCACTTTTATTACATCCCTGGCAGTAACTGTCTTGCCTATATTTAAATTCTCAAGGGAGCAGGAGATCTCCCTGTCTATCAAAGCAATCCGTTTGACGTAATAGTAATAAGTATGGTGATAATGGCTCACACAGAGCATTGTGTGTCAGGTACATCCTAAATTCCTTTATTTGAGCACTGTCCTGTTTCTTGATCTCTGAATGGTTTTGACTTTTTCCTCTATCCTGTGCTGTCCGGAATTAAATCAAAGTTTCGAGGTAGGAGTTGTCACCTTCCTTGTTCTAGTTTTGATGCTTTTATTGATTCATCCCAAAGATGGAAACATTAGAAAAAGTAAAAAATAATACATTTAACATTTTAAATATAGTCACAAACAAGACTGAACTTATCTATTTTAAAAAATGCTTTAGGTTCTAGTTCTTGAAGTACTGCTGAAAGCCCTAAGAATGTCAAAACTGTAAGTGACATGACAAAAGAAATCGCTTGTCTCTCATCCTATTCCAATCTTCAGGGACCAGATTTGAACTTACATTATTCCTAGCAATTCTAAAGAAAGTTAAATTAATGATGCATATTCAATACTTTTGACCAAAAGTGGTCTTAACCTGGTGCCTTATTTATGTATTTCAGGGATCCCTGGAACGTAATGAAAGCAAGATTCTTCGTTTGCAGCTTGATCTCTCAGAGAATAAGGCGGAATTTGAAAGAAAGCTTTCAGAGAAAGATGAAGAAATAGAAACTTTTAGGTATTTAAGATTATTTTGATGAGCAACAATTGCATATTTCAGAATACCTAACAGATTCACTGTGTTGGGCTGCTTTCATGACCCCTGTTGGAACATTATCAAGGAAAGGTAGTCTAACCCTTCACTGGAATCTTTCTAATACACTCAGTGCCATTAATATAAAAGGACACATTTACACAATTACTGTCAGTTTATATGACTTTATTATAGTCAGGGAGCTTCTACTTGCATAAGAGACTCAACACACCAAAAAGCATAAGCCTGTGGACAAGGGTTGTGTACACTCTCTGGGTCTCCCTACAACAAGCCTTTTTCCGGAACGTTCAAGAAATTGATAATGCTGAACAGGGGAGAAAAAAAACTAAAAAATTTGATGCTGTTCATTAAAATTAATGTCAGATCAGAGTGAATTTTCCACATCCCCCCTGCCTGTACCTGTAGCCATTTGTTTGGAGAGGCGCTGGAGCCAAGAGCTAAGCTGCTTATTGAATCCCTGTTGAAGCAGCTGAGTCTTAATAGTCAGGAAACTGAATTAACAGAATCCTGGGTCACAAGATCTTCTCTTAGCTCCGTCATAACAAGCTGATGATTTTAGACATTTCAATTCTTAACTTCTCAGGGAAGTGAGGGGATAAAAGCAGCCCCATCCATGTCACAGAAGGTGGTGAGGAAGATTAGTAAGCTGATGTTGGCAAAGCACTTCACACTCTATAGATCAAAGGCACAATTACAAACACATGGAATTAACTATGATTGTATTATCTGTCTGATCGGTTCCCCTAAGTCAATGCCATGTGTCAAGAAGGAAAATAATTTTTGAGCCTGAGGGTCAACCAGGAATTTGCTTTCAACATGTTTGTTAAACAATTAAAAAAAAAAAAAAGGTTAACATGTTCAGTTGAACTGGCCTCTTCCCCAAAGCCCATCTTTAGGCAAGACTCCCATGGGGGTCACTTTTTTAATGAGGATGTCAAGCCAAATTTGGCTCTCTGTGTGCTTTGAATTATCTTTGCTCTCACTCACCAGCGCTTTCCTCTATAGGACTGACTAGGGGGTAAAAGGCTCTGAGTCTGTGTCTAAAAGAGTTTTTTTTGATGAAGGACAAAATCCGTGGGCCTTGATATTTGCCCTACTTCCTTCCACAAGGAACAAAAATGAACGTCTCCTTGTGCAGTTAAAAAAAAAAAAGAAAGAAAAAAAAAGCTTATTTCAGGTAACAACGTCAAACCTGTGCCTATTAATAAACCTAGCTAAGAAAAAAATGAATCTTCAGAGAGTCTGCATCTTGTCAGGTACTTCTGAATGTCGTAGGGCTGTTCACCAATTATAATAATTTTAGTGCAAAGGAAGCTGGTGATCCAAACAGCTCAGGCAGGGAGAAGAAATAAATGAAGATGGATGAGGCAGGAGCTGTGAAGGGGATGAAAAAAAAAGGGTGGGCCAGAGGGAGCAGTGAGCTGGTCATGAGTTTTAGTTAATGACTCATAATAACCCTAAAAGGTACATCCGGAAAGGAAAGGTGAGCATATCTTCACAAAATATCACAAATCCCATTACAGGCGGTCTCTGTGTGAGTGCCCCATGCCAGTGCAGATTGCTTCAGAATGCTTTGGATTAATCCTAGGGTTTAATCTGACTTCAGGGATGGGAGAGGAAGGGATCTTAAGGAAACTGAAGAGAACTCCAGAGGGAAATACTAGCAAAGCATATGATTTTGAGCAATCAAGGATAAACCAGGTGAATTCTAGAACCCAAGGGAAATACTGCCTGAGGGCAGATGAGGTTCAAGGTTCTGTTCTAAGTAATCCTTGGGAAGTACCTCAGTAAGCGAAGGAGTCTGGTGAGACAGGACCTGGGAAGTCCAGGGGACCAGGAGAGCAGGAGAGCGACTCAGAGGCAAAGGCAAAACCTTGGCAGAGCTGCAAACCAAGTAACTCATTCATTCACTCTCTGCTTCCCTGCCTGCTGCTCTTCCATTTGGTGACGACTGATCCTTGCATGACCTGGACTGGAAGCCTGTTGGTGGTGAAAGAATGAGCAGTTAGTCCACAAGTCATAGATTTGACTTGTTAGACAGATATTTGAGTGCTTCATGATGGTAAGACACTGTCTGCTATTCCACATGAGGCTTTCCCAGCTTTTAAGGATTGATAGGGCTTTTTTGTTTCCCTACAAATTCTATAACTAGCAGAGCTAGAGGTCAGGAGGTTATAACGTAGTCACTGATGGAAGGAGAGGAGTTTTGATGGCTGCCTTTGGTCCTTGTCATCCTGGACACAGGAAAGGAAGAGTGACATTTATGGCCAGCTTGAAGGCCACCTGGCGGCCATAACTGCCGTGTAAGTCAGGCCTGCTCAAGGCAATAGACTGGGTTGAAAACAAGGTGGACAGGTGCCTCTTAAATCTTCTGGGGTCACTGACTGACTATCTATCATCTACTTTATCTATCTATCTGTCTGTCTGTCTATCTGTCCATCCCTCTCCCAACTCAGAGTATTCAAGGAAATGCTGAGGTGTTGGAGGTCTTCTCACCAGCCCAGAGCCAAGGTGTATTCTGTTCCTTGGACACACTCAGATTGGTGCTATGAAAGGAACTTTGGGGAATGAGGCATTGAAATTCCTTGCTCTATCAAAATTCAGTTGTTTGTTTTGGATTGATCATCTACAGAAAGTTAGGCAAATTTTTTCTGTATGTGTCAGGTAGTAATTATTTTGGGGTTGTGGGGTACAGGGTCTCTGTTTCAGCTACTCAGCTCCACAATTAGAAGTTGAAAGCAGCCATAGACAATAGAAAATCATATGGGCATGACTGGATTCAGCCCATAGCCCATAGGTTGCTCACTGTGGCCTCAGGTATGTAGTAACATTTCTTCATCTCTTCCTTCCATATGGTTCACTCCTCTGAACTCAGTAATGTAAAACTTTTCTATGTGGTCTCAATTTACATCTACTATCCATCCAGCTTAATTTCTTTTATTGTCGGAGTCTCTGCCAGAAGAATTTGTTTAAATGTCTTCTTATTTCTAAGTAAAATATTTTAATTCATCTTCAGGAAGTAGGATCTCAAACCCAGACATGGAATTTAGTTAGCAAAATATCTTGTTAATCATTTTAAAGCTGAATGGTATGTGTTAGAATTAAGGAAAAGCTTTCATTTCTCATATATTGATGAGAAACATTGCAAGAGAAAAAATAACCTATTAAAGTGACTGTCAATTTAAAATCCTTAGCCTTTTTTCTTTTTTAAATCTAAGTATAGTTGATTTACAATGTTGTGTTAATTTCTGCTAGAAAACAAGGTGATTCACTTATACATATATACACTTTTTTTTTTTGTCTTTTGTCCTTTTAGGGCCACACGCAGCATATGGAGGTTCCCAAGCTAGGGGTGTAATCAGAGCTGTTGGCGCCGGCCTACGCCAGAGCTACTGCAATGCGGGATCCGAGCCGTGTCTGGGACCTACACCACAGCTCACGGCAATGCCGGATCCTTAACCCACTGAGTGAGGCCAGGGATAGAACCCACAACCTCATGGTTCCTAGTTGGATTCGTTTCCACTGCACCAAGATGGGAACTCCCATATATACACTTTTTAATAGTCTTTTCCATTATAGTTTATTATAGGACATTGAATATAGTTCTCTGTTCTATACAGTAGACCTTATTTATACCCTCCATATATAATGGCTCACATTGGCTAACCCCAACCTCCCACTCTATCCCTCCTCCAACCCCCTCCCCACTGGCAAACATAATTCTGTTCTCCTTGTTCATAAGTCTATTTCTGTTTCAGAAATAAGTTCATTTGTGTCATATTTTAGATGCCACATATAAGTGATATCATGGTATTGGTCCTTCTGTTTCCGACTTACTTCACTTATGATAATCTCTAGTTGCATCCATGTTGCTGCAAATGGAATTACCTAGTTCCTTTTCATGACTGAGTAGTATTCCATTGTGTATGTATGTATATATATATGTATGTTTTGTGTGTGTGTGTGTGTGTGTGTGTGTATATATATATATATATCTCCACATCTTCTTTACCCATTCATCTGTTGATGAACATTCAGGTAGTTTCCATGTCTTGGCTCTTGTGAATGGTGCTGCTCTGAACATAAGGGTGCATATATCTTTTTGAATGAAAGTTTTGTCCAGATATATGCCCATATGATATTTGGATTGCTGGATCATACGATATTTCTGTTTTTAGTTTTTTGAGGGACCTCCATACTGTTCTCCATAGTGGCTGCACCAGTTTACATTCCCATTAGCAGTATAGAAGGGTTCCCTTTTTCTCCGTGTCCTTTCCAACATTCGTTATTTTTAGACTTTAATATTAATGACCTGTGTGAGGCAGTACCACATTGTAGTTTTGATTTGCATTATATGATTTGCATTGCAATAATTAGTGATGTTGAGCATCTTTTCATATGCCTCCTAGCCATCCATATGTCTTCTTTGGAGAGAGGTCTATTTAGGTCTTCTGCCCATTTTTCGATTGGATAGTTTGTAATTTCATTGTTGAGTTGTATGAGTTGTTTGCATATTTTGGAGTTTAAGCCCTCGCTGGTCGCATCATTTGCAACTATTTTCTCTCCCATTCCATAGGTTGTCTTTTTTTTTTATGGTTTCCTTTGCTGTGCAAAAGCTTTTGGGTTTGATTAGGTCCCATTTGTTTATTTTTGTTTTTATTTATATTGCCTTGGGAGACTGACCTAAGAAAACATTAGCATGATTTATGTCAGAGAATGTTTTACCTATGATCTCTTCTAGGAGTTTTATAGTGTCATGTCTTATGTTTAAGTCTTTAAAGCCATTTTGAGTTTATTTTTGTGTAGGATGTGAGGGTATGTTCTAATTTCATTGATTTACATTTGGCTGTCCAACTTTTCCAACAACACTTGCTGAAGATATTGTCTTTTTTCCCATGGTATATTTTTGCCTCCTTTGTCAAAGATTAATTGACCATAGGTGTCTGGGTTTATTTCTGGACTCTCTATTCTGTTTTATTGATCCATAAGACTGTTTTTGTGCCAGTAGCACACTCTTTTCATTGTAGTATTCTCTGAAGTCTGAGAGAGTTATGCCTCCTGCTTTATTCTTTTTCTTCAGGATGGCTCTGGGAATTCTGGGTCTTTTACAATTCCATATAAACATTTGGGTTATTTGTTCCAGTTCTCTGAAAACTGTCATGGGTAATTTGATAGAGATCACATTAAATTTGTAGGTTGCTTTGGGCATTATGGCCATTTTAACAATATTAATTCTTCCAGTCCAAGAGCATGGGTTATCTTTCTATTTCTTTAAATCATCTTCAGTTTCCTTTATTAAAGTATTATAATTCTCAGCATATAAATCTTTCACCTCCTTGGTCAGGATTATACCTAAGTATTTTATTTTTGGAGGTACAATTTTAAAAGGTTTTTTTTTTTTTACATTACCTTCTGATATTTCATTTTTAGTGTAAAAAAATGCAACCAATTTCTGAATGTTAATCTTGTATCCTACTACCTTGCTGACTTTGTTCATCAGTTCTAGTAGTTTTTGTGTGGAATCTTTAGGGTTTTCTATATATAGTATCATGTCATCTGCATATAATGAAAATTTTACCTCTTTCCTTCCAATTTGGGTATCTTTTATTTCTTTTTCTTGTCTGATTGCTGTGACTAGGACTTCCAATACTATGTTGAGTAGAAGAGGTGAGAGTGGTGTCTTTGTCTTATTTCAGATTTTAAGGGGAAGGCTTTCAGTTTTTCTCCATTGAGTGTTATATTGACTGTGGGTTTGTCATAAATGGCTCTTATTATGTTGAGCTATGTTCCTTCTATACCCACTTTGGTAAGAGTTTTTATCATGAATGGATGTTGAATTTTGTCAGATGCTTTTTCCACATCTCTTGCAATGATTATGTGGTTTTTGTCTTTTGTTTATGTGTTGTATCACATTTTTTGATTTGGGTATGTTGAACCATTCTTGTGAACTTGGGATGAATTCCACTCGATCATGGTGTATGATAATTGTATATATTGTTGAATTCTGTTTGCTAATTTGTTGAGAACTTTTGCATCTACATTCATCAAAAATATTGGCCTATAATTTTCTTTATTAGTGGTCTTTGTCTGGTTTTGGTATCAGAATGATGGTGGTTCATAGAATGTCATTACAAGTGTTCTCACCTGTTTAATTTTTTGGAAGAGTTTAAAAAGGATCCATGTAAGTTCTTTGTATGTTTGATAGAATTCATCTGTAAAGCCATCTAGTCCTGGACTTTTGTTTGTAGGGAATTTTTAAATCATAGATTCTTTTTTACTTCTAGTGATTGGTATGTTCAAGTTGTCTATTTCTTCTTGATTCTGTTTCGCTGGGCTGACTGTTTCGAGAAAGTTGTCCATTTCTTCTAGGTTGTCAAATTTATTTGCATATAATTGTTCATAGTATTCCTTTATGGTTTGTTTTTTTCATACATACATATATATATGTGTATATATATATGTATATATTTATGTGGTGCTGATTGTTAAGTCTCCTTTTTCATTTATTTTTGTTTATTTGGGTTCTCTTTTCTTCTTGGTGAGCCTGGGCAGAGGTTTGTCAATCTTATTTACCCTTTTAAAGAGCCAGCTCTTGGTTTTACTGATTTTACCTATTGCTTTTAAAATTTCTATTGTATTTATTTCTTCTCTGATCTTTATTATTACCTTCCTTCTGCTGACTTCAGGTTTTGTTTATTATTCTTTTCTAGTTCTTTTAAGTGGTAGATTAAGTTGTTATTTGAGTTTTTCTTGTTTTTTGAGGAAGGCCTGTATCACTATGAACTTCCTTCTGAGAACTACTTTTGCTACATCCCATAGGTTCTGTATGATTGTGTCTTTATTGTCATTTGCCCCAAGGTACTTTTTAATTTCTTTTTTGATTTCATCATTGACCCATTGGTTTTTTAGTAGCATGTTGTTTAGTCTCCATGTAATTATTTTTTTTCTCCTTTTTCTGTGTTTTATTTCTAGTTTCATGCTGTTATGGTCAGGAGAGGTGCTTGAGATAATTTCTGTACTCTTAAATTTATTGAGGCTTGTTTTGTGCACTAGTTTTTGGTCAATCCTAGAGCATGTTCCACCTTCACTTGAAAAAGATGTGTACTCTGATTTTTTTTGGATATAATATCCTGAAAATATCAATTAAGTCTAACTGTTCTGTTGTATCATTTAGGATTTCTATTGCCTTATTGATTTTCTGTCTGGAAGATCTGTCTGTTGATGTGACTGGGCTGTTTCTTCTTTATGGTGGTTAATATTTGTTTTATGTATTTAGGTCCCAAATATTAGGTGTATATATGCTGACAAGTGTAAAATCCCATTCCTGTATTGATCCTTTTATCATTATATAGTGTCCTTCTTTATCTTTCTTTATGGCCTTTGTTTCGAAGTCTATTTTGCATGATATGAGTATCGCAACCCCCACTTTCTTGTCATTTCTGTTCATATGAAATGTCTTTTTCTATCCCCTCACTTTAACCTATATGTGTCCTTTGCCCTAAAGTGGGTTTCTTGTAAGCACCATATTGTAGGCTCTTGTTTTTTTTTTTTTTTTCATTCTGCCACTCAGTGTCTTTTGATTGGAGCATTTAGTCCATTGTTATTTAAGGTAATTACTGATATATATGTATTTATTGCCATTTTAGGCCTTGATTTCCCATTGATTTTATATTTCTTCTTTGTCCCTTTCTTTTTCTTTTTGTTTTTCCTTTGTGGTTTGATGATTTTCTTTTGTTTCATACTTATATTCTCTTATTTTTTTTTTGTTAATCTATTGCATGTTTTTGATTTGTGATTACCCAGTTTTTCATGTATTTTAACACCCTTAGACTGGTTGTCTATATAATCTCAAACATTCTAGGGGGGAAAAAGCCTACACTTTCTTATTCTTCTCCTCCACATTTTATGATCTTGATGTCTTCTTTTACATCTTCATGTCCATCCTTTTGCTAGTCATTATGGCTATCATTTTCACAGATTTTTTCGATTTCTTTAACCTGTATCCTGCTTATTTAAGTGATTTATTTTCCAATTGTGATTTTCTCTTTCCTATTGATTCTTCTTTTCTATTCAGAGACGACTTTTCAATATTTCCTTTATGGCAGGTTTAGTATTGCTGTATTCTTTCAGTTTTTGCTTTTCTGAGAAACTGTTTTCCTTAGATTTTTCAAGTTTTAAGTTTTTATTCTGATTTTGGTTTGTTTGCTTGCTTGCATATGGCTTGTCTCCTCAAATTATATTTCACATTTCCAGAAAAAAAAAAAAGAAAGAAAAGACAGTTCTTCCTATTTCCTGTGGTACTGACTGCTTCATTTTTCTTAAAAATGTACTTGAGGAGTTTTCATTTTAAAGATTTCTTGACTCTATGTGGAATGTGCTGATTGTTTAGCAGACATTCTCTAGGCCTATATTATATAGAAACCTCTTAAACCAGAACTCTTTCTACTTGTCTGTAGGCAATCATGAAGTTTCATAAACAACTGTGGCAAAAGTACAATTTGAAGCATTCATTTTGCCTGCTTTAGTAGAATATATCCTTGTACAGAGGATTCTGATACCAGTCTAGGGATGCTTTAGCATTCCTGCATAAAGAGAGCCAGCTGTGGCAGAAATGAGTTTCCTCATTTCCTCACTCCTCAAAATGAACAGTATCTTAAAGCTTTCAGTGATGTTAGGTGTTTGTCTCTGTAGTAGTTATGGGCTAGGGCTGCCATAACAAAATAGACAGGATGACTTAAACAACAGAAATTTATTTTCTCACATTTCTGAAGGCTGGAGGTTCAAGATCAAGATATTGGCAAGTGTGGTCCCAGGACCTCTCCCCTTGGGTTGCAGGTGACCACCTTGCTGTGTCCTCACATTTTCTTTTCTCTATGCACATCCATCCCTGGTGTATCTTTTTGTGTGCATATTTCTTCTTCTCATGAGGACATCAGTCAGATTGGATTAGGGCCCACTCTAAGGCCGTCATTTCAATTAATCACCTCTTTAGAGGCCCTATATCTAAATACACTCACATTCTGAGATACTGGGCATTAGGGTCTTCAACATATGAATTTATTATGGAAGGGAGGGAGAAGGGAGGGACACAATTCAGCTATAACAATCTCTAGTAATTTTATATCTTAGTATCCCTGTAAGATTCTGATCTGGGAGTGGAACAAAAGCTCAGAACCTAAGGATAGGCACGAGAGGCTGACTGCATCATGTGGGGGCCACGATGTGGGACTGGCAAAGGAGACTTGCTAACTCTGGGCTTTGGAACTAGAAAGGGTTATTTCTGGTACATTTCCATAACTACTTCTGAGATCTCTCCCCAACCAATGTAGAGAACTGTTGTCACGAAAAGTGGCCCCTCCATCTGTCATCCAGTTGGAAATTCTGACCAGATTCTTACCCCTTTGCAGACCATATGCCTTCCTGATTATCCTCAGAGCTCAGGACATTGGCTTCATGACAGCTCAACATGGAACCTAATTCTGACCTAAGAGGAGTACATGTCTACTGTTTGTGCTTGAGGGCTCTATGAGGTTGAAGAATAGAAAGGCTCTTCCCTCCTCTGTCTTATCTGCCTAGCACTAGGCTTTGTTTCATAGATTGAACCTAATAGGGCCTGTGTTAAATTATAGCAGTTACACTGTCCTGACTCACAACCACCAAATCTTGATGACTTAAAACCATTAAAGTTTATTTCTGCTTAATGTCAGAGAGTCCAACATGGGGTAGAATGAAGATTGGGCCACTATTCTTCAAAGTCATTCAAAACCAAGGTTCCTTCCATTTTGTGATGCTAGATCTTCCATGTGTGGCCACCAAGTTTGCTGTAGATGGGGAAGAGACAGCACAGGATCACACAGGTAAAAAGTTTTATGTTTGAGGCTTGGAAAGACTTATGTTCATAGTCCAGTGGTCAAGATTCTGTCACATGGTCTCAAACTCACTGCAAGACGGCTGGAGAATGATTGCCGTGGGTTCCCCACATTCTTCCCATTGTGTTCCTAAACACACATCTATTGTGGAAGCTTCTAACACTTTGCAAAAATGGCTTCAGCATGGAGCTTTTGTTGTTATAAAGCCATATTGAAGCAATTCACTCTCACACAGCAGTTGGTTTTCTCAGTCTATCCTTGGTTGTACTCCCAAACTCCTGGAGGAAGAAAGCTGTGCTACTCTCAGGGAATTAGGTGTCCCAGGCCATTAGAGCAGGAGTGCTGTCACTCAGGACTTATTCCAACCTGGGTGACTCTTTCTTGCCTTGTTCAGACATGTTTCACCATTGAAAGTGTTTAAATATTACACCTGTCTTAAGAGCATCCTCTCTTCATCCTTAGCCATTCTAGGAAATCCAGATACTCACCCTAGACTGTCCTTGAGGGGGTCTTAGTTAAGGTGGAGACTTCCCTATTGGAACCTCAAAAAGATTCTGGTGCTTTTCTTGATTCCTTCAGGAAGCTGGCCAGGGAATCTTAGCCTGTTGTGATGGACAAATGCTCACTGACCTAACCCTTCAACCTCCATGTTTTCCAAGGGAAAACCCTTTAGACTCATTTTATTAATTATACAGAATTTTTTCCTGAAATTTTAATTATTTTCTGATTCTGAAACAGTTGTGTGTACACAGAAGGTAAACTTTCTTAATTTGGGTGCATGATTTTTTTTCCCCCTGAATGTTACCCTAAAATTAGAAGGAAGCAGCAGTGTGCTATCGACTCCTTGCAGTCTAGTCTGGATTCTGAAGCAAGGGGTAGAATCGAGGTTACCCGGCTGAAGAAGAGCATGGAAGGGGACCTTGTGGAGATGGAACTCCAGCTCGGGAGTGCCAACCGGCAGGTGTCAGAGGCAACTAAATCCCTGGGTCAGCTTCAGATCCAAATCAAGGTATTTTCTACTATAAGGTGGGGGAGGGGGAGGGGGAGGGATGCCTCTGCTTATGGGAGCTGACCAAGCCACAGGTTGTGTCGAGCAGTAACAAGTGAGGACAGCAAATCTAATCCTTCAGGAGAAGAAGGATGAGTTTGCATTCAATGGGCGGGGTATGTTCAGAGCGCTTGTGCACTCAGGCGCAGGTCCCGCTGAATGCTGGCAGGTGTTTTCTCTTGCAGGACCTTCAGGTGCAGTTGGAAGATAGCACCCGCCTGAACAGTGAGCTGAAGGAGCAGTTGGCAGTGGCTGAGCAGCGGAACGCTCTTCTCCATTCTGAGCTCGAGGAACTGAGGTCCTTGCAGGAGCAGACAGAACGAGGGCGCAGGCTGGCGGAGGAGGAGCTCCTGGAAGCCACAGAAAAAATCAATCTCTTCCACGCCCAGGTGGGGCCCATAAATAGCCCATTAGCCACATGGGCTGGTTGAAGGCAGTGGTTTCCACACACCCATAGGCTTTGTACTGTACACAGTTGCCACTGTATCCTTGAGGATGGCCCATGGGGCAGGGAATAGCCTTTAACATCAGAATGGCTGCCACACCCTTCATTCATCCCCGAAGGCATTGGTTCCCTAAACTGTCCACAAAATGAGAGGCTTAAAACAATAGAAATATATTCGCTCACAGTTCCAGAGGCTAGATGTCTGAAATCAAGGCGTTGGCAGGGTCCTGCTCCCTCTGAATCTTGTAGGGGCATCCTTCCTTGCCTCTTCCTAGTCACTCCAGTTTTCTGCCTTCACATGGCATTTTCTCTGTGACTTGACGTCACCTCTCCTCTGTGCCTGTAGCTGTCCAAATTTCCAAATTTTTAAGGACATTAGTCATACTGGATTAGGGTCTACCCTAATGACCTCATTTTAACTTGATTACCTCTGTAAACACCCTATTTCCAAGTAAGGACACATTCTGAGGATTGGGGGTTAGGAAAACAGTTTTTGGGTTTTTTTTTTTTTTTTTTTTTTTTGCCTGGAGGGACACAATTGACCCATAACACTAAGCCCTACAGAGGATAGAACTGTCAGGGCACTCATAGCTAGGATGCTGGAGAGAGGGAGAAAGGGAGAGAAGAAGAGAAAGAGAGGGAGAGAGAAATGTTCCCTAGTGTTCCGGAATCACTTGCCTGCATCTCCTGTTCTCTCTAAGCCACGTGTTCCTCCAGCATCCTGGGATCTCCCACACCTCGAAAAAAAAAAGTGCTTTTGGCTCAGAGCCAAGAAATTTCAAACAATTCTGAGTGGCTGCTGACATCTATGATAAGCTGTCAGGACTCTGGCTTCTCCTATAAGATTATGTAAGTGACACAAAGCAAGAATTCTTAGAATCTTTGCCATTCTCATAGCATCAGGAGAAACCACAATGGCTAGGGCAAATGCGTATAGTAAATGAGTCATTCACCAAACATTTATGGGATACCTACCACAACCTGGACATGTATGCATGGCAGAGATAGATTCAAAATGTCTCCATCATCCTAAAAATGTTCAGATCTGAGGAAATAAACTATGATGCACTGTTGGCAGTATAGTGGTAAAGCAAGCATACCCCTATAGAAAGCCTTCCCTGACATTCCTAGACTTGGGAAAATGCACAGTATGCTTAATCTGAGTCATGAAGGACATGTAAGAAGTCAGCCAGGTAGAGCAAAAACAAGGACAGAGGCAGAAGAGGGAATGTAGGATGTTAAGGAACATTGTTAAGGAAATTTATATACTTGCTAGAGCATGGGGCCAGGGTAGGAGAGATCAAAAAAATTGATGCTAAGGGAGAGGCAGGTAGAGCCAGGTCATCAGGGACCTTGAGTCTGAGACTGATAGAGTTTGAATTCTATCATGTAGCTAAATGGGGGTCTGCTGAAGAACTGAGAGTAGCTGGGAGTGAAGTTATTAGATTTGCATTTTAGGAAGTCTACTCTGATGATATTTGTGAAGGATGGATTAAAACAACCAGTGGCAGATGTGCCATGCTCTGGGGTATTTAGAAACGTCTGTGGGATCATTTTGGTTGCCATAGTGACTGGGAAATGCCACTGACATTTAGTGGGCAGAGTCCAGAGACACTATTGCTCTTGCAAGATTCAGGATAATTCAACATCAAGAAGAATTGCCCTTCCCAGAATGCCAACTGTGACCCCACTGAAAAACACTGGATAAAAGGAAGTGTAAACCACAGATGTACCAGCTGGAGGGCATTGCATTTAGTTTGTGCCTACTGTTTGACTTTTATGTCCATGTGTATGACATGATCCTATTTGAATACCAGGTGGCACAAAACAAATAGGCTGTAGATTATACATAATTCCCAGCAGGCTAACTCACTTCAGTATTTTCTTTCTTTCTCAAGAAAGCTCAACTAAATACAATGGATGGGGTTTCTAGTAAAGTAGAATATTGAATTTTTAAAAAGTAAATCATCCACTATCTGTGGTACTGAATAGCTATTGGTAACAAATCATTTGCCAGGCACACTGTAACTGATGATGCAGTGGCTTCCGCTAAGATGAAAAACCACTAGCCTAGAGAGAGATAAGGGCATCAACCAGAGCAAAAGCAGACAGGAGGGGATATTTTGGGGAAAAAAAGGGAAGAAGAAAATTAGGCATTGGAAACTTGATCTCTAGAGCAGAATTGAAACTTTAGGTGTATCAGAGAAACTAACACAAAAATGCAAATTCTCCGGTCTTATCCCAGACCCACTGAATCAAAATCTCTGCAGTAGGACCCAGGAATCAAACAAGTTTTCAGGTGATGCTGTAGGTCCAGAGATTAACCTTTGAGCAGCTCCAGTCTGGGTGATATATTGCTCACAAGGACTCTTCCCCCACCTTAGCTATGAGAGGACCCCTGGCAATTACTAGAACACTGTCAACCTTGTGATGGACATATAAGAAGCATCTTACGGAACCTTCTGCATTCCCAGACCTGGAGTCCAGCAAACATATGAGGCCAAACTTATCTTTGTCTGATTAGAGGTGTCATTTTTCAAACCTGAGTTGGGACTATCTAGATTGCCCCTCTGCACAATGTTCTCTCACTTTCTTCCTCCCAAAGAGAACCAATTAAAGAATCACTCAGCTTGAGAAGATTTTAACCATCATGTCCCTGGCAGATTTTAAATGATTCTATAAATAAACAAATCAACATTTATACTTGTACCTTTCTTTACAAAAAAAAGAGTTCCTCTGGAGTTTTGTGCAGTGAGCATCCCAATGCACTCCAGGAAATACCCTCAGCCCTGGATCACACCCATGATGTGGGAGGCCTGGGTGTTCTCCATAAGGACAGAGGATGGCAACCTTGACAGAGGTGCTTCGCGCCATCAAGGAAGCAGGGTAGGACCTGTGAGGCTGGAATATCTTCCTTCCTTCCTATTTCCAAGGCTTAATCTTATCACTGAGAGAGGCATTAGCTAGAGGAAACTGAAAGAACAGAGGGGAAATTAAAAATAGGAAGGCTATGCCTTTTAAATACATTCTCCATGCTAAGATTTCACACCCTCAGAAAAGCTGTGCTGCAAACACAGACCAAAAAGGAGCTTCAGACTCTAATGTCACAACCCAGGAAGGAAAGAAGTAGGGCAACACCAGCCAAAAAACACAGATAATCCTCCAATGTAAGGCAGGTTTCTAAGTGGGACGTGGGGGGGATGAGGCTCAGGTGAACTGCTCTCCCCACCGCCTCACTGCAGACTGAGATAGGAAGAGAGGTAGATAACAAGGAAGGTTCTTTTTTCCCCTGGAGCAGCATGCTGGAAGCTGATTTTTATTCCCCAGACCTTTGCTTTTCACAGGTCTGCTACTGACCCTGACTTCTGCTCTGGGACACTTGCTTTTTCCCCATCAAAAAGCAAAAGGCAGAAAAACACATTCCTCAGCAAGCTGACAACCAAACACATGTTTGGGGCTTATAGGTTGCCTGGATCCATTTCTCTTTTCTGATTCAGACTGCTGTCTCTTTAAGTCCTGAACCTCTAATGGATGAAATCCCTTGCATTCAAGTCTGCCTTTGAAGGGGGCTTTTCTAATGTGGCCTCCTGGGCCTGGAAATATTGCTTCACTGAGTACAGCTGACTAGAGGATAGCGCTTTCCTGGCCAGACACCCTCCTCCTGCGTGTTCAGAATGGACCATCTTGCATTTGCACCACCGATCTCAACTTGCCTAATTCAGATGCTGCTTTTCCTTAGAACACAAGTCTCCTCAGCCAGAAGAAGAAACTGGAGATTGATGTTGCCAGGATGCAGAAGGAAGCTGAAGAGGCGGTGCAGGGGTGTCAAAATGCAGAAGAGAAGGCCAAGAAGGCAGCCGCTGAGGTGGGTCCGTTAACTGCCTGCTCAGTCCGGTCTTCCAGATTCGACAGGAGCAGTGGCCAAGGGGCAGAGCAGAGCTGCAGCCAGAGGAGTCTATTGATTCTTCATAGAGCCAGGAGGAGGTCAGCTGACCTCTCTGTCCCCATTTTGAAAAATTAGGCCAATTAACTCCTCCCTTCCAACCTATTCAGGCAATGAAAAGTAGCAGCCAAATTGCCACAAGCAAAATCTTATGAAAGCAAGAGATTTTTTCAAAAGTTAATCCACTTTCCACTTGTGAATCAATATATTTATTGTCTAGAAACAATTCTTCTGTGTTTCCTTTCTAATCACTATTTTCCTAGGCTCTGTAATGGTTTCATGATGATGATCTGGAAAGAATGCTTATTTCACTTACTTTTTACAGCCTGTACTACTGCTCCAGTAACAGACTCAGGCTGGTGAAGAAGGGCTTCAGGCTGGCATACTTTCTTTTTTAACAAGTTTAAAATTGTTGATTGTAATGCTTTTCCTAAATGACACTAAGCTCAGGGTTGGCTGCCAGTCCTGACTGTACCTTTGTGGGAACTGGAAAAGACACCCTGTGGACACCCACTGTGGGCAGGTGAAGACTTCTCTCAAAAGGCATGGCAAGCAGAAGGCAGTACTCGCAAAAAAAAAAAAAGAGAGAAAGAAAGAAAGAAAAAAAATTGCAGAAGGATGGAGGTGGGGAGAAGTCTATATGTGAAGGACCCAGCCTGGCTGGACCCAGTGCTTATTGAGCAGAGCTTGGGCTTGATTTCAGCCTCCACTCACCCCAAACCCATCACATGATTTGGTGCAGTCCATCAGACACACAACCAGATGCAGCAGCCGTGACCTTGCCATGTTAATGAAAACTGATTCTCTTTCTAAAATGTGTATGGGAACTAAGGAGACACAGTGTTCAATTTGATCTTATGTCAGTCACTGTAAATCTCAATAGACGAGAAAAGCTCGTGTGTGTATTTTTCTAAGTTATTTAGCACTTGGGGAGCTAAACGGAACTTTTGCTCCAAATCCCAGCTACCAGGCTACTGTAGAATCTAGAAGAATGGGGAAGCAAGTCTAGCACTCAGCCATTTTGTATCAAGGCAGACACTCTGCTCTCTGATGGAAAAGAGGTGTGTGAAAGCTTGAAAGTGTCTGGCCAAGGAAAAAATAATATGCTTAATGTTTATAAAAATCAATATAGATAGAAAGGAATAAAAACAGCTTCTCCTCCCGTTTAGGAATACTCTAACTGCATAACCTTCCCTTTATAATATTTTCTGGACAATGTTGAATAAATGAACTCACTATCTCTTCCCTTGCCTGTAATTCTCCAACAGTTCAGCCCTGAGTTCCAACCCCACAAAGCAGAACCCAGAGTTCCCTCTGTAATTCATTCTTTGCCCTCACCATCTGTCCAGACGTCTCACACTTAAATTGTACAGATGGTTGGTAACCTGATAGACAGAGAAACTTTGGCTGGGAGGGCAGTGTTCTTACATCAAAGGCACTGAGATATTCATGAAACAGTTCTTAATAATTGCACCAAGACACCAAGCCCTTGTATACATAGCCTAAGCTAAGAGCGGATTTCACAAGCATTAACCTTCCTTGTGCCAGAGTATTGGCACCCAGAGCATCTATTGCTGCCAAGTTCCTGGAGCCTAAACTTGTTTGCTGTTTCGAATCACATAATTGTAGAAGTGAGATGTGAAAAAGATTCTCATAGGCACTCCACACTTTTCCAGGTGCTTGATGCTACAGGACATATCCAGTGGTTCACCTTTGTTTCAGTACAGGTGTTGTATAAAGATGTTGACATGGTATTTCATCTTTGGTCTGTTTCCATCACCCCTCACCCTCATCTCTTCAGAAGCTACTGCTGTCTAGATGCCTTGGGGTTAACGAACTCGAGGGCTACAGAAGGTAGGAAGAGCATGGTGGGAAGAAGTTAAGTACACAGAAGCAAGGCAGGATCCCTAGTCACATCAGGAACTGATCGTGGGTGAAATGTTAAGCTCGGTTGGCTGCCGGATTGTCTCAGTCCCTTTCCTTCTTTTCTAGGTAGCAAACATGTCAGAAGAATTGAAAAAGGAACGAGATACCAGTGCCCACCTGGAGAGGATGAGAAAGAACATGGAGCAGACAATTAAAGACTTACAAAAAAGGCTGGATGACGCTGAACAGACTGCCCTAATGGGGACGAAGAAGCAAATCCAGAAACTAGAATCCAGGGTAGGAATTTGCTGGGTAGTCATAGGGTCTTGTCAGCTCCCAGTTCAAAACCTGATTGTCCTAGAATATCACATTCAAGTGGCCCTACCTCGCTCATCACTT
This sequence comes from Catagonus wagneri, assembly GCA_004024745.2. Lineage (NCBI taxonomy): Eukaryota > Metazoa > Chordata > Mammalia > Artiodactyla > Tayassuidae > Catagonus > Catagonus wagneri. The sequence continues at coordinate 2,564,807 of PVHT021183695.1, forward strand.
TTGCTTGTAGCACTTTCTGATCTAAAAGAGTGTCACATCTCAAAATATTTACTCATTCTTCTTGACTTTGGGCCACCTAATAGGGCCTCTCTTAGACTGAATGAAGTCCACCTTTCTGTTGAGAGAGAATACATCTCCTCCCACTCCCCCACCCAAACTCTAGGCTCCCTAAACCCCAGGAGACCCACTGTTGCCAAACATACCTCCACAGTCTTGCTTCTGTGCCTTTGCTCCTGTTATTTCCTCTGTGGAGAATGCCCATTTCCTAACAGCTAGAAAAAGGGGAGGCAAATAACTAAATCAAGGATCAAAGAATACTGGTGAAGTTATGGTAGGGACTGACAGAAATGATGTAGTACCTGCCTTCTTCCGGGAGTTTAAAAACAAATAGGAAGACCTATCCTGACAATAGGGTTTCTTAAATTATTGAATCAATTCCAGTGACAGTGTGCAGGTCATGTGGCAAATACTATGAAGGATGGAAAGAATATTTGGGATTTCGTGGCTCAGAAAGGCCTCTGGAAGATAGAATATTGCCTTTGCACATTTATGGTGAATCCATTTAATGGACTAGCAGTGCACATTTATGGCACACTCATTTAATCACACTGATTAAAAAGGAATGAGGAAAAGCTCTATGATGTTCTAGAAATCATTCTTAGTATAAGAATAAAAGGCTCAGCAAGGTGGAGAGTATACAACCTTCTCTGCAAGAAAGAGGGGAGATATGAAGGCATGTTCACATTTGCTTATATTTTCAAAAAGAATTGGCGACAGGATAAAACAAAGACTAATAAAAACAGCTACTCATGGGAAGAGAACACAGAGATGGAAGTTAGACCTTCTGAATGCACCTGTTTAGTTGCTGGATTGCAAAATCTTATGAAACATTTACACGCTTCATAATTTAAAAACAATTGTAAATCAGGGAGAAAAATGAAGCAATCCCTAAAATTTTAACACAAAGGGAAGCAAATGGAGCTAACTATATATAAAGTTGGGAGTGGGGCATAAAACACAAAGTACAATTATTCCCAGGACTTTTAAACATAGTTTAGTCTGTACATCCTTGAGGGAATAAATGTAAGGACAAAACAAAATAGCAAATAAGGCAAGCTGTATATGTCGTTTCAAAATAACAATATCTTATTATTGCCACTAGGAAAAATATGCATATAATTATCCAACAGCATATATATAATAACCAAGATTTTTAGTATATGAGAAAAAGCATATAGGTATAAAATCAAAGGACTTAGAATATGATTTTTTCTCCTAAAAATTACATGAGTGATACTGGTATTTCCAACTCAAAGTTAAGACTGTAGGATTTCATTTCATTTTCAATTGCTGTTTGTCCACTATTAAGGACAGTGATAGTATTAATGATACAGCAATGAGCTCCTGATGATCAGATGAGACTAAGGAAATATGATTGCTTTTCTTAAAAACATGATCATATTACCATTTTCTATTAGAATTACATAAAGAAATATTTACAGGTGAAATTATAATGTTTAGGATTTCCTTTAATAAAGTGATTTTTCCCCGAGGTGTTTTAATCACTTAAAAAACAACTACAAAACCATAAGCAGTACTTTAAAAAGCAGAGGCAGGCCTCTGTTGTTGTCATGTCCCAACTGACGGAATAGTGCATTAGGATCCTGTCTGATAAGGTCCAGAAGAATTTTTTACTTTTTGTCTTTTTAGGGCTGCACCTGTGGCATATGGAGGTTCCCAGGCTAGGGATCTAATAGGAGCTGTAGTAGCTGGCCTTCGCCACAGCCACAGCAACGCCAGATCCGAGCCGCATCCATGACCTACACCATAGCTCACGGCAATGCCAGATCCTTAACCCTTTGAGCAAGGCCAGGGATCGAACCTGCGTGCTCATGGATACTAGTCAGATTCCTTTCCACTGAGCCACAATGGGAACTCTCAGAAGAATTTTTTAAATGGGGCTCATCCACAAAGAGCTTGCTCAACTGTCTACTCTCCCACCCCTCCCCTATTCCTGAGACAGAATTCAGAGGGGAGGAAAATGAGAGGTGGGCACAGACACACCAGTCATGCTCATTACCCAGGGGGCTATGCTTTGTAAGTTTAGAAGGTGGTCAGGAAGGTGTCACCTAGAAGGTGACATCTGCATCAAGAAGAAGGCAGGAGAGGACCATGGCTATCTAGAGGAAGAAAAGGCGCAGCCAACTGCTTCCCCCATCAACTCCCTACCCCTGGGTCCTGCTCTATTTTTCTCCATAGCACTTATCGCCATCTAATGTGTTCTGTATTCCACTTTGTTTTATTTGTGTTTCCCTTCATTATAATGGATGCTTATAGAGGGGGGAGATTTTGATCTGCTTTGTTCCCTGTTGTATCCTTGACTTTGGTGTCTGGTGTGTAGTAGACATCAAATATTTATTGAATGAATGCTATGTTGACCTTTGTTCCTATAACTCTATAAGGCCACAGGCGAGCTGTTATTCTGTACTATAGCTCCACCACAAAGCAGGGCTTGTGGGGTCGTGGGTGACGTTTTTGACATAGACTCAAGGTCTGACTTCTTTAGAGAATCAAAGCTGAACACGGAGAAGGAAGATGAAGATGAGGTAGTATATTGGCTAAGTCCTTAAAGAGTGGTGCAGAGAGCTTAGGCCCTCTGTGTACTTATGCCCATTCATACATACAGCGTGTGCATGTAATTTTGTAATCTAAGAGGGGACGTTTACCATTTCTGCGTGGATTAGGCCTTCACATCCTTCAGAGCCTAAATAGTCCTTTTATGTGCTCACACGGTTCAGCTAGCTCACTTCTGGCAAAGTGCTTTTCCCAGAGCGGTTGTCCTGTTTTACTATTGCCAGGATGAGAGTGGACACATCTTTGCTGGATGATGTCACTCTCTTCCAAATGATCATGCCGATTGGCAAATGCAACGCCAGCCTGGCTTGCTGGCTGCCCGCCTGTGGTCTGAGGCCATGGTTTGCTTGCAGGTTCGTGAACTAGAAGGCGAACTGGAGAGTGAGATCCGACGCAACGCAGAGGCCCAGAGGGGAGCCCGCAGGCTTGAGCGCTGCATCAAAGAGCTGACCTATCAGGTACTCTGGGAAGCCACTCCCTGTTCGCCTGGCTGCTCTGCCCTGGACACTGTGCTCCTTCAAGCCCGAAACGCCGCCCAGGTCTCCTGTAGCTCTCTTTCCATCTTTGCTGTCCCTCAGCAGGAGATACCAATTCACCCTTCCAGGGGTCCTGTGCTATTATGGGTTTGAGACGGTCCCTTTTCAGAGCTCTCAGGAAGCAAAATGTGAGTGGCAAGTTGCAATTAGAAGTGAAAAGCTATTTATACGGTCCTTGTTTTTTCACACATAATGTCTGCAGCACTTTCAGAAAGATGCCTTCCTGTGAGAGGCTGAGTGAGAACAATGTGTAAATGAAGTGACGGGTGGCAACTCAGCCAGCAGGTTACATGGGACACTGGCTAAATTGGAGCAGGGGACATTTCCACTCTTGTTTTATGGGCACACACACTCCAGGCCACCGAGGGCTTATCTGGGGCTGGTGCCAGGTGGAAACGGAAGAGGCCCCCACAACTTTCTGACTCTTTTCCTGAGGACTGGCATTAGCCTGAGCAAATAATTGAAAAGAGGTGGGCAGGCTTCTTACCAACTAATGCATTTCCAGAGTAGCAATGTACTCCTTCACTTCTGCTTTTACTTTTTAGTCTTTCTTCCCTTTTCTTCAAAAAGAGAAGACCAGGAGTTCCCATCGTGGCTCAGTGGTTAATGAACGACTAGTATCCATGAGGACTCGGGTTAGATCGCTCAGTGGGTTAAGGATCTGGCATTGCCGTGGGCTGCGGTGTAGGTCGCAGACTTGACTCAGATCCCACATTGCTGTGGCTGTGGTGTAGACCAGCATCTGCAGCTCCAATTCAACCCCTAGCCTGGGAATTTGCATATGCTACAGGTGTGGCCCTAAAACAAACAAACAAAAAACAACAACAACAACAACCGCAAAATAGAGAAGAGCAAAGATTCCATGATAGCAAAAGTCCTGTCTTGCTCACCACTCTGGGCCCAGCACCTTCCTGGCACAGTTGTTGAATACAGTTGCCAAAGGGCACTTTCCAGACCTTCTGCTGCACGATATGGCTTATTTCAGTGAAAAGGTGAACTCATCCTAAGCACCCATTTTACGACAATCTGGATGGCACTCATGTGAGATCCGTTAGTCCTGATGCTGGTCCCGGAGGCTGAGTTGGTATCAGAGACATCAAAGTTTTCCTCCCTTGCAGTAGGAAGGATAGTGTTAATAAGGAAGCTGAGCACTTCAGAAACATCATCTTGAGCTAATGGAGATGAAATATTTGCACAATTCTTCTTTGCTGAATAAGAGATTCTCTCTCTCTCTTTTTTTTTTTTTTTTTTTTTTTTTGGTCTTTTCAGGGCTGCACCCTCGGCATATGGAGGTTACCAGGCTAGGGGTCTAATCAGAGATGTAGTCGCCGGCCGACGCCACAGCCACAGCAACGTGGGATCTGAGCTGCGTCTGCAACCTACACCACAGTTCACGGCAACGCGGAATCCTTAACCCACTGAGAAGGCCAGGGATCGAACCCTCAACCTCATGGTTCCTAGTCGGATTCGTTAACCACTGAGCCATGACAGGAACTCCTAAGAGGTTCTCTTCTAAGGCGAGTTAGTCTGACACTTCTTTAGACCATGCTGGGTATTATTACCAAACCCACTGAGAAGTGCACCCATGTTGTGTGTGTGTGTCTGAGGAAGTAAACACCTGGGGAACACGAGAGGTAATCTAGTCTATTCTTTTGAGTGAGGACAAGAAAACAGAAAACATGAGGAAGTGAAATCCTGCTTGTTAATTATGTCTGGGTTTTTCTTTTTCTTTTCCTATGGATTATTCCTACTGTGTTCTTCTGTAAACAGGTTTGTTATATAACAATACACCAAAGCTATATACTTTCTTTGGTTTTCGTTGTCCCAACGAATACAATCTCATTCTTTTATGTTATCTTTGTTCCTTCATAGCAGTAATCTCAGTGTTCCCCTGGTACCAGTCCGGAGGTGTATTTCCTGATTTCTTCCGAGTATCTCCACAATGCTTAAAATATACCTATTCAGTTATGCAATGATTTTCTGCCATCAAATCTGATAACACCCACTGAGTACCTTTTTGTGCAAGGTATCAGGCTAGATCCTATTTGTTTAAAGAGGTATTAGAGAGCCCTTCACATTGCTTGATATCAATACCTGGTTTTGAAATAGTCAACGTAGATATCGAGTCAATTCAATGTCCTCCTTTAACATCAAAGTAACTACAAGGCAGGGTGTTTTGTGATGGTATATTGTAAGTCTCATTATAAAATTTCATTTGAAAGGGACATAAATATGGTTTTCCTTTCCTAGGAAAAATCCTCTGGGAAGATCACACCACAATGGAAAAGGGAATCAAGTGTGACCCCCAACCCCCATCTGTAATAGTTCCATGGCCAGTCTCCCCGACCATTTCTCTTCCCTCCTATGTTCCTCTAGCATCTGGAAATTCATCCCATTTTCCTCTCTCTAGTGTCTAGAAAAATATACCGTAAAACAGGACATAGGATTAGGAACCTATACTTGTTACATAAAGAAGGTAAAGTCAGTTTTTCTGCCCCTCCCCCCCAACCACCTGCTCCATTTTACCTTTGACTGCTTCCTTATTCAGGGATCTGTGTGTAGGTGTTATTTAATCCTTACAAATCTAAATATGGGTACAGTATCTTCATTTCTGAGAAAACAAGTTTGGTCTTGGGTGGCTTCTCCAGGCACTGCATGCCATGATGGAGTTAGGACGAGAGGTTTATTGGAGGTTACACCTGGGAACCATAAAGGGGAGAGCAAGCAGGCGGAGGCAGGGACAGCCTTTGGAGCACACTACACGTCTGACACCCGTGAAGGGAAAGTGTGAAGGAAGGAGGGTAGGGTGGACAGAGCCTCAGTTTGCAATGCAGCTCTGGGCAGGTCTCCAGCACAGAGTCTGCTGTAAAGAAGTCGGATATTGGAGTTCCCTGGTGGCATAGTGCGTTAAGGATCCAGCCTTGTCACTGCTCTGGCTCGGGTTTGATCCCTGGCCCAGGAACTTCTACATGAGGAGAGTGCAGAAAAAAAAAAAAAGTGCCATGTTGAGTAGAAAAGGCCAGACCCTGTTAGCTCTGCTGTGCCCTGCTGTAGGCTGGGAGCTGCCTGGGAATGTGTGATATCAGTGTAAATGCTTTGGCAGATCCCAAAGGCACAGCAGTTGGAAAGTTTCAGGACCCCGTACTCCTCCCAGCTGAATGGCAAATTCTTTTCTTGAAGGGAAATCCGAGCCCTGTACAGCTATGGTGACCATTGTTACGTAATGTCTCAGAGGACACTGAGATGTGAACCTAAATCTAGCAAAGGCTTTGCTCGCCCCCTACCCCCCAATGTGGGAGGAACATCATTAACATCAGCAGCCACTTCTAGGCTTTCTCAGTTTTCTTCTGTGTGGCCTTCTTTAGCAACAGTAAATTTACTCACCTTAGTGAATTGTATTTTAGCAACTAAAGCTCTGTTAGTTTTAGAATTCCCTATGACCACATCATTCTATGAATCTTCAAATTCCATAAACCTGAGAGGTAGAAGGGTAAGCAGATGAACATAATGAGGGATTTTATTTATAAAATAGACCTGTCTCATTTCCCCAGTCAGGTTGTTCCTTATATATTGGTCCCTGCCTTAGAAAGCTTAAAATTAGTAGTTGATTATCTACTGTCAGGTTATAGTGTAAGGTGGGAGTGGGGGAGGAATGTTCTAGGCAACAGAGTTTGGTTAAACCAGCCTCTCCTTCCTCCCTCCCTCCCTCCCTTCTTATATATAATAAACATATATGTGTGTGTGTGTGTGTGTGTGTGTGTGTGTGTGTGTGTGTGTGTGTATCTAACATATAACATTGTAGTAGTTTCAGGTGTACAACATAATCTGATATGTTTCCATGGCAAAATGATTATCACAAGTTTAGTTAATAACACCCATCACCGCACACAAGTTACAACTTTCTTCTTGTGATGGGAACTCAAGATTTATTCTCTTCACAACTTTCAAATACACAATACAATATTGTTAATTAAAATCACCATGCTCTACATTATATTCTCAGGATTTATTCATCCTATAACTGAAAGTTTGTACCTTTTGACCACAATCACCCATTTTTCCCACTCTTACCCAAACCTTCACCTCTGGCAACCACTAGTCAGTTCTCTGTTTTTGTGAGCTCAGTTTTTTTTTTTTTTTTTCATGTGTAGATGAGATCCTGTATTATTTGTCTTTCTCTGACTTGTTTCACCTGTTGTAACGCCCCCAAGGTCCATCTATGTTGTTGCAAATGGCAGGATTTCCTTCTTTGTGGTTAAGTCATATTCCATTGTGTGTGTGTGTGTGTGTGTGTGTGTGTGCGCGCCACATCTTCTTTATCCCTTCATCTGTTGATAGACACTTAGATTGCTTCCATACTTTGGCTATTGTAAATAATGCTACCATGAACACCGGGGAGAAGAAATTAGGAAGCACAATGCTTTCGGCTCTGTTCTTTCTCAAGATTGCTTTGACTATTCAGGGCCTTTTGTAGTTCCATTCTCTTTTCTCTAAAATATACAAAGAACTTATACAAAGGATGTGAAAATATTTTCTCCCATTATACATGTTGCCTTTTCATTTTATTGATGGTTTTCCTGTGCTATATAGAAGTTTTAAAGTTTGGTGGAGCCCCATTTACTAATTTTTGCTTCTATTGCCTTTGCTTTTGGTGTCAAATAAGAACAATCTCTGTCAGGACCAATGTCATGGAGCTTACCCTCTGTGTTGTCTTCTAGGGGCCTTATGGTTCCAGGTCTTAGATTCAAGTTGTTATCCATGTTGAGTTAATTTTCATGCATGGTGTAAGATAGTGGTCAGATTTCATTCTTTTACATGTGGATGTCCAATTTTCCAAACACCGTTTCTTGAAGAGGCTGTCTTTTCCCCGTTGCATATTCTTGGCTCCTTTGTCACAAATTGGCCATGTATATATGAGTTTATTTCTGTGTTCATTTGGTCTGTGTGGCCGTTTTTATTCCACTATCACACTGTTTTGATTATCATACCTGTAACATATTTGAAATCAGGAAGCATGATGCTTTGGCTCTGTTCTTCTTTCTCAAGATTGCTTTGACTACTCAGGGTCTTTTGTGGTTCCATTCTATTTCTGTGAAAAATGCCATTGGAACTATGATAATAATTGTATTAATTTTATAGGTTGCTTTGGGTAGTATGGGCATTTTAACATTAATTCTTCCTGGTGTTCCCATCGTGGCGCAGCAGAAATGAATCTGGTTGCAGGTTCCATCCCTGGCCTCACTCAGTGCGTTGAGGATCCCATATTGCTGTGAGCTGTGGTGTAGGTCACAGATGTCGATTGGATCTGGCATTGCTGTGGCTGTGGTGTAGGCCAGTGGCCACAGCTCTGATTAGACCCCTAGCCTGGGAACCTCCATGTGCCACAAGTGCGGCCCGAAAAAGACAAACAAAAAATTCTTCCAATCCATGAGCACAGAATATCTTTCCACTTATTTGTGTCTTATTCCATTTATCTCATCAGTGTCTTATAGTTTTCAGTGTACATCTTTCATTACCCTTGATTAACTTTATTCCTAAGTATTTTATCCTTTTTGATATAATTATAAATGGGATTGTTTTCATAATTTTTGATAGTTCCTTTTAAAAAATACAATATGCTCTTTATGTTTTATTTTGTTTTTTGGCTGTATACACAGCATGTGGAAGTTCCTCAGCCAGGGACCGAACCCATGCCACAGCAGTGACAATGCTGAATCCTTAACTGCTACGCCACCAGGGAACTCCTCTTTCTGATAGTTCTACTTGTACAGAAATACACTTTTGTATTATACTGATTTTTCATCCTATAAACTGACTAAATCCTTTTATCAGTTCTAACAGTTTTTATTGAAGTGTTTGGGGTTTTCTATATATAATATGTCATCTGTAAATAGAGTTTTATATCTTCCTTTCCAATGTGGGTGCTTTTTCATGTCTTTTTCTTGTTGTTCTGACTGGGACTTCTAGTACTATGTTGATTAAAAGCAGCAAGAATGGGCATCCCTGTCTTGTTCCTTATCTTAAAGCTTTCAGCTTTTTTCTACTGTGTTTTATGTTAGCTTTGGGCTTGCCATATGACTTTTATTATGCTGAGGCATGTTCCCTTTATATACTCTTTTAGAAGTTTTATCATAAATGAGTATTTGGAGTTCTCTTCGTGGCTCAGTGGGGAGTTCCTTTCGTGGCTCAGTGGTTAACGAATCCGACTAAGAACTATAAGTCTGCGGGTCCAATCCCTGGCCTTGCTCAGTGGGTTAAGGATCCGGCGTTGCTGTGAGCTGTGGTGTAGGTTGCAGACGCAGCTCAGATCCCGCGTTGCTGTGGCTGTGGTGAAGGCCAGCAGCTACAGCTCCTGTTAGACCCCTAGCCTGGGAACCTCCATGTGCCACAGGTGCGGCTCTACATAAAGGCAAAAAGACAAAATAAATGAATAAATAAATAAATAAATAAGTGAGTATTAAATTTTGTTAACTGTTTCTTCTGACAGTTTTGAGATGATCATACAATTTTTAGCTTTCATTTTGTTAATGTGGTGTATCACACTGATTTGCAGATGTTAACTATCCTTGCATCCATAGAATAAATCCTACCTGATCACGATATATGATTCTTTTAATGTATTGTATTCAGTTTGCTAACATTTTTTGAGGATTTTATGAGGATCTATATTTATCAGAGATACTGGCCTATAGTTTTCTTTTTTGTGACATCCTCCTCCAATTTTAGTATCAGGGTAGTACTGGCCTTGTAAAGAGTTTGCAAGTGTTCATTGCTCTTCCTTTTTTTTTTTTTTTGTAGAGTTTGGAAAGACTTTTTTTTTTTTTTTTTTTTTTTTTTTTTTTTTTTTTTTTTTTTTTTTTTTTTTTTTTGCTGAGCTACAATGGGAACTCCAGACAGTATTTTTTTAAGTTTTGGTAGAATTCACCAGTGAAGCTGTCTGGTCCTAGACTTTTTTTATGTTGGCAGGTTTTTGATTACTGATTTAATCTCCTTAATAGCAATTAGGCTGTTAAGATTTTCAGTTTCTTCATGATTCAGTCATGGTAGTTTGTATGTTTTAGGAGTTTATCCATTTCTGCTAGGTTGTCCAATTTGGTTATACATACTTGTTCCTAGTAACCTCTTATGATCCTTTGTACCTCTCTGGTATCAGTTATAACATGTCCTTTTTCATGTATGATTTTGAGTCCTCTTTTTTTCTTTGTGAGTAAAGTCTTGTAAATTTTGTTTATCATTAAAAAAAACTCTTAAAAAAGAGAAACAAAAAAAAAACTCTGTTCTTAGTTTCATTGATCTTTTCTATTGTCTTTTTAGTCTCTAAAATGTTTTCACCCTAATCTTAGTTATTTCCTTCTATTAACACTGGGCTTCATTTGCTTTTCTTTATTAGTTTCTTGAGTTGTAAAATTAGGTTATTTGAAGTTTCATTATTTATAAATGTGGGTATTTATTACTAAGAGCTTCCCTCTTAAAACTGCTTTTGCTATACTCTGTAAGTTTTCATATGTTGTATTTTCATTTTGATTTGTCTCCAAGTATTATTCGATTTCTTCGTTGACTCATTGGTTGCCTAATCTCCATATATTTGTGAACTATTCAGAATTTTTGGTGTTGTTGTTATTGTAATTGATTTCCTAGTTTCATGCTTTGAAATAGTACTAAGTATCTTTTCTGACCACAATCTTCTTAAATTTATTGAGTTTTTTGTGGCCTTACAAACATATCATGTATCCTGGAGAATGTTTCATGTATGCTTGAGAATAATGTTTATTCTGTTGCTTTTGAGTTAAATATTCTGTGTATGTCTGTTAAGTCCATCTGATCCAATGTGTCATATAAGATCAATGTTACTTTAATGATTTTTCTGTCTATATGATCTGTTGATGAAAATGGGGCATTTAAATCCCCTACTATTGATTGCTGTTTATTTCTCCCTTTAAGTCTGTTAATTTTTGTTTTATAGATTTAGATGCTTCTAAATTGGTGCGTAAATATTTACAAATATTATATAATCATGTTATATTGACCCTTTATCATAAATATTGAGCCTCTTTGTCTCTTATTAGCCTTTGTCTTAAAGTCTACTTTGTCTGATATAAGTATAGCTACTCCATCTTTATTTTGGTTTTTGTTTTTGTTTTTGTTTTTTTTTACTGACAAAATGTTTTGTGTTTTATTATCAGACAAAGATTAGGGATATACCTATGAACTTCAGATTTTACATTTTAATGTACTGTATTATTAGAATGCTGTGTTCTTTTTTCTTTTTGCTTAATGAATTTTATTACAATTATAGGTGTATAAAAATCATCACAAGTCAATTTGATAGCATTTGCGTCCCAAACCCTCAGTTCATCCCCCCACCCCCCTATTTTGGTTTCATTTTGAATGAAATATCTTTTTCCATCCCTTCGCTTTCAGTCTGCATGTGCCTTTAATCTGCAGTGAGTCTCTTGTAGGCAGCAAATAGATATGTCTTGTTTTTGATCCATTCAGTCACTCTATGTTGACTGAAGAATTTAGTTCATTTATATTTAAGGTAATTATTGATAGGTATGTATTTATTGCCAACCTGTTCATTGTTTTCTGGTTTGTAATCCCTTTGTTATTTTCTTCACTTGTTATATCTTCACTTGTGCTTTGATGATTTTCTGTAGAGGTATACTAGATTCCTTTCTATTTATCTTTTGTATATCTACTGTAGGACTTGACTTTGTGGTTACCATGAGGCTTTCATAAAATACTCTATTTCAAGTTGATAACAGCTTAAGTTTTGTTGCATTCTAAAGGTCTACATTTTAATCTCTTCCCCTGAGCCTGGTGAGCATATTCATGACCATGGTTTTGGGTAATCACTTACCTTTACCCTTTTCCAGGTTTTTTTCTCATTCCTTATATTTGGAATGTAGTCCATTGTTTCTTTTTTTTCTTTGACTCTCTGTGTTGGTCTTTATGCATTATATACAACTACCTCTCCCAGTCTTGAATGAGTAGTCTCATAAGAGCTGATCCTTACTGTTCAACATTACTCTAGCTCTTGGTTTTCTTTAAAACATTTGTGAATTGTCCAAGCAGCCTTCTTTGTTCTTAGTGGCCCCCAGTAGTTGAGGGTGTCCAAGACCTGCCAGTGTCCCAAAAGATAGGATCTCGGCCATTACCTACATGCAGGCTGATTGGAAGCCAGATCCTCAGGTAGGAGCTTATAAAATGTGCAAATATACCTCTGTCAGTGGAAGACTGGGAGATGGGCATTTCCGTCTATTCCCTCTGTTCTGACCCTTAGGGTGACAGCCAGTTAAGAACTATTTATGTGTTACCATCCTATTGAATCTGTGAACACAAGCTTTGCTGGCCACCAGAGAGAGATAGGCTACTGAGGGATGTGTCCTCTGGGCATCAACTACAAAAGCCAGTGCACCAGACCTGTGCACAAGCTCCTTTCTCAAAAGATATTGGTGACTTGGGGTGGGGTAGATGGAGAGCATGAAAATGGCATCCACTGGCTTTCCCAGGAATTTCAGTCTGCTGCTACTGCCCTCAGAGGAGGGGGCAGTAGCCAGGTAAAAACTGTTTCTGTTTGCTGTAGCCTCCCTGGTCTCTGGAGAGTAATGCATTCAGCCTCTTGATGAGTGTTAAATTAGAAGCCTACCCCTCAGATCATAGCTACTAAGATAATCAAATGGACCTCTTTCCAAGGAAACACTGAGCATTTCTGTCTGCTACCTCTTTGCTGACACCTGGGGGATACTGTTAAAACCTAACCAAGGAGTGAATAAGTAGGATAGCTATGGGGAAATAGGAGATGAGCCTGGTTGGAGTGAAGGTGGTTTGTGGAGGGCAGTATGTGGAGAAACCATGAAAGCCACCAAAAAAGTTGATCTTTAATGGAATATTTAAGAGGGAGCCAGGAAAAAAAAAATTAAGCAGCAGCATTATGTCTTGGTTAAATCATTATCTCAACCACTCTCCAATTAAGATACTTTCTTCAAGGAAGTTCAACAGCTCCAAAGTGGAGATACTCTAGGTAAAAGGGTGTGGGAAAGGGGGTGGGATGCAGAGTGTTCTTACATGTCTCTCTCTCCCCTCCATTCTCCTCAGAATACCAAGGCCTTCACAGAGCATGGCAGAGAAACACTATTTCATTAGATTTACTCTCTCCAGTCAAAGCCTGTATTGCAATGGAAACAAGGAGATCACATACAACATGGTGCCCACAGCTTATGGAATTTTCCTCACTTTCTCTACTGATACCTGCACCAGAATTCCAGAAAACTTAATTTTGCCTATAGTTCCATTGGTTCTAAAGCCACAGTGGGTCAACAAAAAGTTCAAGAGAAGAATTGGTTTGATTGGTGTGGGAGTGGAGGTAGCACTGAGAAACTATAGGCAGATAATGACTTTGGGAGGGGTGAAGACAAAATTGAAGCTAATGGCTTTAATTTCCTTTTTGGCAAAGGCTGGGAGTTCTGTGGTGGATCAGGAAAAATGACTATCACTGCTCTGAACTGTGTTTATTAATTTCTTGGAACTTGGGATGAGTAGAGTTAAATCCATTTTTAAAATCATTAACTCCAAATATAATGTTTAATAAAGTTTCCTTACTCTCATTTCCTCATGTGAGGCTACTCCCAGTGCAGACTGCTGAATCCTTCAAATAACCTTCACATACATACCTATGCATTGCAGGCAGAGGAAGATAAGAAAAATATGGGCAGGATGCAAACTCTGATGGATAACCTGCAGCTAAAAGTACAAAGTTATAAGCAGCAAATTGAGGCAGCGGTAAGTATCTGAGGCAGTTGTAGCCTCACAGATTTCCTGGTCATTTGTTTTTGATTAATGGAGATAAACAGCCCTGAGCTAGATGAGCAGCTTTCCAGAGAAGACCAGCTTACCTTAAAATCTGCTCATTCCTTTTTTTTCTCAAGCTGGAACTATCACCCATGGTTAAAATTTGTGCAGCGTTTCTCTCCAGGGAGCAGAGCTTTCTCCCTTGACCTTGTGGTTATACCCAAACATGTGCAATGCAAGAAATGAGGCAAATAACAGCATAGTACCATGTGGGGATGGCAGATTTGGGGCAGGGTAATCACTCTAAGGCCTTCTTCACTCTAAAACCTTGGGTGAGCATAAATGCAGTTGTCTTTTTTCTTAATGGACATGACTGTGGACAAAACCACTATCACTTGAAATATACTTGCCAACCCTGGGTTAGTAGTCATAGATACATAGAATGTAATTGAAAGTGCCTTATGTATTGGCTTAAGCCTAATAATAATATATCTTGAAGGGTTTTGAATTGATTATTTAAATGATTTGGGCTAAAATACTGCTATATCTCATAATTACCTGTTGTCCCTTCTAATTGTAAAGACAAGCCCCTCTCTACCCAGAATAGGATATTAAACTGATTACAAAAACAAACAACTGTGGTTAATCATATACCAAATCTGTGAAAGCTGGACTGCATCCAGCTGGTGGAAAGTGCCAACCATGTTCTGAATTTCCAGAGAACAAGTTATAAAATGGATCTGGTGTCTGCTAGGAAGTCTCAAATCATATATGTCAGACTAAACTATGATATTCCATTCAATATTCAGAAGTTTAGATTCCTTTCACACATTCTCTGACTTTTTCATGTCAGAGCAGAAAAAAAATATGACTGTATAGGCTCAGGGACTTCTTTATTTTTCATTTTTTATTTTTATAGGAAGCTGAAGCCAATCAGTACCTTTCCAAGTATAAGAAGCAGCAACATGAATTGAATGAAGCTAAGGAAAGGGCAGAGATAGCTGAATCTCAAGTTCATAAACTCAAGATTAAAGCAAAAGAGTTTGGGAAAAAGGTATGTCAGATATTCAACTCTGCTCTGATTCTTAAAGTATTTGTTTCAGGCTCATGTTATCATGTAGAAATTTCTTGACACTTTCTTTAAAGGTTTTTTTAAAACTACATCGAAAAACAGATTCTGATAGGAGCTCCCATTGTGGCTCAGTGGGTTAAGGATCTAATGTGGTCCCCATGAGGATGCAGGTTTGGTTCCTGGCCTTACTCAGTGGGTTAAGGATCTGGCACTGCTGCAAGATGTGGCTCAGATCCCGTGTTGCTGAGAATTCCATACGCCAGAGGTGTGGTTGCTGGGAACTTCCATATGCCAGAGGTTCTGATAAAATCTTCCTATATTAATTCTATTTGTCCAGGAAGTGTGAGGTGCTAAGCATTTGAGTGGGATATACTTAACACTTCTCAAATGATTAATTCTAGGTTAATTTGCAGGCTCTGAACTCCAGGGCCTAGATTCATGTGAGTAGAACTGTCAGGAGTCCAGGAGCAAAGATGATTTTAAAAAGCACAGAAGGATCTGCTTGAAATTCTAAGTGAACTGTTTTTATAGTGGACAAGTATATGACTTTTATATTGATATGCAGACCTGGGGAGGGGGGTTTAAAATTGAGGCCATGAAGGAGAACAAATGAAAAAGTCCTGCTTTTTACCTTTCCACCCTAAAACGGAGAAAGGAACTGTCTACACCTCTGTGGTCCATGAAACTTTAGTTCTGGTCAGTAGTAGGAGCCACAGCCCTAATTTTCCTGGCAAAGGGGCCGAGTGACAGAGAACACTAAACTGCAGGCTTGGTAGGGTCAGTGTCTTAGTCTGTTCAGGCTGCCATTACAGAGTACCAGAGACTGGGTGGCTTACAAACAACAAACATTTCTCAGTTTTGGAGACTGGGAATTCCAAGGTCATGGGCTGGCAGATTCGGTATCTGCTGAGGACCACCTCCTTAGAGAGGGCCCTCTTCTCACTGTAAGCTCGCATGGTAGAAAGGGAGGAAGAAGCTCTCTGGAGTCTTTTTTCCATAAGGGCATTAATCCCAGATATGAGGACTCAACCCTCATGACCTAATTGCTTCCCCAAAGCCCCACCCCCAATACCATCACTAGGGGGGTTAGAATTTCACCATATGAATTTGGGGGTGGGGCACATTTCATAGTGCAGCGATTAGGGAGGCCTCAGCTTCCTCACTGAGATTTTTCCCAGAAACTTTGTTTTTAAATGTGATCTGGCTTTAGGAGAAGTGAAGACTGGATACCCTCTACACAATGCCTAGAGCACCTAGCACAGGCTCTATCATTTCATTTTTTAAAACGTGGTACATTCTTGGGCTTCTTTCTTATTTATTATAAATGAATTATCAATAATCTTGCAAGATAAGTTGATAGGGTGGCCAGTAATAAATACTACCTTATGGGAGGTCAAAAAATATCTCTTTCAAAGAAGAGACTAAAAGTTGGTTATATTGAATATATTAGGATCCAAATATGAGAAATGTGAGTCATTGGCATACTCTAGAATTTCTTATTGATGAGCAAATAAGTTATCTCAGGGATGAGGCCTATGTGAAGAGGTCCAGTTACATGGTTTGAACTCTGGCCTCAATTTGAGAAGTGTTATGGCATCTGATTGGGGTCTTCTGTGCAGAAGCTGCCCAGCAGCCCTGTGTAATGGATTTGTTTAGGGAAACGCTTCCCACGTGCTACAATTACACTCAGCTGCAGGAGGTCAAAGGGCCTCTGAAACAGATGTAATGCATTCGACTTTGTCACAGTTATTTCCAACAAAGAATAAAATGAGTGAAGCAGAAATTGCTTCTGAGAGGCCAGAGATGAATAGGAAAATCGTCCTTGGCAGTGCAATGACTAATTGTTTTCCATTCGCAGAAGGAAAGCCTGAAAATCTCCCAACTGTCATAAACCAAAGGAAAAGGTTTTCTGATAGAATTGTGTGTCAGGGCGGTGGAGCAAATTGCTGATGCAGTACCTGCCAACCTACCGTCTCGGCCTCATGGGGTCTTCTGTAGAGGGCGCTGCCTTCACTGGCAAAGCCAGATGGGCAGGAAATTGAGCGAGGAGCAGGAAGTTACCAGTGTTTGCTTTCTTTCAGGCAAATAATTGCCTCAATTCCCTGCCTCCCTTTGAAGCTAAGGAAGAGTTGGCTAAGCCCTGCTTTTGTCTGGAAAGCCCTGGGCTTGGTTCTGGGCATATGTGTTCCACTGATGAAAGTCACCAGAACCTCACAGAATAGATACTCTGTTTTTCAGGTTCGTGAAGAATGAGCAGTTCTCGCTTATGAAGGAGAGAGGCTGGTGAAGTACAAGGAGGGTACTGTTTTGTGGCCAGAAACTTAACTTGCATTTGAAACATGAATTTTATGTTCTTTATGGAAATGTAGTTGATTTACAGTGTTATATTAGTTTCAGGAATACAACATAGTGATTCGATATGTGTAGTAGATTATACTCCATTTAAAGTTACTATAAAAGATTGGTTATATTCCTTGTGCTGTTCATTACATCCTTGTATCTTGTTCATTTTATACCTAGTAGTCTTAATCTTCTTCCCTTCCCTCTACCCCTCTCTCTACTGTAACCATGAGTTTGTTCTCTGTATCTATACATTTGTTTCTGTTTTGATATATCCATTCATTTATGAAACAGTTAAAAAAATATGTCAAAAGTAGTTTAAACAAGGAGATTAGAAAAATGCAATAATAAAAGAGAACAGTATTGCTTCCAAGTTTAATGGGGATATTTTTGATCCTGAAATGCAAGTAAACATTTCACATGAAAGATTAAATAGATGCAAACTTCTAAATTCTGATATTAAAAAATACTTTGTCCATATTGCCTCTTAATGAGTAATATTTATGGAAGACATGAGCTATGTTATGGTCCATGGAGACGAGGGCATGTTGGTGTATGGTTACTACTGAAGTTAGTGAACTCTGCTCGACTCATTTCTATATCCATGAGTCTATATTTTTAGTCACTAACGGTGGGAGATAACAGGCTTAGTAATCTATAGTGATTTACATATACTCACAGTTAGGCACTTTGAACTTGTAGATAAAACCCTCCTACCTGGCACACATGTAGGCTATTTGTGGGTGCAACAATGAAGCAACTTTTCACACCGGTTGTTCAGTTCAGTGACAGGTGGTAGCCTGTTTTTGTATTGTACCAATTTGGCTAAACTGGAGGTACATTTCCCAGAATTCCTTTTTCTCTGTGGTTCTAGATTAAAGCTGGGCAAAAGAGAAATTTGTACAAGAGAGGCAGAAGTGAAGGAGCAGCTGATTTTTTATGCTCACAAGGTCAATGTATGACCCCAAGCACTGTGATAGCTGGCAAGTATTACCTCAGGCTAGAAAGGTGAGCTAGCAGTGATAGGCCACAGCTACTGTCAGAGTCCTCCAGCCTCCTAGAGTCCTGGATAGGCATATGTGTGTGGCTCCATGGAAATGGGGTCTGGCTTCTTACAGGTCACTCATAGCATTGACTTTGGAGGTCCTCAGAAAGTATGGGATTTAGTTTGTTCTTATAAATTACAGTTCATCCTCGCTCCATGTCCAGTTCTCCTTCCTGACCACTGGCACAGCTGACCTACAGCAATTTCAGGCCCATCGCCTGCAATGGGGTGCAGAGGGATGAACAGCCTGGCGTAGACTTCACCAACACCATCAGTTGTATAACGTTGAATCTGCGTAATAAATCCTTATTCTGCAATCCTTAGCAGTCTGTCTCTCTGATCCAGTCTGACTCAAAGAATTTTTCTTTTTTTTTTTAGGGACACATCCAAGGCATATGGAGGTTCCCAGGTTAGGGGTTGAATCGGAGCTGTAGTGGCTAGCCTATGCCATAGCCACAGCAATGCCAGATCTGAACCACATCTGCGACCTACACCACAGCTCATGGCAACGCAGGATCCTTAACCCATTAAGCAAGGCCATGGATGTGTCAGATTCGTTTCTACTGAGCCACATTGGGAACTCCTGACTTGAAGATTAATTCAGGGGCTCAGCAGTGTTGAAGGACATAGGCTCCTTCTTGTCTGCCATCCTCGATGTGTTGGCTTTGGTCTTCAAATGTGTCACCCTCATCACTGTAAGAAGGCTAGAGCAGTTCTGAGCACTTTATCCTCACCAGATGGCCCTTTCTAGAGTTTTTCTTTGCAATGGCATCCTTAATACTTTGTGATGAACACTGGTCACAACATTATAGCCAATACTGAAGTCAACAAAACTATATGCAAGGTAGGAGAAGGTGAAATAAGTCCAGCTGATAGAGAAAACTGGACCAGGTGGCATTAATGCACAGTTGAGGGTTGGTTTTCTATAAATTATACGGTCAAAACCTTGACTAAGTCAGAAAAATCCTGGTTAGACTTTTTCTTTCTTATATAGTGATAAAATTAAGGGGAACAGATCATCTAGTCAGCTGAATTATCAATTCTTTTTGCATAAAAATTTACATGAAAATCTAAATTTATTAGATAGATGTTTAACAATATGAAAACAGAGCCAGAAGAGTAAATCAAATTATCTACATAACTAGGGTCACTTTGCTATGGTAACCTGGTGTTGGAAGGTAAAATCCAAATCCAAACCAGAGATGCCTTTTTTTTTTTTTTTTTTTTGCTTTTCAGGCCCACACCATGGCGTATGGACGTTCCCAGGCTAGGAGTGAAATCACAGCTACAGCTGCTGGCCTACAGCACAGCCATAGCAATGAGGGATCCGAGCCCTGTCTGCAACTTACACCTCAGCTCACAATTCTGGATTGCCAACCCACCGAGTGAGGCCAGGGATTGAACCTGCATCCTTGTGGATTCTAGTTGAATTTGTTTCAATGAACCACAATGGGAACTCCCAGAGATGTCAATTTTGAGGGCCCTTTGCCCAGGTGGTCTTAGCAATAGTGACATTCTTACTCTTGGGGTCCCTAAGACTCACCATACTAAATCTTGGTTAAACTGATATTAACCATTCATATAAAAATAGCATACATTACTTTAGCAAATCAACTGCCTTGGTTTTCACCTTTTCACTAAGGTAACTTCTGGTCCTACCTCACACCCATCACTGTTGAGCAGATTTTGAATCATTTCTTAGTGATATATTTCTTCTGAGAAGTTCTTGGTGAAAACCTTGCTATAGCCTCCTGGGCTGACTGCAGCAGTGATGTAAATAAATGAGTTGGTTCTTTTAGAAGCTGAATCGGAATCCTTGGGATCCAGGATCATAATCTTGATGCATGTAGGGGGTCAGTGAATAATTCTTAGGTCTTGAGAGAATATACTCTTTCCAGTATCACAAGCTAGGACATGGCAGGCCAATGCTGGAATGGCAGGGAAGAAAGGGGAGATGAGGTCACTGGATATCAAGGATGTCTGTGCTGTGTTGTCAACTCCTGTCTTCATTTCTTATACTGGTGGGATAATCTGAAAGAGCCTAGAACCAAGAAAAATGGATTTTAAATGACTGCTGTTCATGTCAGAATAATCATCTTTATCTTAAATATTTAATGCCGTGATATTTTGTTTTGGTTTTGGGGAGAGGGGAGCTTTAAGCTACTAGTTGCATCTGTAATCAGAGATCCATGAGACAGTTATAAAATAAATACTTATGAAGTCTGGGTCTTTAAGGTCAATTTCATTTTCCCCACTAGATGTTCCTGAGATTTTAACAAATAGAAAAAACAAGTTTACCCCACTCTTTGCTGTTATTTATATTCTGATTCATGGAACACATAAATAATAAAAGGTATGCAGCAAAGAGGAAGTATAAAATCAAGCTATAATTTACAAGCGAATTATCAGTTCTCCAGAAATCTGGAGGTGGCTGGAAATTTACGGAAGGTCAGCAGTCTGAGTCCAGGCAGAAACTGCAGTCTGCTTTTCTCTCCTTTTTTTATCTGTATTTTCTTCCACTCCTATACAATCCCACATTTCCATCAGAGAATAAGTACGGTGGTGCATAGTGCCATTTGAGGTCTTCTCTACAAAAAACAGTACGAGATGACAAGAGCAACCACTTATTTAAGCATGTAGAGCCTGTTTAATTACAGACAGTGGGAAAAGCCCAATTGTATTTTTCCCCTGTTCCTACAATCCCTCTCACCTTTTTTTCTGCCATAAAAGTCATGCATGATGGTGTGTGAATCAGTCAAAACTTCAATTACCTTTTCATAGTAGCATTCTTATACTATAAATGATTAAGGAAATGCCGTACCATAGTTTCTCCTGCAGTTCCAGCATTGCAAGATCTCTGATTAGTAGAATGATCTTCTATAGGGGGAAAAAAAGAGAAGTTAAAAAACTTTGCAAACACCCAAATTCTCCCTTATTCCCACCTCAGTATAATTATGTTATTAGAATCACCTTAGTTACTCCTCTTCGCATATCTTTTTTTCCCCCAACAAACAGCATTAAGAATGCATTTAATGTAGAAATACTTCATCAGAAACAAACAGCAGTAAATTTGTATGGCTGATCCAGGTGCTCCCAGCAAAGATAAAGGCAATTCAACCAGATCAGCAATTCCTGGCTCCTTAAGATTGTTGGCCTGATTCCTACCAATTACAAACGATGGAAAATAGCCAAGGTGGTGATGGATAAGGAAAAGGGGGCATAATGTCATTTCTCAAGGAAGGGCTTCTTTCTGGGCCTTGCTAAATTCCAGGATAATTTATATTTATACTACGGGCATTTTAAAACAGAATAATAGAAAAGAGAACTTCACAGTGTTGTCACCGCTGTGGCTCAGATTGCTGCTGTGGCTCAGGTTCAGTTCCTGGCCCAGGAATTTCAGCATGCCAAAAGAAAAAAAAAACAAAAACAATAGAATTTATAAGGAAAACATATGAGCCATATGAAGTGACAACCAGGGGCCTGGAGGTTTTGTGCCTTTTAGTGTTACAGCTTGAAATATATTTTCAGCCCACCTAACTACAGAACTATAGCACATTCTTTTTAAGTGACTAATATCCTGACACTGTTTCTGCTGATATCTCCTGACTGCTCCTTCCAGAATCAGAATCCATCCTGCTCTCTGCCATGGGAAGCTGATCTGAATGGGTAGCACCTGCCAGGTGTTTCATCCCTCTGGTTCCCAGCTGGGGTGGAAATTAGAGGGAGGGAAGGGCAAAGTCAGGTATTCTCCCAGCTCCTTCCCTGTGAGGTCGCCTTAAGTCTGGCTGTGTCCTTTGATTGAAGGTTGCCCTCCTTACAATGCAGCTGGTTTTCCAAGACTCTTCTTTCAGGTTCTGGACACTGCTGCTTCTCCTTGTCCCTTCAACTTTAGGTTTGCTGGCAAAGCTCTGGGGGAATGCACTATCTTCTGTGCTCCCCTTCGTGTGGTTTGGGTGTGCCAGGTGTTCTGTGTTGGAATTTCACTAATGCATACGTCCAATGTAAAAACTAAACTGTCATTTTTTTTTTAATGGCTACACCTGTAGCATATGGAAATTCCCAGGCCAGAGACTGAATCTGAGCCTCAGCGGTGACTTAGGTCCCAGCTGTGGCAATGTCAGATCCTTTAACCCACTGTGCCAGGCCAAAGATGGAACCCGGACCTCTGTAGAGACCCCAGCCACTGCAGTCAGGTTCTTAACCCACTGTGCCACAGCAGGAACTCCTGAACTGTCATTCTTGAGTGGTACGTACTGCCCCCTCTCCTCTAATTTAAACCTAATCCAATAACAAGTGTCATTGTATTAGGGTTTGCCTGTGAGGGACAAACTAGACTACCTGTGACCTGCCAGCTTTTTCTACTTCTGACAGCTAAGGGACGGTGGCAACAAGTAAGGGGGACCAGCCTTCCTATTAGTACAATCAATCACAAAGGCTACAATTGGCGAAATCCTTGCTCACTGTCACTCTTAAAATCCTACCTTTAATAACGGTGTCAGGTGTGATCAAATAACCCTAACTTCAACAAGGGCAGTAGACAAATATCACTCACTGGACACTGGATCTATCTCAGCCTCTCAGCATACCACTTGGAGCATTCTCAGAGAGATCATGAAATGAGAGAGAGATTCCATCTCTGCCACTAGTTTAGCTGGGTCATCTTAGATGGTGTATGTAAGTCTGTTTCACATGCTTACTTAGCATTTGAGTTACCTTTTCAGGCTCTAGTTTCCTGATCTGGGAAACATGGAAATAAGTAAATCTAAGTTTTACACAGATCAAATTCTGTTGATAAAAGCCAAGTCTTTTAAGAAATCCTATGACCATGGTATTTTAATGTATCATGTTAAATTACTACAAGTAATTAAACTACTGTAAGTTAACATAAATTTATCACAGAAAATTTAGAAAGTTTTTTTTTTAACTTAACAAGGATTAAAATAAAATGGCCCATAAAGGACAATGCTGTTCTGAGCAGTAGCAACTATGGACAAAGCTCAAAGATAAAGAAAACCGTTCAAGGACTTAACGAAGTGCTGACATAAGTGAAGTACCTGGGCAGGTGTGTGGTGGGGAGGAGGCACCTTTCTGCAAAGGCAACTTTTTTTTTTTAAACATTTTGGCTTCTTTCTTTCCAGCTATATTTCAGTACAAGATTATTCAGACTGTCCTGTATATTATTTTACTGCCAGATGTAAATTTTCTCTTTAGTAAAAACCAAATGAAACAAATTAAATGGCATGTGTCTTTCAATGCATTTAATCAATCCCTTGTTATCTATTAAAATAGAAAAACTGACAGTAATGGCAGTGTGATGCAATGGGTGTGCTTGGATACAGCTTGCTGTGTCTCTGACCATTTAACTCAGGATAATTTCCTAGAAGTAGAGAGTATGAGAGCCTTTTAAAGAATTTCTGAAAAAGTTAAACAACTCTTCAGAAATTCCAATCTGTTTATATGTTGAGCAGCACTGTAGGTGTGGCATTGCATGTCATCTTTGATACGCCTCTACCTGAACATCAGGCAAAAACCCAAATCCTCTGTGAGATGTTACCTGTGCAGATGCATCTTCTTGACTTTGAAGTTACCACTGAAAGCACCAAACTTGCTGCCAAAACTACCACCGAAATTGGAAGAATTATCCTGACAACTGTTCTTTGACTTACTTCTAAAAACAAACAAACAAAAATCTATAAGCTGGAAGAAAAGTTACCAGAAAATAAAGGAAAATGTATAGATGGGTGGGTAGAGTATGTTTGCTATTTTTGAAACTATCTCTCCATATTCTGCATGGGAGGCAGATTTCATATCAGTGAAAAGAGTTTTTCCTAATGAAAAGACCTATTAAAGATAATGACCATCAACCCTGTCTGGACCAGAGTGTTTTTCATGAGTATAAATAATACCACCCAGTCTCAATGTCTCTGTTGTGGGAAACCTGCAAAAGCCGTGATATTACCCAATTTGAGACAGAGTAGGGATGAGAGTCAGGAGAGAAAAAGTCTGAAAATTTGAGAGGCAATGAGTCTTCACTGCATTTTAAGCTTCTATTGTTTTATATTATAACAAGAATTAACACACTTTTTACAAAGGAATAATTATGACTACAAACTAGCCTCACCCTAGTGTTTTCTTGGGGAATGAAGGAAGGGTGCAGTGTACCCTAAACTTGGAGAAGACAGGATCCTAGAGCAGGAGAGGTAAGAGGTACAGAGGTGATGAGAAGAGCTGAGTAGGAGGCACGTCTCCCATGAAGTCAAGTTGACCACTCAAGGATAAGGGTAACCAACCAACTTAGAAAGTTTACTTCATGAGTACACATTCCATGACTCTGTGAATACTGGACTAGAAATACTTAAAATGATGAGTTTTTGGCAGTTAGCTATCAATAGAAGTAAAAAATGAGCTGAATCAGGCATACACTTATCATTTCAAATATCCTTTGACTGTTTCCACCAGATTCAGAGACCACACTTCCCTAGCATCTAGCAGGGCCCCAGTTCTAACCTCCTAGTGTGCCCATATGGGCACAGCTCCCCAAATCTAGACTCTGAGGCACATATTAGGCACAATGGGAAGTAGAAGTTGAAGATGCTCAGCCCACAGAGTCACAAAACATGTAGGTTCCCTCTTCATTTCTGAAGCCCTACAACCCTAAAAAGGAAATCTGGGAGTAATTTTTTCCTTCTCCAATGTGGGACTTTCATGTGGTTGAAGGAAGGAGGTTGCCTACCATCTTGACTAGAAGTATCCCTGTAGATAGTATTTTCAGAAATTTTATTCAAAGTGCCACTCTAATTTTTCTGTTTGATACTCACAATCTCTATAGCTAAACCCCAAATCCATTATCCAACCCTCTTGGAACTTACCTACATGCAGTGTTTGGATAGTCAGTAAGGTATAGTTGCTTGAAGAAATATTGCACAAATATTCCCCACTGTCTGAAAGACTAAGATCCTTCAAAGTCAAAGAGAAGTTATGCTGGTTTATCAGTTCTTTGTTCCATGAAAGTCGGGGTTCATTGACAACTGTTTTTTGTGAGGAGTTCAGAAAGTAAGCCAGGACAGAAGATGTCTTGCTTCCCACTTTGGACCAAGTGACTACAAAGTCTTGTGTTGGAAGGAAAAAATTGTTTTCAGGTTCACATGAGAGTAAAACGTTTTCACTTTGCGTTTTACGAAAGCCATCTAACAGGACAGAAAAGTAAATATCAATGAGAATAAAATTTTCAAATGAATTATCTAAGTTACACTTTGAAATCTCTGAAGATACCTTTTGGAAACAATGAGATATTTGTGCTGTGGGGATTCTTAGAGCTTTAGTACCACTATTTTAAAGCCCCACCAAGGTTAAGTTTAGGATTCAGGGAGACCTCAGCCTGGGCCAGCAAGGAGGGTGACACATGTGATTTTTAACTCCTACAACCTGACAGTGATCACTCAAAAATGTTGCTACCAGTTACCAGCCTTTTGAACTCAGTGTTCTTCTGTTGACCTCTTGAATGCTGGTGTCACCCAGGGCTGCCGTCTTGTCACTATCTATTCTCTAGTAGTCTCTGCTGCTTCCATGCTCTCAATCACTTCTTAATCTTTCTTTCTGGACACAGTCTCTTTTCCTGCACAGAAGGAGTATACTCCCACCTGTGTGCAGGTAATACCCACTGGACTGAGCTCTTAAAGCAGGGACTCTGCTGAGTATTCTCAGCTTGCCCCTCCAGAGCTAGCTCCATCTTGTCCTTCCTATTCATGGTTCTGTCATCTGACCTCTATGGAATTCTATGAATTGTCCTCCCTGGTTCCAGACTCACCTACTTTGTAGTCCAGCTGCGACTGAGTGATGCCAAAGCAAGCCATCTAAAATGGAACTCCCACTCTCTCTGATGCTTCATATCCTCCTTTGCCTCCATACTACCTCCAGGACCTGCTCAAGCACCTTTGCAAGATGAAGGTGTTTGATCTGGTTTTTGCCCTCCTCTCCAGGCTTACCTCTTGATACTTTAGTTTCACCCATAATCACTTACACTTCCACAAATCCAGGCAACATTTACTCCTCTATGCTTTTGCATATTATATGGTTTTTACCTGGAATGCCTATGTTCTACTTCGATTTCCTACTACTCTTTTAAAATTCTGCCCTTACTCAACTTTCTTAAGCATATATTCTATAACAACCTGATCCATACCCAACCACAGCGAAAAGAATTAATCAGTCACTCCCTTTGTATGCTACCTTTCTGGCTTAGTTTTATTTTACATGTTTGTACTAGATGCTGTGCATCCAGAAGTGAGTAAGAGTCCACATTCTTAAGTTCATAGTCTGTGAGCAACAAAGCTTGGCACATAGTAGGTCCTCAACAAGACAAAATAGCATTGACCCTAAGGAACTGTTGGAACTTTAGGATACTCAATTCTGAATAAACACAAGAAAAATATGATTTCCCATAGAAAACATTTACAATTTGATATAAACATTTTCAACCCCTTCCCATGTTTCCATTGCTGCCTGGCTGATGAAAAATGAACATCGGCTGCCCCATGACACTGAAATCACGTAAAGGTGGTAAATCACTCATAATTTTAGTGTCTTCCTCATGAGCATTTTGAGAACTTGAAACTCAGGCGTGGAGGCAGGACCAAGATGGCAGAGTAGGAAGACTCCCCCAAGCTCACCTCCTTCCACAAACACACCTACATATGGACCTACAACTGCATATAGAAAAGCTCTCTCTGAAAATGACCTGAAGGCCACCAGAATGGCTCATCTATAACTAAGGATATAAAGAAAAAAAAAATACCAGAGTGGATGGAAGGGGAAGAGAAGTGATGTAGTTAGGGTCCAAACCCATGATGGAGACCCAGAAGAGAAGGCGGATATCACAAACTCAGAAATGCTAAGGAGCACAGGATTTGAGCACCCTGTTCCTGTGGTCTGGTACCAGGAAGACAAGCCCCCTAAACTAGTTTTGAAAAACAATAGGGCTTAGAGCCAGGAGAATCAGAAATCTGTAGGAAACCAAGATTCCACTCTTAAAGGGCATATACACAAATTTGTTCACTCCAAGTCCCAGTGCAGAGGCAGCAGATTGAAAAATGCCTGGTGTTCTAGGCAGCCTGCCAAGACCATCCCAGCATGCCTTCCAGCCTGTACTAGGCTCTGGCTCCAACCCTATCTCTGCCAAGGCAGTAGCTTTCACATGCCCCAGGAAAAGCCCTGGCCTATGCCCAGGCTCCAGCTCTAGTTGCCTCTAGCACCAGCCTGTGCCTACCAATTCAATGCCCCCAGCAAGCCCCAGAAGGAGCCCTTGCCTATGCTGGGTTTGGCTCTACACCCCACCCTCTGCCAAGGCAGCAGTCCCAAGAACACCCTGAGAGAAAACCAAGTCCATGTCAGGATCCAACTCTTGCCCACCCCCACCCCCACGCCCAGCTCCAGCCCACCCCTGTCAAGGTGATGGTCCTACTATGCCCCAGATAAAGTCCCTCTCTATGCTTGCTTCATGTCCAGTTCTTCCACCAAAGCCACTGGGCACACAGAAACCACATTGCGACACTCTCACACAAAGACATGCCTTCAAGACTGGGATAGGAAACTGTTTTGCATAATTTAATAAACACAAAAGAGAGCTGAACAAATTGAGAAGACAGAGGAATATGTTCCAAATGGAAGAACAACTGTAATAAAATGGAGATATGTAATTTACTTGATAAAGAGTTCAAAGCAATGGTCATAAAAATGCTCATTGAATTCAAGAAAAGAACAGAGGAATACAGTGAGAACTTCAACAAAGAATTAGAAAATATAAAAAAGAACCAATAAGACCTGAAGAATACAGTAACTGAAATGAAAATTACTCTAGAGGAAATCAACAGCAGATTAGGTAAAACAGAAGAATACATGCGCTACCTGGAAAACATAATAGTGGAAATCACCCAATCAGAACAACAAAAGAAAATATATTCTAAAAATGAGGACGATTTAAGAGGACCTCTGTGACAACATCAAGGACACTAACATTCACTTTATAAGGGTTTCAGAAAGAGAAGAGAGAGAAAATGGGGAAGAAAACATATATGATAAAATAATGGCTGGAAAGTTCCCTAATCTGAAGAAGGAAACAAATATTGAGGTGCAGGAGTCTCAGAGTCTCAAACTAGATGAACCCAAAGAGATCCACATCAACATTTTATAGTTAAGATGGCTAAAATTAAATTTAAAAAATTTTCAAGATAGCAAGAATAAAACAGTTACATACAATAGAACCCTTATAAGGCCATCAGCTAATTTTTTTCAGAAGAAACTGAAATCTAGAAAAGAGTGGTATGATATATTTTAAATGTGGAAAGGAAAAAACCTACAACCTAGGATACTCTACCTAATAAGGTTATCATTTAGAATTGAAGAAGAAATAAAAAGTTTCCTAGATAAGCAAACAGTTTTGAACAACACATTAGAGCACATGGACTTAATAGATAACTGGAGAGCATTCTATACAAAAAAAAAAAAAATCAGAATGTACAGTGTTTTCAAGTACACATGGAATATTCCAGTATAGATCACATGCTAGGCTAAAAAAAAAGTCTCACTTAAGACTGAAATCATATCAAGCATCTTTTCTGACCACAATGGTATGAGCCTAGAAATCAATTACAGAAAGAAAACTGAAAATAATAAAAATATGTGGAGACTAAATAATATGCTATTAAAAATCCAAAGCTTCTATTAAGAAATCAAAGAGGAAATTAAAAAATACCTTCAGATGAATGAAAATAGAAACACAATTTTCCAAAATTTGTGGGACACAGCATAAGCAATTCTAAGAGGGAAGTTCATCATGATATAGGCCTACCTCAAGAAACAAGAAAAATCTCAAACCACATAACTTTCAACCCAAAGGATACATAAAAATAAATAAAGCCCAAAGTTAGTAGAAGAAGAAAATAATAAAGGTCAGTGGAAATAAAGGAAATAGAGACCAAAAGAAAATATAAAAAAGATCAATGAAACTAGGAGCTGTTTCTTTGAAAAGATAAGCAAAACAAAAATATTTAGCCAGATTTATCAAGAAAAATAGGTCTTAAAATTAGAAATGAAAGAGAAGTTACAACCAATATCACAGAAATACAACCATAAGAGAATACTCTGAACAGTTATACACCAACAAATTGGACAACCCAAAATAAGTGTATAAACTCATAGAAACTTAAAATCTTCCAGGACTAATTCAGGAAGAAAAAGAAAATCTGAACAGACTGATTTCCAGTAATGAAATTGAACTGATAATAAAAAAAAACCCAATAAACAAAAATGCAGTACCAGATGGCTTCACAGGAGAACTCCACCAAATATTTAAAGAAGAGTTAATACCTATCCTTCTCAAACTATTCCAAAAAATTGAAGAGAACACTTCCAAATACATTCTATAAAGCCAACATTACCTTGATATCAAACCAAATAAAGACACTTCAAGAAAAGAAAATTACTGGCCATATCCCCAATGAACATAGATTCAAAAATACTCAACAAAATATTATAAACTGAATTAATTCAACAACACATAAAAGGATTGCATGTTATCATCAAGTACGATTTATCCCCAAAACCAATCAATCTGATATACCACATTAATAAAGCAAAGAGTAAAAATCACATTATCTCAAAAGAGGCAGAAAAAGCATTTGAAAAAATTCAGTATCAATTTATGATAAAAACTCTCAACAAAGTTTGTTTGGAGAGAACATACATTAACATAAAAAGGACCCTATATGACAAACCCACAGATAACATCATACTCAAGGGTGAAAACCTGAAAGCTTTTCCTCTGAGATCAGGAATAAGGCAAGGATGCTCACTTTTGCCTTCTATTTAACATAGGATTGGAAGTCCTATTTACAGCAATCAGACAAGGAAGAAAAATAAAAGGCAACCCAAATTGGAAGGGATGTAAAACTGTCACTATTTGGAGATTACATGATACCATATATTGGAAACTGTAAAATATCACCAAAAAATGATTAGAACTAATAAATGAATTCAGTAAATTTGCAGGATACAAAGTCAATATACAAAAATTGGCTGTGTTTCTGTACATTAATTAAAAAACTAGTCAGAGAAATTAAGAATACAACTTCATCTATAATCAAATAAAAAAAGTAAAATATGTAGGAAAGATGGAAGCCCTGTAATCTGAAAACTATAAGACACTGAAGAAAGAAATTGAAAACAATACAAATAAATGGAAAGATATTCTATATTCATGGATGGGAAGAATTAGCATTGTTAAATGCCCATGCTACTCAAAGCAACCCCCATCAAAATACACGTAGCATTTTGCACAGAACTAGGACAAATAATTGAGAAATTTCTATGGAAACACAACCCAAATAGCCAAAACAATCTTGAGAAAGACTAAAGCTGGAGTTATGGTATTCCCTTCAAAGTATACTACAAAACTATATTAATCAAAACAGTATGATATTGGTACAAAATCAGACAGATCAACAGAACAGAATATAGCACCGAGAAATAAACCTATGTACATATGGCAAATTAATCTGTGACAAAGGAAACAAGAATATACAATGGAGAAAAGATAGTCTCTTTAATAAGTAGTATTGAGAAAGCTAGACAGCAACATGTATAGGAATAAAACTGGAATATTTTTTCATACCATTTACAAAAATAAACTCAAAACCAATTAAAGACTTAAATGAACCATGAAATTCCTGGAAGAAAACATAGGTAGGAAGCTCTTTGACATCAGTCTTAACAACATATATTTTTTGATATGTCTCTTTAGACAAGGACAACAAAACAAAAATAAATAAGACCTGATAATATTTAAAAACTTTTGCACAGAGAAGGAACCCATCAAAAAACCCTAAAAGGTAAGCTAAAGAATCGGAGAAGATATTTACAAATAATATACCTGGTAAAAGTTTAATATCCAAAAAATTTAGGAGTTCCCTTCATGTCTCAGTGGTTAACGAATCTGACTAAGAACCACAAGGTTGCGGGTTCGATCCCTGGCCTTGCTCAGTGAGTTAAGGATTCGGCATTGCCGTGAGCTGTGGTGTAGGTTGCAGACGCGGCTCAGATCCCGCGTTGCTGTGGCTGTGGCGAAGGCCGGCAGCTAGAGCTCCCATTAGACCCTTAGCGTTGGAACTTGCATCTGCCGCAGGTGCGGCTCTAGATAAAAAAGGCAAAATGGCAAAAAAAAAAAAATCCAAAACATTTAAAGAACTCACACAACTCAATGTCAAAAAACAACCTGACTTAAAAATAGGCAGAGGACCTGAATAGAGATTTTTTTCCAAAGGAAACAGACAGATGGCTAACAGGCACATGAAAAGATGCTTGACATCACTAATCATCATGGAAATGTAAATCAAAGCCACAATGAGATAACACCTCACATCCGTCAGAATCACTGTTATCAAAAAGACAAAGAATAACAAGTGTTGGTGAGGATGTGAAGAAAAGAGAACACTTGTGTACTGCTGGTGGGAATGTAAATTGGTATAATCACTACGGAAAACATGATGGATGTTCCTCAAAAAATTAAAAATAGAACTACCATATAATTCTGCTCGGGTATTTATCTGAAGAAAACAAACACACTAATTCAAAAAGATATAATACACCTCAGTGTTCATGGCGCATAGCACCATCACCTACAATAGCCAAGATGGAGGCAACCACATGCCCACTGACAGATGAATGAATAAAGAAGATACAAGTCACACACACAATGGCATATTACTCAGCTATAAAAAAGAATGAAATCTTGCTATTTGTGACAAGATGGATGGCCTTGGATTGTACTATGATTAGTAAAATAAGTGGACAGAGGAAAAAATAATGTTTTCATTTATTAGGTAGAATCTAAAAAACAACAATAAACACATACAATGAAACAAACAGATCGACAGATACAGAGAACAAACTAGTGGTTACCAGAGGGGAGAGGGATGGAGGTGAGTGGGAGTGCAATAGGTAAAGGAGATTAAGAGATACAAACCATCAGATGTTCAACATCATTAATTATTAGAGAAATACTAATCAAAACTACAATGGTAACAATGAGTTATCACCTCACACCAGTCAGAATGGCCATCATTAAAAAGTCTACAAATAATAAATGCTGAAGAGGGTGTGGAGAAAAAGGAACCCTCCTGCACTGTTGGTATAGCTGCTATGGAAAACAGTATGGAGGTTCCTTAAAAAACTAAAAATAGAGTTAATATATGATCCAGTAATCCCACTCCTGAATATTTATCCAGACTAAACTGTAATTCAAAGATAGCATGCATCCCAAGGTTCATAGCAGCACTATTTACAACAGGCAAGATATGGAAGGAACCTAAATATCTATGAACAGATGAATGGATAAAGAAGACTGGTGTGTGTGTGTGTGTGTGTGTGTGTGTGTGTGTGTGTGTACCATTAAGCTATCCTATTGGTAGAATTTCTTGAGACTGAAGATGTTAGGTGCTGATAAGACTTAATGACTTAACACACACACAGAGACACACACACACGCGGGAATATTACTCAGCCACAAAAAATAATGAAACAATGCCGTTTGCAGCAACATGAATGGACTTCGCTATAAGCCAGAAACTAATACACTGTAAATCAACTATACGTCAATAAATTTTTTTAAAAGAGATACAATCATCAATTACAAAATAAGTAAGTCACAGAGATGTAATGTCCAGCACAAGGAATATGGACAATATTTATAATAAATGTGTGCAGTTATAAAAATATCTACTCACCACATTGTGTCTATAAAAATATCTACTGTTTTACACCTGAAACTAATATAATATTATAAGTAAACCATACTTCAATAAATTTACATTTTAAAAAAAAACTCAGGGGAAGAGAAGGCCAAAAAGGGTAGCTAACCTCTACTTTTCCCAATACAGTGGAGATTTACAGAAAAACAACTGCTTTGCTTCTAATGAACAGTAATTTTCCTCAGAACTGGAAAAATGTTATCAAATTAATTTTTCTTCCCCTCAGGCTTTTTGTAAATAGTGAGTTATAGACAGAGAGATTGATCAGACTTTGGAGTTTGTTCAAATAAATGAGAGGAAGGAGTGTTAAAAGCCGCTCATGCTATGACAGAGGTGTTGATAAAGATTAATGAAGGAAGTTCCCTTGTGTTGCAGCAGGTTAAGGATCTGGTGTTGCTGCAGCTGTGCCACAGGTTGCAACTGCAGTGTGTGTTCTGTTGTTGGCTTGGAAACTTAGACATGCTGAAGGTGAAACTCACCCCCCACCCCCGCAAAAAAAATTAATGAGCTAATACTACTTAAGTATTAAGTAGCTAATACTACTTAATACACAAAGAGACTAAACAGAAGCAATGGTAATTTTCTTAGCTGAAAAACTGGCAAGAATCAGAGGTTGTGGCCTGCTAGTAGACATGCATTCTTTCCTTCCCCTATGATTTTCTAAGGTGCAATGCAGTAGAAAATCCTGTGTAGAGGTTAAACCATAGAGAAAAACAGAAATATTCATGGATATATTTGCTACTTTCTATTTCAAAATTGTTTTACTTCAACTCATAAATACCTGGCAAAGTAAGAATTAATTCTATTTTATCAATGAGGAACCAATGCTCAGAAGTAAAGTGATTTGCTTGAGGTAACAGAGCCAGTAATATTGGACCTGGGACTCCAATCACCGTTTGTCTTCTAATAGCTACAAATGAATTTCCTTTCTTTTGTGTTCCTTTCTTTCCACGTAAATCAATCCCCATTCCCTCCCAACCTCTGACAGCACATGTGCAGAGAAAGCCATGTGGAGCCTACCTTTCATTGTCCATTTCCCTGTCCATGTTTGCTTCAGCAATGTATTTTCAATAGCACATTGATAAGATGAATTTGATCTTGTAATATTTACTGCACTGTTAATACAAAAAGTACCCAGATATTCGACTTCTTCCACACTGTTTTCAGAGATAGGTGTATCATCCATTTTCCATGTGATAATTGGATAAGGATAAACACTTAACATATTGCATATTAAGAAGCTGTTTGTGTTTTTCTTTTCATACTTCATCACAGGTGTGACAAAAGCTATGGGGGAGAAAGAAGGGCATATGAGGAGCTGTCATTAGCTTCTTTTAAGGCCATCTGTGCAGAGCAGTTATTATTTTAAAACCCATGAAATGAAAAGCTAAGCTTTGTGAGCAAAACTTGGCAGTTTCTGAAAGGAAAAACATAACAAACTTCTGCAGAACCTTAAGATATAGTGTGGTCATATACAAGGGGAAAAAAGAGCCTGATATAGCAGCTGGTGATCTCAATTCTCTGGAAAAAATTCAGGAAAAAAAAAATCTAATGGCCTCACTGAGCAGCCAAAATGTGAGTGTCGAAGTTGACAAACTAGAGCTCATGCAGTACTTCGTACTCCTCGGAGCCCCTTTTAACTCTTTGTTTACACATAATTCTTAGATTTCTGAAGTAGTCAGATGGAACAGAGGAGAAGGAACAAGTCCTAGATGAAACAATTCGTTAGAAAATGTCCCTCCCCCAATAAATAAATGAATAAAGTTAATACAGACAGGGGAAAAGCATGTAACATTGATTCAATTTAAAAAAATAGAAAAATGTAGTTTAAATCAATAATCAATATTTTTAAACCATCTTATTGGCAAAATGTCTTGAGACTGAAGATATTAGGTGCAGATAAGACTTAAGGGCAGAATGCTTATGCTGCTTATACTTATGCTGCTGGTAGAAGTGACATACTAAAATCTTTCTTCTGATGCTTTTATTTCTAAAGTATTTCCCAGAATTAAATTTCCTAGTATCAAATATAAAGATGTTCATCAAAACATTTTTTTTTGGCATGTAAACCACTGGAAATATCTATGGAGGAACGGGTGTACTAGTTATAGCATGTGTATCCTATGATACTATGCACTAAAATAAGGAGGTGGATTTGTACATATTGACATGGAAGGCAACCCAGAGAATATTAAATTAAGCAGAAGGCATTTCATAAAACATGGAATGATATCACTATCACATTTTATAAAAACTTATATGCACACTTACCTCCCACTTTTAGTACCACTTTGTTTATGTTTTTTCTAGATGATGTCCCCACATAGCATACATAAATTCCTTCATCCTGAAGGCTTAATCTTCTGAAAGATAGGGAGGCATTCCCATTGTGAATTTGACCATGGAAGAGAGATGTCCTGTTCATGAATTTGGGATCTTGCTTTTCCAACTGGTCTCTCTCTTTGTAGTATGAGTAAAGGTAGCTATTATCTTGATTCTTCCAGTGAATTATAATATCAGGCCCACTCTCAAAGGAGCAAGGGAGAGTTATGTCTTCATCAAGTCTTCCAATGACTATTTGCGCACTCATAGTACTAAGATAACTGAAGGAAGCTAAAAATAATGTATTTGAAAACAAGTGCAGTTATGAAGAGAATTAATGATGGGTGCTTACCAAGGGTTATATCAGGACCACTTAGAAGAACTATCCCCCATCAGCAGCCTGAACATTAACAGACCACATCATCCATCAAAAACCCTTGCTGGTCTAATTATTAGAAACAAGTTGTGAAGTTCTGTGTTTGAGTCTCTGTAATTTTAACTGAGTGTCTGTTTGATTCAATGCATCCATGAGAATTGACAGCAGTGTAGAATATAGAAACACTAGTTTGCTCTGCACTTGATCAACAGTCTCAGTTCTTCTCTGATCCTGGCCTGCTACAGTTGCTAGAAATTATGTAAATTATACAAATTAAGGATTCATGCTGATTTTTATACCATGAATGCATTCACTTTTAACTCTTACTACAACAGTAACAAATAGTGTACCCAGCCAGCTAGAGCCCACAGGCCCCAAAAGAGCAGAACGAACTTAACTTGGTTGGGTTAGGAAATATTTGGAGCATGTAGAAGACAATTGCATTCAGGAATCTTCTGGGAATATTCAGACATTAGTCTCAAGAAAGGGAGCAATAGGGTGGGAGGAGTCTGAAAGGGAAATGTAATGACTCATTTATTTTGGTTTTGAGACAACTCTCAGGATACCCTGAGAATCCCGAGTCAATCAAAATACTGCTAAACAATATTATTCTGGATATAAATGTAGAAGTCTAATCCTCCTAATATAAATATAGCTATATATTTTACTGTGAACCCCAGAGGTGGTTTTGAAAAGCAAATAGAGGATTTTGTGAGATGATGTGAGAAAAAGAATGTACGTATATATGTATAACTGGGTCACTTTGCTGTACAGCAGCAATTGACAGAACATTGTAAATCAACTACAATAAAAAATTAAAAAAGAAAAAAACAAAACAAAAAAGCAAATGGATACATCATAATCAAGGTTTTTGCAAAGAAATTATACCTACCCATTTCATAATCATTAAAAGACAGTATCCAGCTTTTTTGACCAATTCACAAAACATGTTAAGTAGATCCCATTCACTATCTGTGAATTCTATGATATTTCCAGGGAGAAGGACCTTATCTTATGGACAATGGAGTAAACACCTTTGACCTTGGCCAAAGCCACCCAAGATGGGAGAACCAAGTGCCTGTGCATACCTGTCACAAGGCCTTTTTCGCTTTGCCTCCTCCACTAGGGCTCTTTTCACTCTGCCATGTCCCATTTCACTCCCTCAGAGAGAATTAGTCTATTTCTGTACAAAGGGCCAGAGTAATGTGGTATTAAGCTGAAATAAAGACATGGAAAGGTGGGAAGGAAAAGGAGTAGTTTTGTTAACCTAATTGCTCTCCTAAATATCTCTAAAATTTCACTGGATAATTAAAAATCCCTGTTACAGAACTTAGCAAAGCTGATAATGCCTTTTGTCAAGTGTCAAGTAAGTACCAAGCTTACATTTTAAAAAATCAACCAATCAATCAAACTTGCTTTTCTAGTAATTTTCTATCTGGTAGCAGATAACAAGTTAGAAAGAGCCTTAATCAGAGTAGACAGCAGAAAACATGACTTTTTAAAAAAAATTATTTTATTGAAGATTAGTTTATTGAAGTTTAGTTGATTTGCAATACTGTGTAAATTTCTGCTATATAGCAAAGAAATTCAGTTATACATATATATACATTCTTTTTCATATTCTTTTCCATTATGGTGTATCACAGGATACTGAATATAGTTCCCTGTGCTATACAGTAGGACCTTATCCATCCTATATGCAATAGTTTGCAGCTGCTAATCCCAAACTCCCAATCCTTCCCTCCCCCACCCCCTCTCCACCCTGGCAACCACAAGTCTGTTCTCTGTGTCTGTGAGTCTATTTCTGTTTGGTAAATAACTTTATTCATGAAGACATGATTTTTAATCCCCATGCAGACTTCCAGTATGTTTCCTGTGTCTAATTAATTGATCTTTTAGAAAAATCGACAATTCTATGGCTACAGAGTAAACAGCCCCCTTGGATTGTGTGCTCATGCTCATATCTAATGATACAAATAACTAACACTTGGGTGTATTATAAAGGAACTTACCTTGAGATCCACATAGAGATGGTATAAGAGTGAAGAGGAAAGACAGCACTGCCTGTGCCTTCATGTCTTGTTGAGGTCATATTAGTTATACTATCAAAAGAAGTAAAATATGTACATTACATATTTTAAGTGCAAAAAGGAATTGGAAAAGAGTAAAGTATTTACCCATAGGAGATTCATTAAATTAGCTATTGTACATCTACACAAATAATTCTTTTGCAACCATTAAAGACAATACTATAAAAGATGGTTCAATGGCTTGGCAAGAAGTTCTTAATGATATAGGAGAAAAACCAGATTCTAATGCAACATTTAAGTGGCATGGTCCCTTTTTAAAAGCACACACTTCTAAGTGTCCATGAACAGATGAATGGATAAAGTGTGGATATATATATATACACACACACACACTGTACATACCCACACGCACAATGGAATACTACCCAGCCATAAAAAAGAACAAAATTTGGGGAGTTCCTGTCATGTCTCAGTGGTTAATGAATCCGACTAGGAACCATGAGGTTGCGGGTTCGATCAGTGGCCTTGCTCAGTGAGTCAAGGATCCAGCGTTGCCTTGAGCAGACGCGGCTCGGATCCTGCGTTGCTGTGGCTGTGGCAAAGGCCGGCAGCTACAGCTCCTGTTAGACCCCTAGTCTGGGAACCTCCATATGCCAAGGATACGGCTCCAGATAAGGCAAAAAGACCAAAAAAAAAAAACAAAACAGGGAACAAAATTTTGCTAGTTTGCAGAAACATGGTTAGACTTGGAAGGTATTATACTAAGTGAAATAAGAGAAAGAACAATACTATATGAAATTACCTATATGTGAATCTGAATAATAAAAGAAACTAGTGAATATAACAAAAAAGAAACAGACTCACAAATATGAAGAACAAACTAGTAGTTACCAGTGGCAGATAGGAAGGAGAGGAAAGATAGGGGAAGGAGATTAAGAGGCACAGACTACTATGTGTAAAATAAATGAAATATGAGGATATAATGTACAACATAGGGAACATACTCGATATTTTACAATAACTACAAAAGGTACATATTATCTTTAAAAATTGTGAAACACTATGCTGCACATCTGAAACATACAATATTGTATATCAACTACACCTCAATTAAAAAATTTTTTTAAAAGATAACAACTAACAAATGTTGGCAAAGATGTAGAGAAAAGGGAACTTTTTTGCACTGTTGGTGGGAATGTAAATTGGTGCAGTCACTATGAAAAACAATATGAAGATTCCTCAAAAAATTAAAAATAATACTACCATATGATATAGCAATTACACCCCTGACTATTTACATGAAGAAAACGAAAATATCAATTTGAAAAGATAGATGTACTTCAGTGTTCATAGCAGCATTATTTATATGAAAGCAACCTGAGATATGAAAGCAACCTGAGTGCCCATCAATAGGCACATGGTAAAAATGTTCAACATTGCAAATTATTAGAGAAATGCAAACTGAAGCTACAGTGAGGTACCACTCACACTGGTCAGAATGGCCATCGTTAAGAAATCTACAAATAACAAACTGGAGAGGATGTGGAGAAAAGGGAATTTTCCTATGCTATTGTTGGGAATATAGATTGGTGCAGCCACTGTGGAAAACAGTATGGTGATTTCTCAAAAAACTAAAAATAGAACTACCCATATGACCCAGCAATTTCACCCCCCCCAGTACACATTTAAAAAAAAATGAAAACAGTAATTTGAAAAAATACATACACTCCAACATTCATAGTGGCACTATTTATAATTGTCAAGATATGGGTGCAACTGAAGTATCCATCAACAGCCTCTTATGTATAGAAATATGCATCAATAGGAGTTCCCGTCATGGCACAGTGGTTAACGAATCCGACTAGGAACTATGAGGTTGAGGATTCGATCTCTGGCCTTGCTCAGTGGGTTAATGATCTGGCATTGCTGTGAGCTGTGGTGTATGTTGCAGATGCAGCTCAGATCTGGCATTGCAGTGGCTGTGGCATAGGCCAGTGGCTACAGCTCCAATTCGACCCCTAGCCTGGGAACCTCTATATACCACAGGTGTAGCCCTAAAAAGTGCAAAAAAAAAAAAAAAAAAGAAATGTTCATCAATAGATTAATGGATAAAGAAGTTGTGGTATATGCACACAGTGGAATATTATTCAGCCATAAAAAAGATGAAATCTTGCCATTTGTGACAACATGGATGGACCTAGAGGGTATTAAGCTAGTTGAAATAAGTCTGACAGAAACACAATTTCTGTATGATTTCCCTCATATTCAGAATCTAAAACAGAACATAACAAAACAGAATGAGTTATAAATACAGAGAAAAACCAGTGATTGCCACAGGTGAGTTGAGTGGGGGGTACAGGAGAATTTTGGGAGAAGAAAGTCAAAGGTGAGGGAAAGTAAAGGTACAAATTTCTAAAAGCAAAATAAATGGGTCACAGTATGAAATGTACAGTGTGGGAATAGAGTAAAAAATTATGTAATATCATAATTAGACTTGTGATCATTTGAAATAGAAATATTAAAACACTGTTGTGTAACAAGAACTAACATAGTGTTAAAATAACAATATAAAATAAAATGGCAAAGTAAAAACTTATAAAATAGTAGTTATGAAAATAAGATCTTTATTTTTTTCCTAATGATATATTTACATGTATAACATATCAAAAGATATATATGTATATATACATATATATATCACAGTACTATCTCTGAATAATAAGATTAAAAGTAATCATTAAATCCATTTTCTGGAGTTCCCATTGTGGCTTAGCAGGTTAGGAACCAGACTAGTATCCATGAGGATGCAGGTTTGATCCCTGGCCTTGCTCAGTGGGTTAAGGATCTGGCATTGCTGCAAGCTGGAGCGTAGGTCGTAGATGTGGCCCAGATCTAGTGTTGCTGTGGCTGTGACCTAGGCCAGCAGCTATGGCTCCAAACTGATTCCTGGAAACTTCCATGTGCTGCAGGTGTGGCCTTAAAAAAAAAGCGTGAAAAATTCATTGTATACTATGAACTTATATAAATATATAATAGAACACTTTACATTTATAGGCTATAAAAAACAATGCAAGGTCTAATCAATCTCTTCCAAGCAAAAATTAATTCCACCTTGTTTAATGCAACTTTGGGCCCTTCCGTTTCCAACGTGGTACTACAGGTTCAACTTCCCATTCTCCATAATGATGCTAATATTTGCTATTGTTTCCTGAAATTTTCAACACCTCCGTCTTCTTCCAGTCCTCCTTTCAGCTTGTGTTCTGGGTTCATTACCTAGTTAAAACCAACTATGGATCATCCCTCATCCCCATTTAACCAACCCATTAACAGCTGCCATTCTTTCTCCTCTTCTCTTATTCAAATCCAAATCCTCCACTTTTGCTCTGCATCTCACATCTTTTTTCATTCAAGAAATTCATCTCTGCGAAATTACATCCTTTCTCTACTGTATCATCAGGTTCTTTCTCTCTGTAAGATTGATTCCAAGAGCAAAAATTCTCCAATTTGTCCCATTTTAAGAACTTAAGAAAAAGCAATATTCTCCTCTAACCCTTGATTAACTATATACCTATTTTTCAGCTCTATTAACTTCTTGAAATAACTGTCTAAATAGCCCCTGTTTTCCCCTGACAATTTCCCTTCAATCCGTTCCAAGCCCCTGTCTACTTGATATGTCATAAGCCACCCTTGGTCAGTGACACCAAGAAGTTCTATGTTGCTACAAACAGTGGGTATAATGTGTCCTCATCTTATTCAATCTCACAGTAGCACTCAACATGATTAGCTGCTGTCTTTTTCATGGAGGGTTCGTCTCTTTATCTCTGGGCCACCACATTCTCCTAGTTTTCCTTCCTCACTGCTGCTCCTCCTCTGTCCTTCACTGAGCCTCCTCGTTTGACCTATTTATGTGAAAACAAGGAAGGTCTTCGAGACATACTTTCTATGCTCTCTGCCTAGGTAAGTCCGTTACTGCACTAGGGTCTGGCTGCTCACTGAAAATCAATACCTGAGGGAAAGACAAGTGTTGGTAGAAAGTAAAGTTGATGTTAATTAGGAAGCCAGCAGTGTGGGGAGAAGGAAGACTTATGTCCCATGAAAACCAACTCTGAAGACTCTGCTCTTGGTCACTGAAGTTTTTTAAGGGTAAAAGGGAAGCAATCTCAGTTGATCATTAAGATAGGGGATCAGAGTCATTGCCATTGCTCACTGTGTGCAGGCTGGTCAACTTGTGATCTGTCTTTAGATGCTACCTTGTTCACAAAGTTTATTTGTGAGATTACTGAAGGGGGTGCTAGGGAAGAGATCTGGACATCTGTTACTTTTCTTCATTTCTACTTCTTTGATCTGTGGAAAGAACCAGCAGGTCAGATAAGGTATTGCATGGTCAAAAGACTTGATAGGCATGCTAGGGCTGGAGAGGAGTAGAGTATGGGGGTGCCTGTAAGGTTAGTTACAGTGTAGCGCTGCTGAAGTGACAGCATAAAGGAGTTTCTTGCTGGAGGTGGTTTCTGGCAAAGAGCTGCATGTAAATCTCTCTATTCCATGGCTCTGTACGCTGTCTGTACACTAAATATTCTTAAATTTATCTATGGAGTCAAGGCCATATATTCAATTGCACATCTGACCTGCTTATTTATATGCCTTATAGGCATCATAGAACAAACATGAGCCCTTGATTTACACCTTGTTTCCTTTACCATTGTTCTCTACTTCACCCCAAATGAGACAACAAAGATTACTCTGTATCTCCTCCAGTCTTTATCTCAATCAATGATACCAAATCCCCCATGCTGTTTAGTCCAGAAAGTTAGAAATTAACCTTGATTTTTCCTTTCCCTCATGTCCCATATCAAATCTGTTAACCAGTCTTAGGTTAATGGATTAAACAAAACTCTGTTATTTGCACACTTCCCTCCAACTCTACCATTGCCATTCTACTCCAAAGCCATGATCACCTTTTACCTGGATATTGGAATTGGTATATGGATGGTTATCACTGTTCCACTCTTGCCTTCTTTTAATCCACTACCAAGACAGCATCAGAGTGTCATCTTTTTAAAATACAAATAAGTCTACAACATACTCCTAATTAAATCCCTTCAGTGACTTCCCACCATGCTCAGATCAAATTCTTAACCCTAGCCTACCAAGCCCTGCACTCTGGCTCCTGGTCCTGTCTGGCCCTCCAGTTTCTCCCTTAACAGACCACAGTATACATTCCAAAGACTTGTAAACACAAGGGTTCCGATTCAAGGGTCAGAATGAGCTGAAAATTAAGCCCTTGAGAACTAGTTAATTCATGTCTTTTGGATAAAACGACAAATTACAGTAACCCATTTATCATCCAAGATAAAGTACTATGAATAAAAAAACATACTCAACCTCTTCTACACAAATGCTTGATTTAGTGCTTTTGAAATAATTTCAGCATTCAGCTTAGTGAGGCAGTTAATGAGTATTTGGCCCTATTTTTA
Organism: Catagonus wagneri; assembly: GCA_004024745.2. NCBI lineage: Eukaryota > Metazoa > Chordata > Mammalia > Artiodactyla > Tayassuidae > Catagonus > Catagonus wagneri. Next base: position 2,608,228 of record PVHT021183695.1, read on the forward strand.
TGCCTAAGTTTTATTTTTAGACATTTATTTTCTTCCCTAAAAGCAGCAGAAATCTTCCACCTTGGATTAAACTGAAGCTACCCAAGTTGCAATCAGCACCCTTACAAAAGGGCTCAAATGTTAGAAGCATCTTCTTCTGGTACATTTTGGCTAGATTCCAGATGTGGGGGAGAAAAGCAAAGAGAGGCAGCCTCTGTGATAAAATATGTCAAAAAGAAATCCAGATGCTGAGACTGATCAGAGAGAAGAAAAAATTGAGGCCATTCTACCAATATAAAATAGAGAACAGAACAGCTACCCCTGTTCTCATCTTAATAGCTACAGACCACACTGACTGGAGCCATCAGCACTAATTGTGACAATGACAACTTCACTTGTGTTCAGGTCAGATTCTCTAGCCCGCATGTCAGGAACATTCAAGACTAATCCTGGCCTCATAACTGCTGGCCTAGAAAGGACCAGATGCACACAGAAGGTCAATTTTTCTTGTTCAATAAACAAGAAGGTTTCACATCACTTTCATCATGCCAGTTTACGTTATGAATTCCTTCAGGAAAAGCAGCTTCCAGGGTGTTCTGTTCTCTGCATTGTTTTTAAATTCAGTGCCTCTCCACAGCACTCAGGGCAATGAGCCAATTTGTAAAAGAAGTCACAACAAAAGGAGAACTCTCTGTAGTATCCTAGGGATTTCTCCTTAGCATTCACTTAGATTTTAATAGGATTGACTTTGTTTAGAGAAAAGAAGAACAAAAGAACAATTTTAGGATTACCCTCTCTTTACTCAAAAAAATCTCCCTTGATGTTTCACAATGAAAAAATCCTCCAGTTGAGGATTCATATATTGGCTGAAGTTTTGAATCTCTAGAGGTATTGTCTTCATGTCAAGATTTTTTTTTGAGAGGGTGGGGTGTAGGAGTGGCTCTAGGTTTCTCTGGAAACTGGGTTAAAGCTTGTGCTAACACATTTTGGGGGGGAAGGTGAGGAGATGCTGCGGCAGGGCTGCAAGAGTTAAGGAAGAGGGGAAGTGAAAAGAGCAAGGAGGAAAAGCAGACTTAGATTGTGGCTGCCCTACTGGTCACAGCTTTACAGCAAAACACAGAGCCCTTTGCTCAGTCACAAGGGATGACTTCCAGACACCCTCCACAGAACCACCATATGTTAAAACAACCCATTGGAGAAAGGTAGAAAAGGGAATGTATCTATAGGTTTTCTCCATTGGTCAAATTTTCCCCATGGGGCTTCCTGGTTGTGCCCTGGCCCTTCGGATCAGCCACTAAGGAAGCCAGATGTTATGCCTCCCAATATGACACTGAACCTGGAAATATGGGGCAATGGAACCACAGCCTCTGGGAGATTCCTGTGGTCATGTCTGGACCCTGCAGCACTGCAGCTCCCACTGTGGTGGGTACAATGGAAGACATGCTGAAGTTGGCCTCCCCCTGGAAGGCGGGGTTGCCTGGTGATGTCTGAAAATGAGACAGTGGCATCGGGGAAGGGACTTTCTTTGTTCAACCAGTTGAAGGCCCAGGAAACAGGTAAGGCCAAGAAAATTTAGGGGGGGGCTCCTAGATTGATTCCAATAAAAGTGACTATTTCAAAAATGCCACACATTTGGAGTTCCCATTGTGGCTCAGTGGTAACCAGCCCAACTAGTATCCATGAGGATGTAGGTTCAATCCCTGGCCTTGCTCAGGGGGTTAAGGATCCAGTGTTGCAATAATCTGTGGTATAGGTCACAGATGAGGCTCAGATCTTGTATTGCTGTGGCTGTGCCATAGGCCAGCAGCTGCAGCTCACATTCGACCCCTAGAAGGCGACACTCCATGTGCCATAAGTGTGGCCCTAAATAGCAAAAAAAAAAAAAAAAAAAAGCCATGCACTTAACATCTGATGTTTCATATGTTAGCAGACCATTATCCGCCTGTTCAGATCCCCTGTGATCACTTTAATCCACTCAGTTTTCATGCATACATTGCTCAGTTAGTGCCACCTGCTCACATAACTGCAGCCTTCTTTGGAGGCTTGCCCTGAGGTGATGGAAGCTGTGGTTCTGGGAGCCACCCTACTTCCCTGACTTGAAGGCAAGAGACATCCTGTGTTCCAAAGCCCCACCTTAGGAATGAGGCTGAGAATTCACCTAAAGCCACATCCTTGCTTAGCTTCTATCTCTGCCCCAACTGGCTTCCTACATTTCCTTATGGATTTTTTTTTGAAAACACTCCCTCATTACTTATACATAAACCCCCATCTCCAAAGAGGTTGGTCTCCTTTAGAAGCAGAACCCAGGAGAAAACACATATAAAGGAAACCACATTAACATGGAAGGGGCCAGGGCTCTTATTAACCTTCAAAATCCATTTTTCAGTTCACACTTCTACCATGAAATGTTTCTTCTTGCCAAAAGGGTAGATCCTCCTTAATAGCATTCTATACAAGAAAGAATATAGCTGGATAGAGTGAGTGGAAGTTTGCATTCTGTTTTTGCTTTTAGCAAGAAGCCTGCAAAGCCAAGACAACAGACAAAAGAAAATGCCAGGGTTAATAAGGCAGACAGCTGGTGTTTTGTCAACCACATAAAAGTAGTAAGTAATTGAACAACACTCCATTAAGTGAACTGAGTGTTGAATATATGCAGATGTAAGGCCAAGGATTTCTTGGAAATAGTCACCTCTCCCTCTTTAAGACACTGCTAGATGCCCATGGCACATCAAATGCCTCTGGGAAGCCATTTGGCTGTGCCTGTCTACTTCTACTCCCACCAGTTCGAAATGAGTGTTATCTTCATTAAATAATTTAACTAAATAGATGTTAATTGATTAAATGGGAGGACAAGACAAACTTTGTGTTTCTCCAATGACTAAGTTGAATAAGATGAATGCTTTGGAGAGGATAAACAAGAGCATGAAAAAGAAGGGAAGATAACTCAGCTACTGGACTAGGTGTGGGAAAGACAACAGTAAAAGACAAAACAAGTTGTAAAGGTCTAGGAGTAGGACTCTTTAATAATTTGAATACAAAGTTCTCTGGCCACTTTCAAGAAAAGAAAACTGGAAATATTGGATGGTGAGTTATTGATTTAGTCTGTGTAAGAGAGATCATATAGAAAATCAAGTAATGGCCCCGTGTTCAGAACAAGACCGTGGAGCCCTCCATTCAAAAATCGAGAAAGTGGATGGACAGCTATGTATTTGAAGTTTAAAAACATTCAAAATACATAAATTAGATATTTCACTTTTTTAAAATGGGACCAATTATGGTGGTTAACTGTGTCCTATGTAAAGATTTCAACTAAAATAATAACAGTTGTAGGGATTAAGATGGTGGAATAGAAGGCCTACAGCTCAACTTCTCTCATAAAAACAACAAAATTACAACCAAACGCCAAGCAACCTTCAACCAAATGGACTGGAAACTTTCAAAAAGATATTCTACTACAGAAGACAAAGAGGAGACCACATCAAGAGGTAGGAGGTGTGATTATGTGATAAGCAACCCCATTCCTCCTGGGTGGGAAACCCTACAGACTGGAAAGTAACTGTATCACAGAGACTCACCTACAGGACTGAGAGTTCTGAACCCCATGTCAAATCTCAACTCCTGGGGATCTGGCACTTGGGAGAAAGAGCCCCCGGAGCATCTGGCATTGAAGGCCAGTGGGCTTGTGTGCAGGAGCTTTACAGGACTGGGGGAAATGAAGACCCCATTCTTGAAAGGTGCACACAGACTTTTATGTGCACTGGGTCCCAGGACAAAGCAAAGTTTCCATAGGAATTCGGGTGGAACATGACTGCAATTCTTGGAGGATCTCCTGGGAAAAGAGGGGTGACTGTGGCTTGTTGTGGGGGATGGGCATTGGAGGCAAGCTCTTGGGAACATTCATCAGTCTGCATTTCACTGGAGGTGGCTATTTTGGGAAAATCTGCTCCCTCCCATCAGTGCTGAGAAGCCCCAAGCCAAACAATAATCCAGGTGGGATCACAGACAGCCCCACCCATCACTAAACAGGCTGCCTAAAGACCCCTCAGGCACACAGCCACCTCTAATCTCACCCAGAGACAAAGCTCCACCCACCACAGGGATGGGAATCAGTCCCACCTACCAGTGGACAGGCACAGCAAGCCCCCTCATACCAACTTCAGCCACAAGGAGGCAAACACCAGAAGTAAAACAGGCTACAACTCTATTGTCTGCAATAAAGGTGACCACATAAAAACCTATAAAAATGAAAAGAAAGAGAATTATAGCTCAGATAAGGGAGAAAGGAAAAACCCCCAGAAAAACAGCTTAGTGATGAGGAGATTATCAGCCTCCTGGGGAAGACGACTTTAGACTGTTGATGCTGAAGATGATGCAAGACACTGGAAATGAACTGGAGGCAAAGATTGATAATTTACAGGAATCACTGAGCAAAGAAATACAAGATATAAAAGTTAAGCAAGAAGAGATGCAAAATACAATAACTGAAATAAAAAATTCATTAGAAGTATCCAATAGTAGAATTCAGGAGGCAGAAGAATGAATCAGCGAGGTGGAGGACAGATTAGTGGAAATCACTAATGCAGAAGAGAAAAGAGATAAAAGATTGAAAGGAAATGAGCTGAGTCTCAGAGAACTCTGGGATAATGTTAAATGCACCAACATCCATATTATGGGGGTGCCAGAGGGAGAAGAAAGAGAGAAGGGGACAGAAAAAGTATTCGAAGAGATAATAGCTGAAAGCTTCCCTAACATGGAAAAGGAACAACTCACTCAAATCCAGGAAGTGCAATGAGTACCATATAAAACAAACCCAAGGAGGAATACCCCCAGACACATATTAATCAAAATGACAAAAATTAAAGACAAAGAGAAAATTTTAAAAGAATTAGGAAAAGAAACAAATAACATACAAGGGAACCCCAATAAGGTTATCATCAGATTTTTCAGCAGAAACTCTGCAAGCCAGAAGGGAGTGGCATGATATACTTAATGTGATGAAAGGGAAAAACCTCTAACCAAGATTAATTTACCAGCAAGGCTCTCATTCAGATTTGAAGGAGAAATCAAAACCTTTACAGATAAGCAAAAGCTAAGAGATTTCTGCAACACTAAACCAGCTTTACAACAAATCCTAAAGGAACTTCTCTAGGCAGAAAAGAAAAGGCCATGACCAGAAACAAAAACACCACAAATGACAAGGGTCACCAGTAAAGCTGTATATTCAGTAAAGGTACTAAATCATCCATGCACAATCGTGCTACCAAAATCAGAAATCATGAGAAGAGAGCACAAATGCAGGACCCTGGAGATGCACTTGTAATTAGGAAGCCAACAGCTTCAAACAATCTCGTTTATATATAGACTCCTATATCAAAACACCAGGGTAACTGCGAACCAAAAATCTACAATTAATATACAAATAAATAAGAAAAATCAACTCAACTACAACATTAAAGATAGTCATCAGACCTCAAGAGGAGACAACAAGCGAAGAAAAAAGAGCAACAAAAATCCAAAACAGTTAATAAAAGGCAATAAGAACATACATATCAATAATTGCCTTAAATTCTAATGAACTAAACGCCCCAACCAAAAGACATAGACTAGTCGAATGGATACAAAGGAGAAATCAACGATAACACAATCATAGTGGGGGACTTTAACACCCCACTTACAGCAATGGACAGGTCATCCAGGCAGAAAATCAATAAGGAAACACAGGCCCTGAATGAAGCATTAGATCAGATGGACTTAATAGATATTTATAGGACATTCCATCCAAAAGCAACAGAATACACATTCTTCTCAAGTGCGCATGGAACATTCTCTAAGAT
>PVHT021183695.1:2614140-2631147 GCA_004024745.2 Catagonus wagneri
ATCAAGAATCTTTTCTGACCACAATGCTTTACAACTGGAAATCAACAAGAAAAAAAAGGCAAAAAACACAAACATGTGGAGACTAAAAAACATGCTACTAAACAACCAATGGATCACTGAAGAAATCAAAGGGGAAATTAAAACATACCTAGAAGCAAATGACAACAAAGATACGACACTCCAAAACCTCTGGGATGCAGCAAAAGCAGTTCTAAGAGGAAAGTTTATAGCAATACAAGCCAACCTCAGGAAACAAGAAAAAGCTCAAATAAACAATCTAACCACTATTATTCAACATACTTTTGGAAGTCTAAGCCACGGCAATCAGAGAAGTAAAAGAAATAAAAGGAATCTAAATTGGAAAGGAAGAAGTAAAATTATCACTGTTTGCAGATGACATGATACCATACCTAGAGAATCCTAAAGACTCTACCAGAAAATTGCTAGAGCTCATCAATGAATTTGGCACAGTCACAGGATAAAAAATTAATACACAAAAATCAACTGCATTTCTATATAGTAACAATGAAAGATCAGAAAGAGATATTAGGGAAGCAATCCCGTTTACCATCACATCAAAAAGACTCAAATAATTAGGAATAAACCTACCTAAAGAGACAAAAGACCTGTACTCTGAAAAATGTAAGACACTGATGAAAGAAATCAAGGATGACATGAACAGATGGAAAGACATACTATGCTCTTGGAATGGAAGAGTCAATATTATCAAAATGACTACACTACCCAAGGCAATCTACACATTTAATGCAATCCCTATCAAATTACCAAGGACATTTTTTCACAGAACTAGAAGAAAATATTTTAAAGTCTGGAAGCACAAAACACCCAGAATAGCCAAAGACATTCTGAAAAAGAAAAATGGAGCTGAAGGAATCAGGCTCCCTGACTTCAGACTATACTACAAAGCTACAGTCATCAAAACTGTATGGTACTGGCACAAAGACAGAAATATAGATCAGTGGAACAGGATAGAAAGCCCAGAATGAAACCCATGCACCTATAGTCAACTAATCTATGACAAAGGAGACAAGAATATACAATGGGGAAAAGACAGCCTTGTCAATAAGTGATGCTGGGAAAACTGGACAGTCACATGTAAAAAAATGAAATTAGATCACTTGCTCACACCATACACAAAAATAAACTCAAAATGGATTAAAGACCTAGATATAAGACCAGATACTATAAAACTCCTAGAGCAAAACATAGGCCAATCACTCTCTAACATAAATGACAGTAACATCTTCCCAGACCCACCTCTTAGAGTAATGACAACAAAAAGAAAAATAAACAAGTGGGACTCCATGAAACTTAAAAGTTTCTGCACAGCAAAGGAAACCCTAAACAAAATGAAAAAACAACCCACAGAATGAGATTAAAATATTTGCAAATGAATCAACTGACAAGGGATTCATCTCCAAAATTTACAAACACCTCCTATAACTCAATACCAAAAAAACAAACAACCCTATCAAAAAATGGGCACAAGATCTAAACAAACAGTTCTCCAAAGAAGACATACAGATGGCCAAAAAACACATGAAAAGATATGCAACATCACTGCTTATTAGAGAAATGCAAATCAAAACCACTATGAGGTACTACCTTACACCAGCCAGAATGGCCATCATCAAAAAGTCTACAAAAAAAAAAGTGCTGGAGAGGGTGTGGAGAAAAAGGAACCCTATTACACTGTTGGTGGGAATGCAAATTGGTGCAGCCACTGTGAAAAACAGGATGGAGATTCCTTAGAAAACTAAAAATAGAATTACCATTCGATCCAGCAATGCTATCCCTGGGCATCTATCCAGAGAAAACCATGACTTGAAAAGACACATGTACTTCAGTGTTCATTGCAGCACTCTATGCAATAGCCAAGTCATGTAAACAACCTAAATGTCCATTGACAGAGGAGTGGACAGAGGGAAGATATGGTGCATATACACAGTGGAATATTACTCAGCCATTAAAAGGAATGAAATGAGAGCATTTATAGCAACGTGGATGGACCTAGAAATAATCATGCAAAGTGAAGTCAGTCAGACAATGAGACACCAACATCAAATGCTACCACTTACATGTGGAATCTAAAAATAGGACACAATGAACTTCTTTGCAGAACATATACTGACTCACAGACTTTGGAAAACTTATGGTTTCCAAATGAGACAGTTGGGGGATGGGGGGGATGCACTGAGGGTTTGGGATGGAAATGCTATAAAATTTAGTTGTGATGATTTTTGTATACCTATAAATGTAGTAAAATTCATTAAGAAAAAAAACAGTTGTAAAATGATACCAAAGGGGAAAGGTGGGAGAAGGGATAAATTAGGAATTTGGGAGTAAAATATACACACTGCTGTATATAAAATAGATAAACAATAAGATCCTACTGTAGCACAGGGTACTATACTCGATATTTGTAATAACCTATGTGGGAAAAGAATCTGAAAAAGAATATATATATTCCATATATTCTGAATATATATATTCTGTTATATGTATATATACACACACATATACACACACATACACAAAACGGAATCACTTTGTTGTACACCTGAAACTAACACAGCACTGTAAATAAACTATGCTTCAATAAATAAATAAGTAAAAATGATGCTATGAATGCTCACCACAGATAATATAGCCAATGTTCTGCATCACCGAGGAAAAGCAACAGTAACTGGAGATCAAAGAATTGGGACTAGACTGCAGTAGAAGGCTTCCTTCTAATGCTGGTTTAGGTTTTTCACCTAATTCAGATGTCAGAATCCCATCCTGTGATGATCACGGTTATTACATTTAAATACTCTATTGCATGGTAAATGATGTATTGAGTAGTCCTCAGAATGTGATTAACCATACTAACTCAATCCCTATGTCAACCTTCCAAACACGGAAGTTAAGAACTCCTCTATGTATCTCCATATCAAGGTGTTAGAGTTAAGTGGCCTGTGATAAAATATCAGAATCCAGGATTTAGTGTGAAAAATAGGTAAACCCTAGTCTTGACAAGACTTATTCCTAGCTGCTATGTTTCCAAGGCTATTGTACCAGACCCACACCCCTGCCCCTCCTTCCAGGTGAACTCACAGAAAACCACAGCCAACCAAACTGTCTAGCTGTGTTTACAGCACAGAAATAAGAGATTCTAACTAGGAGAAAACTGGTGCTAGCTGGTTCGGCTTCAAGAGTGGGACAAAGGCCCCCTGAAGCTCATTACCATCTCACTGAAATAGTTAAGATCTCCACCTGTCTGTGCCATGATGGTTCAACCTACTTCCCACCCAGACGCTAAAGGGGCAAAAAAAGAGGTAGCATCCCAGTTCCAGGAAGAACCCTGCCAATTTCCAGAAAACCGATGCACATGCCTCCCCCTCATTAGCCTTGCCTTTAAAATCTCGCCTTAATTGTCCCCTGCATAAGAAGTTGGTTTGTGAACTAAGTTCCCACTTCTCCATTCTCTGGCCAATGAATAAAGCTTATGTTGCTTCAATCTCAGATTTAGTTTTGTTTTTTTGGCTGCATGAACCTAAAGAGAAAAAGAACCTTCCCCACTGAGGCAGGGGGCCTAGGCCAGGCTAGGGCCCATATGACCTAATTTGGTAACACTTAGAGCATTTATTAAGTGATGATTTATAAAGGGATGCTTTCTGGCAAGTACTTGCTCCTCTGCACACCTGAATTAGCTTTCAGTTCACAGAATTTAAAGCTATAGTTAACCTGACTAGCTGGTGCAGAAGAAAAGAAAGACTGCTGGCCTAGTTCTGTGTGCACAGCTCAGCAGGTAATTTCCGAAGGACAGTGGTCATCAGGCTGGCTTTGTATCAGTGAGCTTTCTGTACAGCTCTGAGTCAATCCTGCCAAATAACTTTTGTTTGTAAAGCTCTATTGCTTCAGCCCTTTTACTCACAATCCATTTCCAAATTAAAGTCAGAAAAATGTTAAAGTTCTGAGAAACAAGGGAAAATGAAACAGCTCAAATTAATCCTGACCTTCTAGAAACAGGACTAGATCTTTCTTTGTAAGGAACCCCAGTCATCCAGTAAGATTACCGTCTTTTCTGCCATTAAAAACATACAGTTTGAACATCTACAGATCATAGGATTATAAGTCTGACAGTCCCTAATCTCAAAAAAATTCAGTCTGGTACCCAAAGATAGGTGGATTATATAAACAAATAAACCAGAATTCAGAGGTATGGGCAGCAATAAGGGCTCCCACAAGTGCTAGGGAAGGGCAGAGGAAGAATACTGAAGCTTAAGTCAGGGAAAGTTGTTTAAGAAAGCTTCTTCTTCTTCTTTTTTTTTTTTTTTGTCTTTTTGCCTTTTCTAGGGCCGCACCCGCGGCATATGGAGGTTCCCAGGCTAGGGGTCTAACAAGAGCTGTGGCCGCCGGCCTACACCACAGCCACAGCAACACGGGATCCGAGCCGCGTCTGCAACCTACACCACAGCTCACAGCAACGCTGGATCCTTAACCCACTTAGCGATGCCAGAGATTGAACCCGCAACCTCATGGTTCCTAGTCGGATTCGTTAACCACTGAGCCACAACGGGAACTCAAAAGAAAGCTTCTTAAAGCATTGATTTTGAAAGACAAGGAGAAACTGGCCTGTGAGGAAGAAAAGAAGGAAGTGGAAGAGGGACGATACTCTAGGCAGATGATACAACAAAGATGCAGCTGCAAGAGAGAACACAGAAACCAAGCAGTCCATGTGGAAGAGAAAAATGCTGAAAAGGTGTTCAAGGGCTTGACTGTGACCAATCTTGTAACCCACACTAAGGAAATGGAAAGCTAACAATGAAGTCAGATTTGTGTTTTAGAAGATGAATAAAAGGAGCCAGCTTATAGGCATCAGGTAAGTAGATGTGACAGAAAAACTTTTAAATACAAATTTAGTGTGTGACATGGATAAAGTGAAAAGGACACTGTGATAGCCATTGGTGCCATTTCCTTCCTTTCTTGCTAACCAAACTCCTTTTCTGCCTAGCCCTGTGCAGGAAATGAGCACCTTTGGTTAAAAGAAGAACTGAGACAAGGTCCAGAAAAGGTTACTGAGATGACCATGACTGGCTCAGCGTGGGGAAAGGAGGAGCTGGTGTGGTGACCACTGTGAAGAGCTGGGTCTGGGTCAGAAGCCAGTCAGATCTTTCCAATTTTCTTGCAAACTGAAAGTCCAGCTGCTAACCATGCTTATTCCACTCTGGATTACTGGATTATTGAACCTCAAATCTATGTATGTCCACATTTTCTTCCTCCTAACTCTGAGACTTTTGCCACTGCTTTGTATCCAAAATTAATTAATAAAATGAAACTGAACATTTTGATACTGTTTTGGACAATGGGACATAAACAAAGGTCTGCTGGGAGGTTTTCTGTGGAATCCGCTCAACAGGGATAGGTGCAAGAGCAGAACATGATGGCAAATCCTTTCCCTTTACTTTTTGAGCATCAATTTGTTGCCTGGAGCTGCAGTAGCCATCCTACAGGAATGAAATGTGGATGTGAGGAAACAAGTATGAGGATTAAAAAGTTAACAACATAAGAATGATAGAGCAGAAAGAGGGAAAGAATCTGGAGTTGTAAAAATATTTGAGTCCCTATACCTGTTTATTCTGGATTTTCTACCTTTAGACATCCTGTTAATGAAGTTTAAACTGCTGTTAGCTGGTTATTCAAATATCTCCAAATATTCCACAGTGACACAACTAAAAACAACTCTTTTACCTGATGGAGAACTGCTGACACGTGAAGTGGCTCCATTTTGGTCTATACAAATAAATCAATGGGAAAAATAATCTCCCTCCCACCACAACAAAATATTGAAAGAAGTACATCATCTTTTAACAGAGGAAAGTTAGAGACATGCATTTGCTTGCTTATGGTAACAAAACCACTTTTAATCTTGAAGCTAAAACAAACATTAGTTATGAGCCATTGGAAGTTTGTTGTAAGCTTAATGTGCCTTATGTTTTGTTCTAGGAAGAGATTTCTAACAACAGAACCACATTAACCTTAAAATTCCTGTTTCTTTTCAGTGTCAACATTAAAAGGAAAACACTGATTTTCAGTGGAAGGTTTATCTTGCAAATAACAGAAGTTTTCCATTATACAATTAGAAAAGAGTTTGGCTAGCTATTTTACTCTCTGGGGTTCCTGTTTCTCCTTATTTCTTTCAAATAAAAAGGAGTAAATACTTGTTTTCAAGGAGCCTTTAAAAATAAGGTCATAAAGCAGTAAAGTAACTTCATGGTGTACAACTAAGACATGAATGTTTGTAGAAAGAATAAACTGGACATGTCAGGCCATAATTACAAGTCATACATCATAAGTTTAGTATTGAATTTGTAAAGTTAAGGCTAAAGAAGGAATAAGATAAATGCTTTAAGTTGGTCTTTCTGATCTCAAATGCAGAGTGCATGCATTTGACTCATTTGTGCATGTGAGTATATTGGTCCACTCACAGACCAAGTGAGCAGAAAATGTGATAACTGAGGCAGTTCTGGACACTGAATGATGCCCATGGCAATTCCTAATTGGAGAACTGCAATAAAAGTGTCTAGACTTTGAAGAAAGGCTTTGCTCCCTTTATCAAGGGATATTTCTTTCAGGAATTGTGTCTAGGAGGGTCAGATAGTACAGAGTTTATGAAGAAGACAGTTGAGCTTCAGATTCTATGATCAGAGATCCAATATCAACAACAAAGTAAAAACAAAGTTGAGTGTGCCTTCCAGCATTCCATCAAGCTCCAGAAGAACAAATAAACTGCACAAGCAGATTGCTTACATGCCCACAGAGCCTACCACACTGCTGTTTCATCCTTAACCAGAGCTTATGGCTTCACAGTGGGTTCCTTTAACAAGCTATTGATTACCAAGGAAGATTCTGCAGGATAGTGGCTGCCACCACCTGTAAATAGGCTCTTTAGGACTAGAGCCTTTGACAGGTAACCCTGAAGGACAGTGGAGTAGGGGGAACCTTCAGTTTGGTAGGATGTTGAATAGAGCATAATGTAGCTGTGGCTAAATGAAGATGAGGTCTCATGCCAGGCTCTATACCACTGTTTGGACTTGTTGGTCAGGGTGATGGAAGAAGGCTATGGAAGAAGGCTTATTGGAAAACTGAAGAAAGCAATGTGAGTATAGAACATTCAGAATGGATCCAGAGCATGAGACTGTTCAGGAGTCCTTTGAGCAAGCATGAAAAGGAGGTTGAGCTAATCTGACTCCATCACTGTCTATTCACGTGACTGAGAACCTCTTCTGTGGAGAGGACTTCCTGGTGAGCATTCACATGGAACCTGAGTAAGGCAGCTATGGCAACAGGGAGAGAGGTTCTTTCCCTCTCCCCTTTCCCACTCAAAGCAGACTGCACTATGCCACAGCTGAGTGCCCAATCTGTCAGCCTTAGGGATCAGCCCACATCTCTGAGGTGGCAACATACCTAGCAAAAACAAGTTGGCTTCTTGTTGGATTATACTGAATCACTTCCATTAGAGAAGGGGACGATACCCCCCTTTTCCACTTTCTCTGGGCATGACTCTGTCAGAACTACCAAGTATAGACTTACTGAACATTCTAAACACCATCTTACTATCCCATGCATGGATAGAGTTCCTTGATCAAAAACAAAGAAAGAAGGCCAGGGACTAACTCCAAAGTAATTCACTATTCTATGTTTCCTATCAGTGAAGCAGCTAACTTCTAACACAGTGGAATGGCCTCTAAGAACTTAGCCCTGTGTCTTCCAACCTGGTAGCATAGCTACTTGGCACAGTACTGGCAGGCTCTGAACCCATGTTCTAAACAAGGAACTGCCTCCCCATAGTTATAAGCTGTGGATCCAAGAACCATAGAGCAAAGAGGGACCGATGTGGCTAACAATTAAAATTTTTTACTTATTGTTCCTTTAGTGTCCATTCATCCTCTCTTTTAGTATTTAAGGGAGGAATGCTTTTATCAAGGGACACAGTGTGGTTCATCTGAATTGGAAGCTAAAACTTGTCATCTGGGTTCTTTGTGCTAGTCGACAAATGGCAGAAAAGTGGGATATGGGATACTGTCTTGGCTGGGGCAACTCCCTCATAGGGGGACCTGCAACTACTGCTGTACAATAGGAGGAATACGATAGGAACTTAGTGGATCCCTTTCTTTTTTTGATGTTCTGTGGGCAAGGGTAGAGGGAGACTATTGCCCTTCTAAAGGCAAAAGCACCAAGAACTGAAACAGCTCAAGAATCAAGGTTCAGGCTACCCTGCTGGGGAAATAGCTAAGGGACTAGCCCAAGGTAAGATCACAGAATGGGTAATAGGAAAAAGAAAACATAAGTATCAGCTCTTGCTTGGGGATAAGTGGCAGAAAGAATGACTACAGCTGGTGTTACGATTTAGAATAAAACTTCTGGTCTTTTCTATCCATATTATATGAAGTATGTGTTGGTGGTGATAACATATTTCTTTTGGACCAAATACTGAAGCAGAATTTGAGGGGGGATATTATCTAAAGCAGAGATACCCATAGTGGGGGGTCTGCAGGCTGGTGCCAATCAGCTGTGTATTACTGGTTCATAGTACAAGAAGTCTAGAAATAGAGAATACTTATTTAAAATTGCTCTGTCAAATTGGTATAAAAAAAATCTCTATGCCTATTGTAGGAAAGAATAAAAAATTGAGGCTTGCATTTTATGTTCTTTTGAATTTCATTTTTCTAGCAATTCATTTTTATTACATCTTCCTGATGAATTTGTCCATGACAGATTAGAAACAAAAATTTACTGTTCTTTTAACTACAAATAGTTGAGAAGCACTGATTTTAATGAGCATTGGCTTTGTCAAGTCTATTATTACTCCTGGATGCAGCAGCTGTGTAGGGAAGAAAGTCTGCTTCACAGAACTTTGGTCAGTATGTAGTGAGAGGGAACAATAATAGATACGGTACAACCTGGAAAGTAAAGGTATCTGGGAATTATGGTCATAACCAGAGGGAAGTGTATTTGTAGCATGGGGAAGAGGGAGAGCAGGCGCGGTGGTCGTTCTGTAGAAGAGCTAGGGTCTAGAGAAACATTAGAGGGGACAGAATTGAGCCTAGGAGGAATTAACATAAGATAACTTTGATAGCGAGGCAAGTAGATGAGAGAATTTATATTTCTCAAAGAAGGGAGAGTAAGGACTGGAAGCCAGTGCAAGGAGAAGCAGAATGATCATTCCATAGTGAACCCTGCTGGGCCTGGATCTCACTGCCTGAACAGATGGGGTCATGGGTATAGAAATCCTATTATAGCATTGGCTGGTTTCTCACTGTCTCTGCCTGAATTTGCCTGTGTCTTTATCGATCCCAGAAAACCCCCAGGAGAACAGCTCTAGAAACAAACAGAACTGAGCAGAGGCTGACCTACCAGGAAATAACATATGGACAGCAGTTACAATGAGAACCACCACCTGATTAAAGAATAAGCTGCTGGGCAGCTTTTTTGGCACCAGCTCCATCTTTTCCATAGTCCACACGCCCAATAGGCAGACCTGTTAGGGTTCCAGCTTCTACAAGGTGACCTCATCCTTGGGATCCCACAGGATTAATTCCTTCCACCATAGAGGTAACTTCCTACTGTTTTCTGGGTCCCTCACTATCCTCTATTTAATTTTCCTACTTCTCTATCACCTGGTTTCCCGCATTAAACTCTGTTGTAAATACTTGAAGTGGATGCTATTTTCCCAGAAAGACTATCTGTGGGTCAGCTAAGTTTACTCACACTAGTCCTTATGGGACTATAATTAACACATATATCTCTGAGTGTGTACTAGAAATGTCTATCCTTGACAACTTTTGGAGTACCTACATTCGCTCTTTGACCTCTATTGTAAAGACTGCCTAGAGCAGGAAATTGCACCAACTATCCCCATACCTCTTATCTTCAAAACAGTAGATCAAAAGCAATCCCACATCCTAGGATATTTTCAAAGACTTGAAAGATGTACATGTGGATATTTATACTTTATTCCCATCCAGTTTCCTGGTTTAACCTTTGCAAACATGGATGACAGTAAGTTGTTTTTTTTTTTAATATATCAAAAAGGAAAAAAAAAAACAGACTATAAAGGCTGGCTCATCAAATTCCTAAAAATTCCATGTTTGAGTTGAGCCAAATATTTCTGCTTGTCTATTTCCTAAGTCCTGATTACTGTTCTGCCTTTGACCACACCCACTTGGTCTGCAATCACTTGCCTTCGTCTTGATTCTTAACTCTGCTGAGTTAGTTTAGGGATCTCATTTTCATCGCATCTTCTTTGCAGTCCTGGCCTATGAAAACAGTTGGCAATGTGCATTTTTAAAGGACTCTGCAGTCTGGCTCAGCAATCTGTTTCTCATGGGAAGAAGAATTTTCTGAGCTCCAACAGCAGACAAATGAGAGGTAGGTGGGCCAGATACACACATACCTATCTCCAAACTAATGTTTTTGTTTTTTAGTTTTTGCAGACTTCAAGAGCAAGGAAAACCCCAGGATAATAGAGGAGAAGGAAGTCAATGTCACCTGGTGTAGGACAGTACTCAGCAACAGTTTGCACTCACCAGGACATCAAACTTAAAATTAAAGCTGGATGTCCATGCTAGTTCATTGAACATAGACTACCTAGTGAGCACTATTGCAATGATTTCGGCAGATCTGAATTTCTGAAATTTCCTCTGAATATGATTTCTTCACTGTAACCTTTAAGGCATGTATGTGCTGAATTTATTTTTTTGTTAGAGAATAGTTAACAAAAAGAGATATTAAGGGTTGGGCTCTGTAGAGTTGTCAGATAAAATATAGGGCATCCAGTTAAATGTAAATTCATATAAACTAATAATATTTTAGTACAAATATCTCCTAGACAATATTTGGGACATACTCATAGTAAAACAAATCGCTTATTGGTTACCTGGAATTCAGAGTTAACTAGGAGTCTTGTGTTTTGTTTGCTAACTCTGGCCACTCTAAAGGTGGGGGCAGCTGGCATTATATTCTTTTTATATAAAGACTTGACGGCATCTGGCATGGAGCTATGAAGTAGTTAAGAACTAAGGCTATAGGGAGTTCCCGTTGTGGCGCAGTGGTTAACGAATCCGACTAGGAACCATGAGGTTGCGGATTCGATCCCTGCCCTTGCTCAGTGGGTTAACGATCCGGCGTTGCCGTGAACTGTGGTGTAGGTTGCAGACGCGGCTCGGATCCTGCGTTGCTGTGGCTGCGGCGCAGGCCAGTGGCCACAGCTCCGATTAGACCCCTAGCCTGGGAACCTCCACATGCCGCGGGTGCGGCCATAAACCCGCGGCCATAAAATGACAAAAAAAAGGCAAAAAAAAAAAAAAAAAAAAGAACTACGGCTATAGAGTGAGATTGCCTAAATTGCAATCACATTACCTCCACTTTAAGGCTCTATAATCTTAAACCCAGAACCAGGTACATAATTTGTGGGGCCAGGCTGCCTCATAAGCCTCCATTCTCTTAATTTTGGCAACAGCTACCCAGACACACAACTACACCCCCAAGGAGATGCCTGGTTGCTTGAGGGTGAGAGGTTGATCAGATATCTGGCAACCGCTTATCAGGATCTTTTTTTTTTTTTTTGCTTTTTGCTTTTTTAGGGCACACCTGTGGCATATGGAGGTTCCCAGGCTAGGGGTAGAATTGGAGCTGTAGCTGCTGGCCTGTGCCATAGCAACACAGGATCCAAGCCACATCTGCAACCTACGCCACAGCTCACAGCAACACCGGATCCTTAACCCACTGAGTAAGGACAGCGATCGAACCTGCATCCTCATGGATGATAATCAGATTTGTTAACCGCTGAGCTATGATGGGAACTCTCGAGCTTTTACATTTCTGTCCCAGAGCGTAGACGGGAGTCTCAATACCTTTTACACCAGTAAGGTCCAATGGCTAAGTCTAAATATTATCTTTCTCTAGGTGTCTGTTGTATGCGACCCACCACCAGAATCAATTAGAGATTTCTCTTTTGGTAGCAATAGAAAGGAATCCAGAATAACAAGCAAAAGATGGATTTTTGGGGGGAAGGAGTCGAAGTTGCTCACATAATTCAAACAAGGGCTACACAAACAAGCTTTAGAAAAGAGAGGAGTAGGAAGGGTGCAATGGCAAAACCCAACTAGAGCAGCCTGAAATCACCTCACCGGGTCCCTGCTTGAGATGACCCCACCTTTTCTACCTCTGTTTCTAAATCTTTTGGGGGGACGACTTCAATCCAGGTTCTCTGTTTCTGGATCAGAATGATGAGGCACAATGACCCAGAACGATAACACAGCCAGGGCCTCAGAGGGAGCTGACATAAGCTGGGCACAAACCCCAGCTGGAGTCTATTTTAAGCTTTGTCCCAGCAACCCCATTAGGATTCTATTATAAGAAATAATCAGAGATGTAATAGGTGTATGGACAAAGCTTTCTGCTACAGTGAAGAATCTGAAGCAATTTAAATATATAATAAAAGGAAGATTAAAATAATGATATAGAGAAATAAAATATGGTATATAAAGGTACATTATTTATGAGGTGATTTTAAATGCTGGAACTTCTATGAAATTTCTAATTCAAGCCAGCATTTTACAATGATTCCTTTTCGCAAAAAAACTGTCAGGAAATACACAAAAAAATTAAAACCACTAGTCACTGCACCCAGAGATCATTTTGCTGTTCAGTCAAATTGCTTTCATTTTTGTATTGTTTGGGAGTTATTTATTTATTTATTTACTTTTTTATAACCACATCTGTGGCATATAGAAGTTTCCAGGCTAGGGGTCAAACTGGAGCTTCAGCTGAGGCCTATGCCACAGCCACAGCAACACAGGTTCCTAGCTGCATCTGCAAACTGCGCCACAGCTTGCAGCAATGCCAAATCCTGAACCCACTGAGCAAGGCCAGGGATCGAACCCATACCCTCATGGAGACAATGTTGAGTCCTTAATCTGCTGAACCACAATAGGAACTCCTGGAAATTATTCTTTTTTAAATTAAGATTTCTAATTGTTGGAGTTCCTGCTGTAGGTTAAAAATCTGACTGCCATGGCTGGGGTCACTGTGCAGGTGCAAGTCCGGTGTATGACCCAACACAGTGGGTTAAATAAAGGATTCAGCATTGCAGCAGCTATGGCCTAAGTTGCAGCTATGGCTTGAATTCAGTCCTTGGCCTGGGAACTTCCATATGCTGTGGCTATGGCCATTAAAAAAAAAAGATTTCTAATTGCTTATGAATCAAACTACAAAATACCTTTCAAAACAGATATTCTTTAAGCAAAAGAAGCAAACTAACTTAGTTCCCTGAATGCATCCTGTTTAAGCCCACCAGTGTTTTCCTACAGTCAGCACCTGTGATTTCAAGATCCAGGGAAGTGACACATTTTTCATGAAACCTTAGTCAACTCCTAGTGATGTCACTTGCCACCACACTCCTCTATCTCTTGCTTGCATCACTCATTAAACTCTGACATGGTTTTCTGTGGTTAGTTTCAAAAGCATGGAAGAGTCTTTAAATTTCACACTGTTTTTGCCAGGGTAGATGAAGGGAAGAGAGGTAAGAAAAAAGGCAGCAGAAGGAGAGAAGAGAAGAAAATAGGAAAACCTGAGACTATTCTAGTTTTAAGATGATAGAGGGTAAAGAAAACTGTGATAATCAAAATACAGTGTGATCCTTGATTAGACCTTTGATCAAAAAATGGCTACAGGGCTTCTCAAAGTGACATGCATATGAATCACTGGATTCTTGTCAAAATACTGCGATGTGTAAGCTGTTGGTTTATGAATCAAACTCTAAGAGGCAATAATATACAGGGCATTTGAGGACTACTGAAAAAAATTAATACATCAATGTTTCATTGTGTGATAAGGGCCAATGATTATATGATATTACTTCATTTGCAGGAGATCTATATTAAAGAGTTTAAGGGTAAAGTGTCATTATGCTGTAATTTATTTTCAAATGATTCAGCAATAAAATAATATACATATATATGCATATGAGAAATAAAGAAAACTGGGTAAAATATTCCCAAGGCAAAGGCAAATAAGTGTTCACTATATATCAACGTTTTCTGATTTCAAAATTCTTCCAAATAAAAAACTCTGTGCAATGATAAATGAAAATAATGCATGGCTCTAAGCTATGCCCCCATGGAGCCTGAGTCACTATATCTGGAATGCCGTCTGTATTTTAACAAACACTGTAGAGAGTTCCATTACAGGCTGTACAGAGATCACATTTTGAAAACAATGTTTAGACATTAGTGGAGAATACTGTTTGCTTCTGATTCATATCCTTGAAATGGCCAGGGTCTCCAAGTTTGAAATATCATCATAAATTCTGAGAGCTAAATTTGTTTCACTTGCAGCCTTTGCCATTCCCCTGTTTGTCTAACAGCATCTTTCCTTCCTTGGGGATCTTCCTCCCAATTCACAATGAGAGATCAACAGAGGTGAAACTTACCTATCCCTTACCTTTCACAGGAAGGCACCCATGTTAGTTCCTTTGCCACATAACAAATACTGCAAATTTAATAGCTGAAAACAATACACATTTATTATCTCACAATCCGTGTGGGCCAGGTGTCAGGCACAGTTTAACTGTGATTAGTGCTCAGGGTCTCACCAGGCTGCAATCAAGGTGTCCACCAGGGCTGCTCTCTCACCTGAGGCCTGGAGTCCTCCTCCAAGGTCATCATTCATCAGTGGAGTCTGGTTTCTTGCAGCTGTGGTGCTGATGACCTTAATTACTAGGGGCTGCCATGCCCCAGCCTCTCCACAACATTGCAGTTTGCTTCTTTAAGACCCACAGGAGATTTTCTCCACTGCTTCAAGTTTCTGACCTTCTGTTAAGGGTCTCATAACTTAGGTCATGTCCACTCAGAATCATGTCTTTTTTGATTACCTCAAAATCAAATGATCTGAGACCTTAATGATATCTGCAAAATCCCTTCATCTTGTCATATAGTATATTCTATGTCAAGGCTGTGACTACTCAGTCATATTCACAGGCCCAGCCCACACTCAGAGGGAATCACACAGAGTGTATATACCAGGAAGCAAGACTCCTGGGGCCACTGTAGAGTTCTGCCTGTCATAGCACCTGTGGTAGCCAGCCTCGAAGATGACCCTCAGTGATCAGTCCACTTCCTGGTATTCAGACCCTCGTATCCTACCCTGTGGGTCTGTCTAATGAATAGGATTCTGCAGACGTGATATGTTACTTTTGAGATTAGGTTATAAAAAACTGTGGCTCCCATCTTGGTTTCTCCTGCTCTCTGATTGCTCACTCTGGGGGAAGCCAACTGTCATACTGCATGAGTGATCTTCTTGGAGAAAACCATGTGGCAAGTAATTGAATCTCCCAACCAACAACCATAAAAATGAGCTTGGAAACAGTTTCTCCAGCCTCTTTAGATGACTGAAGACCTAGCTAATACCTTAACTGCAATCCCATGGGAGACCTGGAGCAAGAACCATCCAGGTGAGATGCTTCCAGATTCCTGACCCTCAGTAACTTTGTGAGATGATAAACGTTTTCTGTCTTAAGTGGCTGAGTTTGGGGATGGTATGTTATCCATCAGTAGGTTACTAATACAACACTTGTCCCAGGTCTGAATAATCTAGGAAGAGTAAAATATACCTGTGTCCCTCTTCTCTAGTAACACAGGAGAAGCACATATGTAGTAGGAGTTAATAAGCCTACAAAGAGAGGAATAGAGAGCAAAGGTAGGCTGGATGGTGCAAGGGCAGCAGTGTTTTTTTGTTGTTGTTGTTTTGTTTTGTTTCTTTTTTTTTTAAGCCTCTGGATTCAGTCAAGTGTAGTTTATTGCCATGCCTGTTATTCCCCATATTGTAGCAATACATTCTTTTTTCCCCTTTCCCTTTAACTTTGAAGCCTTCCAAAGTACATTTAGTCCTGCTGAAAATATTTTGGTCCTCAGTCCATCTAAAAAACAAGCATAAATTCACACTGATATGGAATGTAGTCAGTCCAAAGACAGTAATTTGTTCCTCTTCGCTATCTCTTTATGGGTGTTATTAGGCTGAAATCTAGTTTCTGTCACTTGCAACTAGGAATTCTGACTCAAGAGGCCCTCTGTAGGATTAGTTTCATGTCTCACTCTGGTCATTTTCTTTTCTTATTGCATCTTTCCCTCTAAGGTTACATTGGCTGGCACTGAATCATATGTTAGGTCATGCTCTTCAGGTTCCTAGAACATAAGTCCTGTTTGCTTGTGTTTCTAAGAAGGTTCCTGTGACATTTTCTCCCAGGGAAGCCTCAGCATGCTGAGACTCTAGCAATTTGACTAAACGATCTACATTTATCCAGGATAAATTTTCTCTATAGTGTATGGCATCTTGCTTCCTAACTTAGCTAATCAAACACTCACTGACTGGGTACAGAGCCAACTGTTCATACTGAAGCAGCCTGAGCAGTCATTGTGAAAAGAAACACAATAAACAAATCCCACGCATGAATCGAGCAAAGATTTTAAGTTCTAAGATGCAGTTTCTCCATATTTGCTACTCTCAGTGCAAAGGAGTGTAGAGGCCACATACTTACTAACCCTCTATTCATTCTGCTTCCTCCCAATTCTGAACCACAGCAGTGAGTTTACATAAACTGGTTTCTCTGTGAGTCCGCTCACTCACATAATAATCCTATTGTGATTTTCCCCTAAACATCCATCACCACTGCCAAAATAACTGATAGTGCATTTTTTTTTTTTTTTGCCTTTTTGTCATTTTATGGCCGCGGGTTTATGGCCGCACCGCGGCATGTGGAGGTTCCCAGGCTAGGGGTCTAATCGGAGCTGTGGCCACCGGCCTTCGCCGCAGCCACAGCAACGCAGGATCCGAGCCGCGTCTGCAACCTACACCACAGCTCACGGCAACGCCGGATCGTTAACCCACTGAGCAAGGCCAGGGATCGAACCCGCAACCTCATGGTTCCTAGTCGGATTCGTTAAC
>PVHT021183695.1:2637803-2666426 GCA_004024745.2 Catagonus wagneri
GAGATGCAAAATACAATCACTGAAATAAAAAATTCATTAGAAGCAGCCAACAATAGAATACAGGAGGCAGAAGAAGGAATCAGCGAGGTGGAGGACAGATTAGTGGAAATCATAAATGCGGAAGAGAAAAGAGATAAAAGATTGAAAGGAAATGAGCTGAGTCTCAGAGAACTCTGGGATACTGTTAAACGCACCAATATCCATATTATAGGGGTGCCAGAGGGAGAAGAGAGAGAGAAGGGGACAGAAAAAATATTCCAAGAGATAATAGCCGAAAACTTCCCTAATATGGGAAAGGAACCACTCAGTCAAATTCAGGAAGCACAACGAGTACCATATAAAATAAACCCAAGGAGAAACACCCCGAGACACATATTAATCAAAATGACCAAAATTAAAGACAAAGAGAAAATTTTGAAAGCAGCTAGGGGAAAGAAACTAATGACATACAAGGGAACCCCAATACGGTTATCTGCAGATTTCTCATCTGAAACTCTGCAGGCCAGAAGGGAGTGGCATGATATACTTAATATGATGAAAGGGAAAAACTTCCAACCAAGATTGCTTTACCCTGCAAGGCTCACATTCAGATTTGAAGGAGAGATCAGAACCTTTACAGATAAGCAAAAGCTAAGAAATTTCTGCAACACTAAACCTGCTTTACAACAAACCTTAAAGGAACTTCTCTAGGCAGAAAAGAAAAGGCCACGACCAGAAGCAAAAACACCACAAATGACAAGGCTCACCAGTAAAGGCATATATACAGTAAAGATACTAAATCATCCATGCACAACTATGCTACCAAAATCAGAAATTATGAGAAGAGAGCACAAATGCAGGTCACTGGAGACGCATGTGCAATTAAGAAACCAACAACTTAAAACTATCTCATTTGTATATAGACTCCTATATCAAAACCTCAGGGTTAAAAAAAAAAGCAACAAAAACTCCAAACAGTTAATACAATGGCAATAAGAACATATATATCAGTAATTACTTTAAATGTTAATGGCCTGAATGCCCCAACCAAAAGACATAGACTTGCTGAATGGATACAAAAACAAGAAAACAACCAATGGATCACTGAAGAAATCAAAGAGGAAATTAAAAAATACCTAGAAGCAAATGACAACAAAGACACGACACTCCAAAACCTCTGGGATGCAGCAAAAGCAGCGCTAAGAGGAAAGTATGTAGCAATACAAGCCAACCTCAGGAAACAAGAAAAAGCTCACATAAACAACCTAACTTTACATCCAAAGCAGCTAGAGAGAGAAGAAGCCAGGTCATGGAAACAACCTAAATGCCCATCGACAGAGGAGTGGATAGGGAAGATATGGTACATACACATAATGGAATATTACTCAGCCATTAAAAGGAACAGAATAACATTTATAGCAACATGGATGAACCTAGAAATTATCATGTGAAGTGGAACCAGTCAGACAATTAGACAGCAACACCCAATGCTACCGCTTACATGTGGAAATGAAAGAGACACAATGAACTTGTCTGAAGAACAGACAATGACTCACAGATTTTGGAAAACCTTGGTTTATCAAATAAGACAATCTGGGGGATGTGGGATGCACTGTGGGTTTGGGACACAAAATCTATCATATTGACTTATGATCTTTGTACACCTATAACTGAAATAAAATTCATTGTTAATATGAAAAAAAAAAGAAAGTGTAATAAAGGATAAAAGAGTGTGAGGGGTGAGCACGAGCAGCAATGTGGATGGATTTCAGAGGGTGAAAGAAGCCAGTCTCAAAAGAGTATCTGAGGCGAAGTTCTTTCGTGGTCGTCGTGGGTTAAGTATCTGGCATTGTCACTGCAGTGGCTCAGATTGCTGCTGTGGCTCAGGTTCAGTCCCTGACCCAGGAACTTCCACATGCCATGGGTGTGGGAAAAGGGAAGATAGATAGATAGATGGAAAGAAAGGAAGGAAGGAAGGAAGGAAGGAAGGAAGGAAGGAAGGAAGGAAGGAAGGAAGGAATGGAGTTAATGGCCAGTCAGGCTTGGAAACAGCTGCTTAAATCCCAGAGGTTGAAATATGCCCCCATCTAAACCACTGTTGGGGGGTTTGAATAATGTTCCAGTCCATCCATCAACACAACAGGAGACTAGGAAACCCAGATTCCCACACTCACCCAGGATGTAGCCTTAGGGATATTCATCATCACCTTGTTTTAAGAGTAAAAGCTTTGGGAGTTCCCATCATGGCTCAGTGGTTAATGAACCAGACTAGTATCCATGAGGATGCAGGATCGATCCCTGGCCTCGCTCCGTGGGTTAAGGATCTGGTGCTGCCATGAGCTGTGGTGTAGGTCACCAAGGTGGCCTGGATCCCATGTTGCTGTGGCTGTGGTATAGGCCAACGGCTACAACTCTTATTTGACCCCTAGCCTGGGAACTTCCATATGCGCAGGTGCGGCCCTAAAAAAACAAAAAAAAAAAGGAGTGAAAATTTGGCAACAACTATCATGCATTGCGAGGGTGGGGTGCTTAAGTCATTTATGGTTGATGAATGCAGTGGAATTCTACGCAGCTGTCAAAAATGAGTGAGGTAGAATTAGAGGTACTGGACTTTGAACAGCCCAAATATTAATATAAAGTAAAAATAAATATATAGAGAGATGATCTTACTTATATAATGTTGTATGTCAGTAAGTGTGTATGAATATTTATATATAAATGGATATGAATATAAATATACATCTCTAAAAAAAAAGATTTGTTGTAAAGCTGGTTTAGTGCTGCAGAAATCTCTTAGATTTTGCTTATTTGGTAAAGATTTTGATCTCTCCTTCAAATCCAAATGTGAGCGTAGACATAGACTTTAAAATAACCACATTTATTTTGTTCAAGGAGACAGGACAAGATAGAGAATTCTGGTAGAAGACTGAAAGCCATAATAAAGTACCAAACAGAAATTACAAGTGGAAAATAATAACTGAAATTAATAACAATGTAATTGATTGATTTAATAGCGGTTTAGATAGTCAAATGGAATTAATAGTTTGAATATTTATTGGTCAGAAAGAACTATCAAGAATGAAACAAAGAGAAATGAAAGAATGGAAAGATTTAGAAAGGAAGGTAAGAAACAGAAGATAGAAGTGATAACAGTGGAATTCTAGGGAGGATAAAATAATAGAGAGTGCAAGAATTATTTGAAAAAATAATGGATGAGAATTTTCCCAAAATGAAAGACATTAATTTATAGTTTAAGAGGCAAAAACAACTCTAAGCAGAATAAATAAAGAGCAAAAAACCATGTAGTAGAAAAATGTTGAAGACCGAAGAAAAAGAAAATTTTAAAGCAGTTGGAAATACCTTCAAAAGGGCAACAATCAGGCACGGAGATGTCAATAAAGAATAGAAAGCAGAAGATAAGGCAATATTAAAGTACTAAAGGAAAATAACTCCCAACCTAGAAAGATAAGTTTATCAAAATAATATTTCAAAAATAGAGTGAAATAAACAATTTTAAGACACACAAGTCAGAACTGGTAACCAGTAGGTGTTCACTAAAAGAGATATTAAAGGCACATTTTGCAAGCAGAAGGAAAATGATACCAGTAATCCCAGATTTAGGAAAGAATTAAGAGCAATGAAAAAGTGCATTTAAATAAGTAAACAGATGATGATAATAGCATTCAGAATACAGAGAGAACTAAAGGACATAACAGCAATTGTTATAAAAACATATCTAAAAGGAATCTCAGGTTATTGCATTGCCAACGAAGATGGTAAATACTAACTAGCATAAGGATTTGAGAACCAAAAATGTATGTCAAAATCTCAGGGTTAATCATTAAAGAAAATAAAAAAGAACGTATAATTGTCAAGGTGGTAAAGAAAAAAATACAGTGATAAATTTGTGGCAAGTTCCAGAAAGAAGGAAGACAGAGGGTGAAAAAAAAAACCCTTTAAAATAAATGGGACACACAGAAAGTGCTAGGTAAGCCAGACACAAATATGTAATTTGTGTAGGTACCTGTATTTATCCTATTTCCACAAAAATAATAAAATTATAAGGGAGATCTAAATGTGCTGATATGGTATAATCTTCAGAAATATACAGTTAAATAAAATAAGGCCTAGAACAGAATATGTTGTATGATTTTGTTGGTATAAAAAAACTCACATACTTATATACATGCTCATTTTCACACAGATGACTTTTCAAGACATATATAGTAAATTTAAAATGGCCTACAGCCTCTAAGAGGGAGAACTAATACTCTGGTAAAATTCATGGAAGAAAGGGGCTAATTTTTTGTTTATATGCTTTTACTGTGAACATAACTTCTGAATTTTTAATAAAAAATTTCTTTTACCAACCTGTAAATCAAATTTGAGGTCAAAATAGGCTTACCATTTGATGAGATCGTTATTTTCAAATCAACAACTGAATTTTGAATTCTTAATTTTAATCTGTAATATATAACCAATAATTTTAAATCATTGCTAAATTTGTTCAAAAGATGGGTCAAAGTTTCACAAGAAAGAAGGGAAGAAAAGTGGCCTTCATTTTAAACAGACACCCATGAATTGATTATCTTTCCATTTCTCTCACACAAATGGAGTAGAGATAGGTAAGATAATTAATTTTCATTTCAACTTGTTTCTGGAATGTTGATAGAACACTTCCATCTGCATTATGATGGAGTGCTACTAAAAATAGGAAGCAAACAAGGTAAACTGAATGGCTGAATTTAAGAATCTTCCATAAATCATGAAATTGAAATTTAGGCTTTCAGTCACATGAGCAGAGGACCAGCTCGAAATCCTTTAATATGAATAATCTGAGTTGTCAGAGGAATTGGAACTAAATGTAGTGTACATTTCAGGAACTTAGTAACAAATGAAAAGATAACATCTATTGCCCACAACCTCTGAAGAAATGAGCTGCTCAGGATTTCTGGGTTAAAACAGCATTGGACACATATTTCTATTTTGTTTTTTACCTCCTTAAGTCAATAAAAATTTAGGGAAGGAATTTCTTTAAGAGAAAAATATAAATCAAAACCAGAAGAGGGAAAAAATGTCAGCAAAATTTTGGAAACTAAAGAAAGGTAGGGAAGTAGTAACTGCCTTAATAGATGCAAGAAATCTAGTCTCTATCTAGTACTGGGAAGGTGTGAGAGCAAGTCAGTTGACACCACATGCTCAAAAGCATAAGAACTGTCTTTGGGACTTGTGGCAGAAGAATGACTAAGAAAATCTGTGAAAGCTATTTCTTATAGCCATCTAATACAGGTGGACTGGATTTTCTCAGTTATGGACTGAATGTTTGTGTCCACCCCCAACACCAAATTCATATGTTGAAATCCCAATACCCAATGAAACTGTATTAGAATTTGGGGCTTCCAGATGGAATTAGTGTCCTTATAATAAGAGAGCTTGCTTCTCTCTGCTCTCCACCACATCGTGAGTACACAATGACAAGATAGCCATCTACAAACCAGGAAGTGAGCCCTCACCAAACACTGGATCTTCAAGCACCTTTGATCTTGAGCTTCCCAGCCCCCAGAACCATAAGAAATAAATGTTTGCTATTTAAACCACCTAGTCTATGGTTATTTATTACAGAAACCCAAGTACACTTAGATATCCTCTCAATTAACAGGTGGGATATCTAGACTGATGACACCATCCACACATTAAGAAGTAAGAACAAGTCATATTACTCACATTATGAAACTTTCTGGGAAGCACAGGACAGCACCCAAGCAGGTATAGAACAGGCTTAAATGTCTTGAGAGTGGGGGTAAGTGACCTTAGTGTTTATCGTGG
The DNA here is from genome assembly GCA_004024745.2 of Catagonus wagneri. Taxonomy (NCBI): domain Eukaryota; kingdom Metazoa; phylum Chordata; class Mammalia; order Artiodactyla; family Tayassuidae; genus Catagonus; species Catagonus wagneri. The sequence continues at coordinate 2,643,609 of PVHT021183695.1, forward strand.
TTAAGAGATGGGACAATGGAGAATTCACTCCTGGAGTGGTTTCAGCTTCCCTCTGGTGCCAAGGGAAGGACAGCCCTAGATTTCTTATGCACTTACCCAAATAGGGGGAAGAAGAAGAAGGAGTAAACTAGAGCTTGAAAGCTCAGCAACTGAAGTAAAAAAAAAAAAAAAATGGAGAAGAGAGACAAGATGGCAGAATATAAGGATTAAGCTCAACTTTTCTCAAGAAAACACCAAAATTACAAATAATGCTGAACAACCATCAACAAAATATACTGGAAACTAGCAAAAAAGATATCCTGCACCCAAAGACAAAGAAGCCACATCCAGATGGTAAGAGGGGTGCTTTCATGATAAAAGCAATTCCATACTCAGTGGGTGGGTGACCCACAGACTGGAAAATAACTATATTGCAGAAGCTCTCCAACAGGAGTGAGAGTTCCAAACCCCATATCAGGTTTCCCAGCCTGGGGGTCTAACATTGGGAGGAGGAGCCCCTGAAGCCTTTGGCATTGATGGCCAGCGCGGCTTGTGCAAGAGCTCCACAGGATTAAGAGAAACAGAGACTCCAATCTTGCAGGGTGCACACAGGAATTTCATGAGCCCTGGGTCCCAGGGAAAAGCAGGACCTCCATAAGAATCTGGGTCACATCTACCTGCAGGCCTTGGAGGGTCCCCTAGGAAAATAGGAGGCAGCTGTGACCCACACTGGGGCAGAATATTGGAGGCACAGGTCCTGAAAATAAGCATAGGCATGTGCTCCCATGGAGGTGCTGTTTTGGAAAATCTGGCCTCCTCCATCAGGGTTGAGAAGCTCAGGCCAAACAACAAACAGGATGGTAACACATCACCACCCATCTGCAAACAGGCTGCCTAAAGTCCTCCTAGGCACACAGCCACCTCTAATCACACCCAGAGACAAAGCCCCAAATACCAGAGGGAAAAGACTCATCTCCACCTGCCAGTGGGCAGGCACCAGTCCCTCCCATCAGGAAGCCTGCCACAAGCCCCTGTATCTACTTCATCCACAAAGGGCAGGACTCCACAAGAAAGAGAGGGTACAACCCTGTGGCCTGCAAAAAGGAGACCACACAAAAAGTTAGACAAAAGGAAAAGACAGACAAATATGAGCCAGATGAAGCAACAAGACAAAACCCCAGAAAAACAGCTTAGCAAACTGGAGATAAGCAACGTCCATGAAAAAGACTTTAGAATAATGATAGTAAAGATAATCCAAAATTTCAAAAAAGGGAGGGGGGCGAAGATTAATAAATTACAAGAAACACTGAACAAAGAAATATATTTAAAGATTAAACAAGCAGAGATGCAAAATACAATAACTAAAATAAAAAAATCACTGCCAGGACCCAAAAGCAGAATACAGGAGGCAGAAGAATGAATAAGTGAGCTGGAAGACAGACTAGTGGAAATCACTGATGCAGAAGAAATAAAGAAAAAGGAATGAAAAGAAATGAATATGGTCTAAGAGAACACTAGGACAATGTTAAATGCACCAACATTTGCACTATAGGGGTGCCAGAAGGAGAAGAGAGAGAGAAAGGGCTGGAGAAAATATTTAAACAGATAATAGCCAAAAATTTCCCTAATATGGCAAAGGAATCATTCACTCAAATACAGGAAGCACAAGGAATACCATAAAGAATAAACCCAAGGAGGAACACCCTGAGACAGGGTGAAAGTAGCTAGGGAAAAGCAACAAACAACATACAAAGGAACCCCAATAAGATTATCAGCTGATTGTTCGGTAGAAGCTTTGCAGTCCAGAAGGGAGTGGCATGATATACTTAGTGATGAAGGAAAAAAACCTACACTACCCAGCAAGGTTCTTATTCAGATTTAAAGGAGGAGAAATCAAAAGATTTTTAGAGAGCAAAAACTAAAGAGAATTTAGCACCACTGAATCAGTTTACAAAAAATGCTAAAGGAAATTTTCTATGTGGGAAAGAAAAAGCCACAACTAAAAATAAGAAAATTATAAATGAGAAGGCTCATCAATAAAGGCAAACATAGTAAAGTTGGGAAGTCATCCACACACAAATATATCAAAACTAGAAATCTTGAGACGAGGAGGATACAAATGCAGATTACTGGAGATGTGTTTGCAATTAAGAGACAAGCAACTTAAAACAATCTTGAATATATGTATTTAGAGAGAGAGGGAGAGGGAGGGAAGGGAGGAGAGAGAGAGACTCCCTTATCAAAACCCCATGGTAAATGCAAACCAAAAATCTATAATAGATACATGAACAAATAAGAAAAAGCAACCCAAACACAACACTAAAAATAGTCCTCAGACCACAAGAGTAGAGGACAAAAGAAAGGGAGAAAAAAGGCCAATAAAAACAAATCCAAAACAATTTTTAAAATGGCAGTAAGAGTATACATATCAATAATTACCTTAAGTGTAAATGGATGAAAGGCTCCAACCAAAAGCCATAGACTGCCTGAATGAATACAAAAATAAGACTCATATGCATGCTGTCTACAAGACACTTACTTCAGTTCTATAGACATGTACAAACTGAAAGTGAGAGGATAGAAGAAAATATTCCATGCAAATGGAAATCAAAAGAAAACTCTGGTAGCAATACTCATATCAGACAAAACAGACTTTAAAATAAAGAGAATTAAAAGAGACAAAGAAGGACATTACATAATGATCAAAGAATTGATCCAAGAAGATAGTATCCAACATTGGAGCACCTCAATATTTAAGGCAACTGCTAAGGGACTTAAAAGGAGAAATTGACAATAACACAATAATAGTAGGGGACTTTAATACCCCACTTACAGCAATGGACAGATCATCTAGACAGAAAATCAACAAGGAAACATAGGCCTTAAATAATGCATTAGACCAGATGGGCTTAATAGATATTTCTAAAATATTCCATCCTAAAGCAGCAGAATTCACAGTCTTCTCAAGCATACACAGAACATTCTCCAGGATAGATCACATTCCAGGCCACAGATCAAGCCTTGGTAAACTTAAGAAAACTGAAATCATATCAAGCATCTTTTCCAACCACAACGTTATAAGCCTAGAAGTCACTGACAAGAAACAACTTCAAAAAAAAATACAAACATATTGAGACTATACAATATGCTACTAAAAAAACTCCAATATATCACTGAAGAAATCAAAGAGGATATAAAAAAAAATACCTACAGACAAATGACTATTAAGATACAACGATCCTGGAGTTCCCGTCATGGCACAGTGGTTAACGAATCAGACTAGGAACCATGAAGTTGTGGGTTCAATCCCTGGCCTTGCTCAGTGGGTTAAGGATTCAGCATTGCTGTGAGCTGTAGTGTAGGTTGCAGACGCAGCTCAGATCTGGCATTGCTGTGGCTCTGGCGTAGGCTGGCAGCAACAACTCCGATTAGACCCCTAGACTGGGAACCTCCATATGCCACAAGTGCGGCCCTAGGAAAAGGCAAAAAGACAAAAAAAAAAGATACAATGATCCAAAACTTAATGGATGCATCAAAAGCTGTTCTAAGAGATAAGTTTATAGCAATATAAGCCTCCTTCAGGAAACAAGAAAAACCTCAAACAATGTAACATTATACCTAAAACAACTAGAGAAAGAAAAATAAAACCCAAAGTTAGAAGGTAAGAAATCATAAAGATCAGAGCAGAAATAAATGAAATAGAAATGAACAGTAGAAAAGATCAATGAACTTTAAAGATGGTTCTTTGTAAAGAGCAACAAAATTGATAAATCCTTAGCCATCAAGTAAAAAAGGGAGAAGATTCACATCAATAAAATTAGAAATGAAAAAGGAGGTGTTACAATGGGCATCACAGAAATACAAAGGATCATAAGAGACTACTACAAGCAACTATATGCCAATAAAACTATATGTCTAGGAGAAATGTACAAATTCTTAGAATGGTTCACTCTTCTAAGACTAAACCAGGAAGAAACAGAAAGATGAATGGGCCAACCACAAGTTCTGAAATTGAAACTGAGATTTAAAAATTTCAAACAAACAAAAGTCCAGGACCAGATGGCCTCACAGGTGAATTCTATCAAATATTTAGAGAAGAGTTAACACCTACCCTTCTGAAACTCTTCCAAAAAATTGCAGAGGAAGGAACACTACCAAACTCATTCTATGGAGGCACTATCACCCTGATAGCAACACCAAAGATACCTCAAATAAAAAATTACAGATCAATATCACTGATGAACATTGATGAAAAAAATCCTCAACAAAATACTAGCAAACTAAATCTAGTAATACAATAAAAGGATCATACACCATTATCAAGTTGGATTTAAGCCAGGGTGCAAGGATTTTTCAGTATCTGCAAATCAATCACAGTGATACACTACATGAACAAATTGAAGAATAAAAACCATTAAGAATAAAAACTTCAATAGATGCAGAAAAAGCTTTTGACAAAATCCAACACCCATTTATGATATAAAACCATCCAGAAGGTGGACATAGAGGGAACCTACCTCAACATAATGAAGCCCGTATATATGACAAACCCATAGAAACATCATTTTCAACAGTGAAAAGCTGAACAATTCCTGCCAAGATCAAGAATGATACAAGGATTTCCACTCTTGCCACTTTTATTCAACATAGTTTTGGAAGTCCTGACCATGACAATCAGAGAAGAAAAAGAAATAAAAGGAAACCAAATTGGAAAGGAAGAAGTAAAACTATCACTGTCTGCAGTGTTCTAGTAGTGTCCTAAAGACACTACTAGAAAACTATTAGAGCTCATCAATGAATTTGGTAAAGTTGCAGGGTACAAAATTAATACACAGAAATCTACTGCATTTCTATACATTAATAATGAAATATCAGAAAGAAAAATTAGGGAAACAATCCCACTTACCATCACATCAAAAAGAAGAAAAAACCTAGGAATAAACCTACCTAAAGAGATAAAAGGCCTGAACTCTGAAAACTGTAAGATGCTGATGAAAGAAATTGAAGATGACACAAACAGATGGAAAGATATGCCATGCTCTTGAACTGGAAGAATCAGTATTATCAAAATGACTATACTACCCAAAGCAATTTACAGATTTGATGCAATTCTTATCAAATTACAAATGGTGTTTTTCAAAGAACTGTAACAAAAAGTTTTAACTTGTATGGAAAGACAAAAGATCCTGGATATCCAAAGCAATCCTGAGAAAGAAAAATGGAGCTAGAGGAATCAGGCTTCCTAACTTCAGACTATACTACAAAGCTATAGCCTTCAAAACTATATGGTACTGGCACAAAAACAGGTATTGGAACAGGATAGAAAGCCCAGAAAGAAACCCCACATACCTGTGGTCAACTCATCTATGAAGCAAGAATATACGATGGAGAAAAAGACAGTTTCTTCAATAAGTGGTTCTGGGAAAACTGGACAGCTACATGTAAATGAATGAAATTAGAAAATACCTTAACACCACACACAAAAATAAACTCAAAATGGATTAAAGATCTAAATATAAGACTGGATACTATAAAACTCTTAAAGGAAAACATAGGCTGAACACTCTCTAGAGTAATGACAATAAAAACAAAAATAAAGAGGACCTAATTAAACAGAAAAGCTTTTGCTCAGCAAAGGACACCATAAACAAAATGAAAAGACAACCCACAGCATGGGAGAAAATATTTGCAAATAAAGCAACTGACAAGGGATTATCTCCAAAATACACAAACTTGTCCTGCAGCTCAATATTAAAAAAACAAACCACCCAATCAAAAAAATAGGCAGATGGTCTACTACGAGGTACTACCTTACACCAGCTGAAATGGCCACCATCAAAAAGTTTACAAGCAATAAATACTGGAGAGGGTAAGGAGAAAAGGAGCCCTCTTACAGTGTACGGGGGGCTAATTTAGGGGATTAAGATGGCGGAACAGAAGGACTGGAGCTCAACTTCTCTCATAAAAACAACAAAATTACAACCAAATGCCAAGCAACCTTCAACCAAATGGACTGGAAACTTTCAAGATAGATATTCTATTCCAGAAGACAAAGAGGAGACCATATCAAGAGGTAGGAGGGGTGATTACGTGATATAAGCAACCACATCCCTCCCAGGTGGGAAGCCCTACAGACTGGAAAGTAACTGTATCACAGAGACTCACCTAAAGGATTGAGAGTTCTGAGCCCCACGTCAAATCCCCATGCCAGAGGACCTGGCACAGGGAGAAGAGCCCCCAGGGCATCTGGCATTGAAGGCTAGTGGGGTTTGTGTGCAGGAACTCCACAGGACTGGGGGAAACAGAGACCCCATTCTTGAAAGGTGCACACAGACTTTCACGTGCACTGGGTCCCAGGGTAAAGCAAAGCCTCCACAGGAATCCAGGTCAAACCCAACTGCAATTCTTGGAGGATATCCTGGGAAGACAGGGGTGACTGGCTTGTTGTGGGGGAAGGGCATTGGAGGCAAAGCTCTGGGAACATTCATCAGCCTGCATTTCTCTGGAGGTAGCCATTTTGGGAAAATTTGGCCCCTCCCATCAGTGCTGAGAAGCCCCAGGACAAACAATAATTCAGGTGGGATCACAGCCCCACCCATCAGTAAACAGGCTAACTAGCACACAGCCAGACTCTAATCTCACCCAGAGACAAAGCCCCACCCACCAGAGGGATAGGAATCAGCCCCACCTACCAGTGGGAAGGCCTCAGTCCCTCCCATCAGGAAGCCTACAGCAAGCCCCCCCACATACCAACTTCAGCCACAAGGAGGCAAACACCAGAAGTAAGACAGGCTACAACTCTATTGTCTGCAAAAATGTCACCACAGCAAAAACCTATAAAAATGAAAAGACAGAGAACTATAACCCAGATAAGGGAGAAAGAAAAAAAACCCAGAAAAACAGCTCAGTGATGAGGAGATTATCAGCCTCCCGGGGGGTGGGGGGGAAGACTTTAGACTGTTGCTGCTGAAGATGATACAAGACATTGGAAATAAACTGGAGGCAAAGATTGATAATTTACAGGAAACACTAAGCAAATAAATACAAGATATAAAAATTAAGCAAGAAGAGATGCAAAATACAATAACTGAAATAAAAAATTCATTAGAAGCAGCCAATAGCACAATACAGGAGGCAGAAGAACGAACAAGTGAGGTGGAGGACAGATTAGTGGAAATCATTAATGTGGAACAGAAAAGAGGTAAAATATTGAAAGGAAATGAGAAGAGTCTCGGGGAACTCTGGGATAACGTTCAACGCACCAACATCCATATTGTAGGGGTGCCAGAGGAAGAAGAGAGAGAGAAGGGGACAGAGAAAATATTTGAAGAGATAATAGCTGAAAACTTACATTGTAGGTGGGAATGTAAATTGGTGCAACCGCTATGGAAAATACTATGGGATGTTCCTCAAAGAAATAAAAATAGAACTACTGTATGATCCAGCAATACCACTTCTGGGCATCTACCCAGAGAAAGCCATAATTTGAAAAGATACATGCACCCCAGTTTTCATTGTGGCACTATTTATAGTAGCCAAGATATGGAATCAGCCTAAATGTCCATCGACAGAGGAATGGATAAAGAAAATATGGTACATATGTACAATGGAATATTAGCCCTAAAAAAGAATGAAACAATGACATTTGCAGCAACATGGTTGGACTTAAAGATTATCATACTAAGTGAAGTCAGGCAGAGAAAAACTAACATCATATGATATTTATTTGTGGTATCTTAAAAAAAGGATACAAATGAACTTACTTGCAGAACAGAAAGATACTCACAGACTTTGAAAAACTTATGGTTACCAAAGGGGACAGTTTGGGAGGGGAAGGGATGGACTGGGAGTTTAGGACTGGCATATGCACACTGAGGAACATGGAATGATTGGCCAACAGGGACCTACTGTTTAGCACAGAGAATTCTATCCAGTATTTTGTAATCTGTGTGGAAAAAGAATCTTAAATGTGTGTACATGTATAACCAAATCACTTTGTTGCACAGCAGAAATTATCACAACACTGTAAATCAACTATACTAAATGTAACTTTAAAAAATGAAAAAAATGGAGGCAGACACAACACACACACAACACATAAACAAAAACACAGCACACACACACAACACACACACAACACACAACAAACACAACACACACACATCACAGAAACAACACACACTACTCACACACTACATCCAAAACACACACACACAACACATACAAATTACATGAACAACACACACACACACAACACACACAGAACACAAAACGCACAAACGTTACACTATTTAAGAAGTTAAACCTTCCAGATTCCCTCCTCTACCTCACTTTGCTGTATAATTTCCCCTCCCAACTCTGAAAGAAACCTAGAAGCTTATTTTCTGGCAACACTAAAAGCAAGTTGTCTAGACTGATGATCCTGGAACAGACGAGATTAGGTAAAGGTTAGGATTGAGTGGTCCAATGTATACCTAATACTGAATATAGCTCCCTGCCCTAATCTAGATCACTCTGCAGTGAACTCAGTTTATAAGTGTGTCCATTGTTCAAGCTCTCAGAGCCTCAGGTGAACTTTAGATCCCTGTCCCCCATTTTTAATATTAAACAGACATTTAGGTATTACCAGCTACCTGAGGAAAGTTCCTATCACAGAAGATGGAAATTAAAAAAAAATTGATCTCCCTCATAAAAAAGATATTTTAAAGTAAATCAGTAATAAAGGAGGGGGGAAGAATCAACAAAACCAAATGCAATAAAATTATTACCATCATCCTCAGAGAAATAAGAAAATGCTACATCTATAAAAGAGGAACCAGATACCATAAAAATTTAGGAGAACAGAGTTTAGAACTGTGAACATAACAGAAATGAAGTCATTAGAAAGTTAGAATGAGAAGTCTCCTAGAAAGAGCAAAATGAGAAAGAGGCAGAAAATGGGAAGGAAAAAAAAAAGAAAATGTGACAAATAACACCTGAAAATTGATGGGGGGAAAAAAGAGAAAAATAGGAAACAGAACAGAAAACAATTCAAAATTATTCAAGAAAATTTCCCAGGAGTGTGTTTCTTTTAATCCCCTAACTCTATTTTGCACCCTCCCCTGCTTCCCTCTCTTCACTGGTAACCACTAGTTTGTTCTTTATATCTGTGAGTCTCTTTGTTTTGTTATATTCATTCGTTTTATCTTTTAGAGTCTACATATAAGTGATAACTTATTGTAAATTAACTATACTTTGATAAAAAAGAAAATTTCCCAGAATGACAGGAAGTAAACTGCAGATACTTACTGAATAGAAGTAGTAGATGGAAATACCTACAACAAACACATTTCAAATTTCAAAACACTAGAGGAAAAGAAGATTCTATCAACTTCCAGGAAGAAAAAGCAGATCAGAAGGGATGAGGAATCACAATGGCTTTAGACTTTGCAATAGGGTCACTGGAAGCAAAAAGAAAATGGAGTTCAATCCAGAATCCTAAAAAAAAAAAAAAAAGACTTGTAACCTATAATTACAATCAAACACTCAAACCTTGTGAGGGTAGAATGATGTTCTCAAAAAAATAAAGTAAAATTTACTGCCTATTCGCTTTCTCAAGAAGCTACTGGAGGAGTTCCCTTGTGGCATGCTGGTTAAGAATCAGGTGTCACTGCAGGCTCGGCCAAAAAAAAAAAAGCTACTGAAAATGTGCTCCACCAAAATTAAAGTATAAACCAAGAAAAAGGAACATATAAAAAGGGAAAAATGAGTTCCAAATAGAAGAGGGATGAAGGAATTCCTAGGAGGACAGTGAACAGACAACACAACATGCTACCTGAAAACTAGACCACCTTGGGGCAATGAGAGTCTAAACAGACATGCTGCAGGATATATGACCATGATCCCCACTGCTTTGGTACAGTCTTTTAAAAAATAAACAGCTGGATGAATGCCCTGGAGAGCCTGGTGATCTTGATCATTTACTGATAAGTTTCTGGCTCTTTTCTCCAGGTCTTGCTGCCTATATCAACTGTGGACACATTTCATCACACTGAAGTTTACTTTTTCTTTTTAGTTCTGAGAGCTGAAAGAAGGCCACGGTGAGCTTAGATGCAAGAAACCCAGGGCAGTTCATTTTACTCCTGCAGATCAGATGTTTAGTACCTGTTTTACACTACAACCCCTCCAAATTCATAGACTATGGTTAGCTTCAGATTTCTGAGAACTCATGCATGCCCTGCTCCGACTGAATCCCTCAGAAGGTCCTCTTGCAAACTCCCAGGAAGCAGAAGCCTAAGACCCAGAGGCCACTGAATTTATCTTGTCTTGGAGTCCCTCACATGACCCCCTTTTATTTGCCATGTGTAGGGAGGGGAGGCATGGAGAGGAATGTTTTGAAGCAACAAACACAGGAGGATTTTAAATTCTATATTGTAACCTGAGTGGAGAATTCAAATGAGTTCTTTTGTTTGTTTTTTGAACATTTATAGTTTACAAGTAATTTCACATACAGAAAATCAAGGATAATGACATGCCCACTCATATAGTAATCATTGGCCTGTAAACTGGAAAAAAACTTGGATGACTTTTTGGCATGAATATCAAAAACCTAAAACTGTGCATGTTTTTTGACACAATAATTATACTTCTAAAATATTTTGTGAAAAGTTGGACAATGCACAAAATATACACAAAGACTTTGCTAAATCAGAAACTCACAGTTAAAAATTAAGAATCCAAAACACCAACTCTTACAAGATTAATTAAAATAAGTGGGATATTCATACAATTGACCACTAGGCAGTCATTAGATAAAATCCATTTACTGACACACTAACACGATAAAGTTCACATTACACTGGAATTAGTTTAAAATACTTAAGCATAGACCATACACCATGTGTATGCACTGGTTTTAATCTACTCCTCAGGAGTAGTTAGTTAATATTTGACGAATCATTCAGTGTAGGCACTCCGGGTATCTACTGCAAATACTTCAGTGATAACGAACTGCATCAGCATTGGAGGACTTGCCAACTAGCATGAGAGATGCTAAAAATATTTATTCATTGGTGAAAGGTACAAGCATATCTCCTTCTGCATAAATAGGAGTGTAATAGAAGCCTATGCCTACAGGAGCCACTCAACACTGGACTATTTCATGGTCTGCCTCTGAAAAACCTGCTGGGCAGGGATTTTTGAGTACTTATAGGGCAATAGCTCCAGCACTTCATCAAACCTGTGGGAACAGGTTTTATGAGTCTTTACAGTCACTTGCTAAATGTTTTGTAGTAGCTGGGTACTTCTGAGGTGCAGATGCCAAGAGAGTACTTTTACAGGAGATTTATTGGGTGCACACACATGAATGAGGGAAAAGAGGAGAGAGCTGGAGAAGGTAGAGAAGACCTTCAGACTAAGAAGTTCTGACACTTGTGAAGAAGACAGGGAGGGAAGATTGAGTGGGAAGAGTTTTGGATTACAGTGTGGTTCTAAGAAAACCTTAACCAGCTTGATGGGGAGTTCTTATGCCAGTCATCCAACTGAGGAGTCACTCATGTAGCAGCAAAGGGCCTACATTAATACTTCCAACTGTGCTCAGTGATTGGGATCAGCCATGGGGGGCATGACATCAGTACAAATGAGGGGGTAGATTCAGAGATGCAGCAGCTGCACTGCAAGTCAATTACACACTCCCAGCAGGAGACCTGCATATTTTCCTGGCGGTCATGGTATATGTGGCAGAACTCAGATCGAGGCAAACCACCTAGGAGAGAGATTGTTAATGCCTTCACCAATAATCATTGGAAACAAGAGAAAACTAGGAAAAAGCATCTGATGGTTGTAAAGATGCCAAATTTGCTGCAATTTGTTCTCAACAATATAGTTAGATGTGTTTGTGTGTGTGTGTGTGTGTGTATTCAGTGTGAATATAGCATGGTTCTAGTCTTTATTTTAAAGCCAATTACATTATATAATGTTTTTCTTTTTTTTTTAAGTATTTTACCAGAATTCTTCTAGGGACTTTGCCTCTTTCCCATCCACATTCTCAGGTCCTAAACCCCCCCATGCAACCATCTTATTAAGGCCTTTTCCTAAAGCACTGTGAACAAGAAATAAATATGAATTTGTGGTGTGGGAGATGTGAAGAAGAGAAGAGCAAAGAAACTGAGAAAGAGCAAAATAATAAGGTATTCAGGGGCCAAAGGACTTTATACTGCCTTGTGAGTGACACTGCATGTGTTTTAGAAATTGAGGAAAGGAGCAGTATGACAAATGGAGACAGGAAAGCATCTATAAGATGAGGAAAGAAATGTAACCATGGTTGACAACATCCCTGAGCAATTTCAGAAATCTTAGGATGTGCACTAAACTTCCCACATGACTTGGGGGTCGCAGTGGGTAGTACAAGCTGATCTGATCTGAGGTAGACCATAAGAGGCAGGATCACCACACCTGACATTTTAGTTAAAAAATATATACATAGACAGAAAATATATTTGAGTAAAAAATATTTGAAAGCATGAATAAAATGCTAATATCGTTCCTTTACAGGATAGGGTTATGAATTATATTTTTCCTATCTATATTTTCTAATTTTTCCACAATGAACATAAATTGGTATAATGTGAAGAAAAAGATGTTTGGGAAAAAATAATTTGAGTAATTACTTACTGCCAGCAATTAGACCAAACATTAGCAAAGTCAAGTCATTGTTTTCAGCACAGTCTCCAACATAATTGGTCAATTATGAAAGAACTCCATGAAACAGGTCAATTTACCCTGTAACCTATGGACGCATTTTGCAGCTAATTCATCCTGTGAGGCATATTTAGTAGACCATGCTAGTGAAAGCAGACCTTTAGTTAAGATTTTTTCCTCCCTTAGCTATTGTTTAGGACTAGCTATACCCTCTCTGAAAAGCTTTGAACCAGAACCATCTGTATTTTGCTTTATAAAGAAGGCTTAAAAAAATAATGCTCCAATAAGGACTAAATTCAAGATTGACTATAGTCAAAGCTAATACTTTCCTCAAGAAATAATCTCCCTGGATCACAGGTAACTTATCTTCTCAAGGACATTACTCAGCAGGATTTTTCTGGTAAACTTATGTACTACTTATATAAAATAATAAGGCACCTATCTCAATGACTGAGACATGAATATATCCCTTTTCCTTACTGCTACTCATCTTTCCACTTGCCAGCTTAATTTCTAAGTTATCTAGATCCATCATTAATCAGCAGCAGCCAGCACTTTAGACCCATATTAGAGGGTATCGAATGGTTGCATACATTAAAAAATACCTGGCTGAAAGAATGTCACAGAGATTCAAGGTCTATGCCATATTCACTCCTATAGTCTTTTTAAGTTTCATCCTCGGATCAAACCAGATCACTGGAAGACAATGTTTTTACCATTGACTACAGTGTCTTCCTATTTAAAAAGGCCCCCTTTCTTCCAGGGCGATCCCACCCTTAACCAGGGTATGTGATTTGAGGAGAGTAACAAGGACTAGATTTCAATCTCCCATGAGCATGTACTTTATACTTAAGCAATTGCCTAGGGCAGCCACAGCGTATGTGCTTAGAAGACATTACCTTAGTTCCTGAGGAAATCCTCTTACTAAATCATGCTTCAGCTCTAAACTTTGTCATCCTTCTAGACAGCTCTCCAGCCATATTTGTGGAGGATCCAAAGCAGACCAATGTTTCCTGCTTTTTGGATTTTGCAAACCATTTTTTTTTTTAATCTTTGGGGGTGAACTGATATAGAGTTGCCAAGTTTTATTTGAAAGAAATAAGGAGACTTGAAGCATGTAATTTACTGTGTATAGTCATTTTAAAATAAAAGGCCAATATTTCTCAAGAAATAAAACCTATTACTTAGACCCAAATCTTTGCTTTGATAAAGTAAAGCTGGACTGGGGTGTTGGGGAATTGCTGACATGCCCACCACCACCTGACTCTGCAGTGTCCTGGATACTGCTCTCAGGTTCTACATCCCACACAACCTTCGTCTCCTTTTCCTTAACCTAGTGGATATTTACTCATCTTTCAGGTCTCAGATTGGAAAGTCAGGGAAGAATTCAAAGCCAGAGACATTTAAGCAAATTTAAGAATTATTACTATTTTGCTAATTAAAACAGAAGAAAAGTATAATTGGTTATAGAGCAATAGATTTAATGTTTACCACACCTAAGGACTGCAAGCTTCACAAGAAGAGTATTCCTATCTGCATAGTTTTGCCTCCAGTACCTGACAGAGATATGGCTACATAATAGGCGCTTCAATATTTGTTGAATGGATTAAACCAGTATTTCCTATATAATATCCTCTCTTAGAGATATGAAGAACCAGAAGAACTTGTTCCCTTCTTTTGAATATTAAAGATTATACAATTTGTTTCTCACCTTGCCTGGTTTCCTAGAATCTTAGACACAGGTTTATATTTCATCACAGCAACTATGTTGACTTTCGTGGCTGGAATATTTATTCTGTTCCCTCTTTCATATTTTTTTTCATGTTATTTTACCCTTTATTATAAGCTGCTCTAAGCTGTTTCAAATTCCTTTTCAGAAAAGTGCGGGGTGTAAATAAATAAATAAAGGTCTTCTAGTGTAATAGCTCGCCTGTTTCTGAAATAAAATGCTGACATTCAAATGTTCCTTATTGTAAAGGTTAGATGATTAAATATATTCCTCTTCTGCTACCTTAGATTACCCAAATAAACATCAACCACATGCAAACCACACAAACAGATCAAGCTTTTGAATGAAGGTAGTTTTAAGGGACAGCTATTTGAAAAACAAGAGAAAAGAAAATGCAACATATAGCAGTCTAGTTTAAAAACAAACAACCAATCTTAAGAAAACTACCACATATATTTCTATTTATGCTTATTATATACCCTTTTAAAACATCAAGAAAAGACAGCTGCCAGCTGACATACTTTCCAAAGAACTTGAAGAAGCCTCAAGACTCTCTTCTCCCATGAAAATAAGCTTCTATAGCTCTGCCTTTAACATTCAAAATGATCATACTAGCCAGCCCACGTTTGATAAATAATACTTAAAACTGGGCCAAATATCAATGAATCTTATAATTCTACATCGTTTTCTAATTAAAAGGATTTATCCCAAACTATACATAGGCTAATAATCCCTGACTAGCTTAATTACTCATAAAGCAGACATCACCTATACTGTTTGGCCTAGCTTCATTATCTCAGAGGAAATCCCTCTGAGTTTCCAGGAGAGAGAGTTCCTCCTTTAAGATAAATCACTTCAGTTTATCTAATGGCTTGCCTACCCAAATGAATGAGAATCCATAAAGTAGAGAGCTTCTTGGAATGCCAGCCAGTCCTGACCTGTCACATGACAGATGAGCTGTAGTGGAAGTTAACGGACTTGCCTAAGACCACATTGAGAATAAGCAGCAGTGAGGACAAAGTGCCTCCTCTGCACCTGCAGCCTCTGCAGGAGATACTGAGCTCAGAGGATGAGCTCAGAGTCAAGTAATATAGGAACAAGTAGCCTGGCCCTGAGGCAGCACACTTACATGGCCCCCGGGCACATGCTGAAGCGCTAAGAGACTATTATTCTCATTCTAGATAACAGGAAGCCATGTTCTCTCTGTCATACCTAAGGCTTCTCTAATTGCCATCATTCTTATGACTAGAGTCACAGAATACACTCAGTGTGCACTGCATGTGTATGAAATACCCTGAGCTCAGTTCTGACCTCAAGGCTCTTCCAAGGGCAGGGAGGCAGGAGAATGCATCCCTGGCACACTTGATGAGCCACCTTAAATTTCATCTAATTTCATAGGGTGATAGACTCTGAAGGAAGACTTAATACAAGTACAAAAGCACCATTTTTAACCCACCTGGGAAAATAAGGGCACTTGTTCTTCTGAAGAGCTAAAAAGAAATTTTGGCACAGAGCCTGGCATCTTTCGTTGTAGGCACAGCAACTTTTGTATTCAGATGAGTAGGGGGGACAAGTCCCAAATCAGATTGGCAGGCCCCTTTCATGGTGGGAACACCTGAGCTCTGTTGTCAATACCAATAGATGTTTTAGTAGGAGGCAGGTAAGAGCATGAGTTCTGGAGTTAGGCCTGGTTTTTTACTTCCAGCTCCAAAATTTACTAGTTATAGGACTTTGATAATGAGTTATATCTACTAGTTCTAATACTTTGATTGTCTTTAAACTCTTCCCTCATCTGCAAAATGGAGATTGGGGATAGAACTGGATACAAATAGTCTCTTTAATCCCACCACAGCTTGATGAAGCAAAATGCCTAGCTCTGCAGTGGGTACACAATTAAAAAAAAAAACTTTTATTGAAGTATAGTTGATTTATAATGTGTGAATTTCTTCAAAGTGACTCAGTTATAAATAGGTAGGTAGGTAGGTAGATAGATATTATTTTTTATATTCTTTTCCACTATGGTTTACCAAAGCATACTGAACATAGTTCCCTGTGCTATACAGTAGGACCTGTTGTTAATCATCCTATATATAACAGCGTGCATCTGCTAATCCCAACCCCCCAATACTTCCGTCCCACTTGGCAACCACAAGTCTGTTCCCTGGATCTGTGAGTCTTCTTTTGGTACACACATTTTTTTTTATCACATTCTACCACTCTCTCCTTATTTTCTATTGTCTTTCCAGCTTGTCTTATGACAGAAGGAAGTTCCAGGAGTCATGGAAAAAAGAGCTGTGGGTATAGTCAGTCTGGTCCCTAAGAAATCTGGGGCCAAGGCAATCTCCTCCCCTCCCCTTCTCCTGTCAACCCCCTTCACTCCCAGTAATATCCTTGTCATATTTAAAAATTGAGAAGCCATGACCTTCATGAACAGATTCTACAAAATGGTAGAAGGAAGCCACAGAATGGAAAAAGGCAAGTCTAAGGAGGTGGGAGTGGAGAAAACTTTTTTCAAAGGAACAGTACAGGACCATAGATCTGCTTTGCTGGAGGTGACAAAGTAGGTGCTCACAAGCATATGGCATGTAGCTAAACTGCTGTCCCTACCTCCCCCACGACTTTTCTCTCTTAATCTTTTTGTTATGACAACAGTTAGTACGAACTGTAGTCATAGTACTTGTTAGTACAACAGTTTGATTGCTAACTTGCCATTGTTGTAGGCACAAAGAGAAAGTCAATCTCTGTCCCACACAGTCCAGTCCAGGAAAATGAAGGGGATATACAACTACATGGAACATGGTTCGTGCTAGACTTTCACTAGAAACAACGTGCACTCAGAAGAGAAAGTGATACTATCTCTGTGAAGCCATACAGAGTCCCTCAAAGATATTACCTTTGCAAATTAGGGAGAATTTAGTTGGGGGCTTGGGAGAAAAGTGAGGGCTCTCATGAAGTCATTTCAGCCGGGCAAAGGGGTATGATGGTAGATCAGTTCCTAAACACTCTCAGCCCCAATTTTCACACTAGTAATTTAAGACTAACTTGCCTAAGGTCACAGAGATTAGTTTCTATGTTTCAAAGCCACCATGCCTTACTCTAGATCAAATCCTTGCTTCCTACATTTAGTAGCCTGTATACTTCAGTACCTTAGTAAACCTCTTGCTCTGTCCATGCTGCAGCAACCAGCTCCGCAAAGGTTTAACCAGATGACTGCAGTTGCAACCTGAACCACCTTGTCCAGCGATCACATGGTGTCTAGAAATTCTGAAGCAGGAAGTGAGAGAGCCACAGGAATCCTCTCTTCATGCTTTCCGATGCATTCACAACCCAGAAATATGAAGGAGGTGATGTTCATGGGAGGACTAGAAGGGATAAATGCTAGCAGCTTTGAAGCACCTTTCTTAATGTTCCTCAAAAAGTCTCAAAGGATTGAGCACAGTCATGGAGGTGGTAACCTAACCAATAACGCACTGGCTGTGATGACTTTTTTCTCTTGTTCCTGATCTTAGTCCCCCTGGACTTCAGTCTTGCCTTCTGTCTAAACCAATCTTTGCTGTAGCCCAAGTCTCCCTGAAAGCAGATCAGACGGTCCTCTCATGATTTCATTCATCCACCCTTCCTTCAAATGGTCCAAAGATGTATTCCTCCTGATCTAAATGACAGTGAGGAAATTATTTAAATTTCTGTAATGAAATGACTGATATTCTCAGTCTCCTGGATGACCATGTTAAAACACTGCTACAAAATTTCAGTGTTGATTTTGCCTTTGTTTGCTATCAAGCTGGACCATTTTGTACCATGTTAATAAGGACAGAGGCAGAAATGTTTTCATTAACTGAAGACCAAAATGACATGCCACATGAAAGGGTCACTAGTAGATTAAAAAAAAGAATAATTTGGGGGAGTTCCCTTCATGGCTCAGTGGTTAACGAATCCGACTAAGAACCATGAGGTTGCAGGTTCGATCCCTGGCCTTGCTCAGTGGGTTAAGGATATGGCGTTGCCGTGAGCTGTGGTGAAGGTTGCAGACACGGCTCGGATCCCACGTTGCTGTGGCTGTGGCGAAGGCCGGCAGCTACAGCTCCTGTTAGACCCCTAGCCTGGGAACCTCCATGTGCCGCGGGTGCGGCTCTACATAAAAAGGCAAAAAGGCAAAAAAAAAAATAATAATTTTGTACTAAAAATCATTTGAGTCATAAGAGGGATACAAGAGAATTTTTCCTAAAGAAGAGAACTTGGTTTACTAGTCAAATATGAGAAAAAATGGCCTTCATTTAATTGCCTCACAGAGTTTATACATCTAGTCTTATTAATCACCCCAGTGTTTACTCTTCAAAACTCTTGAGGCTCCACACTCACCTAGTCAAAAGCACAGTATTTGCTTTTTACTCTAACCTCTAGCCTTTCTAAACCTTCATTTTATAAAGCACTATTTTTTCTACACATTAAAACTCTGAGTTCTCCAGCAACTGCAGATTCCTCCAAGAATCCTCCAGCTGTTGCCTTTTTCATTCTCACCATCACTAACCTGTTAGAAACTGTAGTTGAAGCTCTCGTCACAACTTCCATTTTACCACCTTGCAAGGTTAACTGATTCTCTCCATTTCTCCTATGAAATTATACCTTCCTAGGTCAAGTTCCCTCGAAGCACAGCCAGAGATGGGGATTCTCATGCAACTGATATTCTAAGTGTATACTCTCAAGAAAAAACTGTCAAGAAGTGAGAGAAGCAGGACAGAGAAGGGAAAGAAGCCAAGGAAAGATAGGCTTGGGTAAGTCTGGTCTCTGAAAAATGGCATGGATAGCACTGGAACATGAATGACACCATGGTCTTGGTCATCCCTGAGCAAGGGGTCAAAATTTTGTATCCTCCTTGAGTCAGTCATTGGCCGTGGGCCATCCCCAGTGGGATGACACAGCCTCCAGGCATCTCTGGGCAAGGGAAATTCTCCTGAAAAAAGTGCTTTCATTAGCCAATAACAGCTGGGGGTGGGATTTACCTGTCCAGAAAACAAAATCTGGGCAGAACATCAATAGGGGCTACTGTTCATACTGACACATGTCCATTGACATAGCTAGTCGTCTATGCCAGGAAACAGTAAGAACCATTCTTCCACAAAGAATAAATAATTACAGGAACTTGGCCACACAAGTGATAGGAGATGTGGGAAGCAATGGGGATGAGTGAGGCAATCCAGTAGCAGTAACAAAAAGCTGCTTTTTTTTTTCTGTCTTTTCTAGGGCCGCACCCGCAGCATACGGAGGTTCCCATGCTATTTCCTGGCTAGGGGTCTAATCAGAGCTGTAGCCGCGGGCCGACGCCACAGTCACAGCAACATGGGATCCGAGCTGCGTCTGCGAACTACACCATAGTGCATGGCAACGTCAGATCCTTAACCCACTGAGAAATGCCAGGGATCGAACCCACAACCTCATGGTTCCCAGTCAGATTCGTTAACCACTGAGCTATGTTGCAAACTCCAAAGCTGCTACAACCCATTGGAGGGACAATGGAAAATGGTATTAGCATTGGTGTAGGGGGCTAGAACCCCTCAGGGGATGAAAAGGAAACACCCTAGGAAGAAGTATGGGATGGGGAATAGTCTGGTTTCCCATCTTCAGCATTCTAGTTTTCTGACTATGCTTTCTAGTGGCCAAACCTACAAAAAGCCAAAGGGAAAGAGGGCCAGGGAAATGGAGTTCCCACTTGTGTGTCATGTGTGTGCTTGTGATGCACAGTGGAGTAGGGGAAGGACAGAAAGAGAACTGAAGCCAACAGACAAGTGACTAGCTGCTGAGGTACCTGCACACTTCTGTTCATATCAAATGAGATATAAGCTTACAAGACTGTGTGTCATCCACTTTCTCTGCTATCATAAGAATAAACTAGTTTGGGGACAGAGACATCTCTTTAGATGAGCCTAGAAGTAATAAAATTCATTCCAGGTCTTAGTTAATGAAGTCAAATTTATACCATGTGCTATGGTTCTAGTTCAGTTCCTAGTTGGAAGAGACCAACTTTGAAAGCTACAACACCTCCCAATGTTCATTTTCAGCCCCAAATGAAAAGAGACAGGGAAAAGGTGGAGGATTTTAAAGGTAACATTAAGAACCGAGTCCACTTTATTAATAATCTTGGCATAGGCTGACTTGGCAGGACATTTCCTTTGCTTGAATTTACATTTTCCCTTTCATACATCTGAATAAATCATACTTAATAGTTGATATTACTTGATATTTTCAAAATGTTAGTCATCATCTGAAGTGTTTTACCATGTGCTAAATAACATAATTAAGCATTAACCAAAGGTTCAAATTTAGCGGGCACATTTATATGTGTCTTAATTATTTATCAATTTGTGTCAGTACTTGGGACCACTCAAGAGACAGTTTAGGCAAAGGCTGTCCCTAGAGGCTTAACAAAATTATTATAGGCTTATTAGAAAACACTAAGACAAACCTCCCAGGTGTTGTTCTCAAACACTTGCAAATAGCTAGAAAAAATACAGGTTTGCTATGAGCAGAACAATTTTCCAAGTATAAATACTATTTGCAGATACACATGCTTATTTCCATGTAGTAAACTGAGGAAAATAAATAAGAGAATTTTCTAAGTGTTCTCAACACTTTAGCTTTTTAAAACAACCTGGAAGATATATAAGCTATATATCTACCATCTACCAAATCCACAGTGCATTTTGGTGATGGTAAAATCTTACACAAGAAATAGTATTTGCATCTGGGCATATTAGCACACAGTTGCCAAAAATCCATTTGTTAAAAAAATTGAATATGCCTGTTAAATGTTGCATTCAAAAAATCGTATAAGGCTTATATACTGGGGCAAACAACATAGAGCCAAATACTTACTATATATCATACCAAGTACTCACATATTCCCTAAGTCCAAATTTTAAATGGTTTCTCAGGTTTTCAAATCATTTTTGAGATGCACCAGAGGGACAAACAGTTCTATATTTTCTAAGATGAGAAATCAAATCTATAATCATAACACACAAGCAAATTCATTCTCACTGCCAATATGGATGTGGGGCACAGTTAATTTACAGTGATTAACAACTTTTGAGAATCAAAATTCAGACCATTATACTATAAAATTTCTCGATAATCTAAATGAATTATTCTGACTTGCCAAGAAATTTCAAAAAATTAACAATTAAGCTAGCTGATTTTTTCCGACAAGAGGAGAACAATATGCCATTAATGCCAACAGAATATGACTGATGAAAATAACACAAGTATATTAAATGACGCTTTTGACAGATTTTGCATTCTTCCAATTTTTTTTGCCTGAAAGCAATTTAAAAATGTATATACTGCTTTTTATCCATTTAAGACTTGCTTTTTCTTATAAATAACAAAATAGGATAAAATAACGTTTAATTAATGTAATCTAGAATTTTCCCTAGAAAATATATATGCTCTATTCTAGGCAAATATGAGTGGTCTACGATTAAAATTTGGGGGTGATGGAGAGGGGAAAGACAGTGCTAATATTTAAGAAATGAGAGGTATCAAAATTAACAGAAACAGAGAGAGATTGGATTAAGATGGCAGAATAGAAGGACTGGAGTTCAACTTCTCTCCCAAAAAAACAGCAAAACTACAACCAAATGCTGAGCAACCTTCAACCAAATGGTCTGTAAACTTCCAAAAAAGATACTCTGCTCCAGAAGACACAGCGGAGAACACATCAAGAGGTAGGAGGGGCAATTACGCGATAGAAGCAACCCCATACCTCCTGGGTGGGAAGCCCCACAGACTGGAAAGTAACTGCATCACAGAGACTCAGCTACAGGACTGAGTGTTCTCAGCACCACATCAAAACCCCATGCCTGGGGATCGGGCACAGGGAGAAAGAGCCCCCAGAGCATCTGGCATTGAAGGCCAGAAGGGCTTGTGTGCAGGAGCTCCACAGGACTGGGGTAAACAGAGACCCCACTCTTGAAAGGCACACACAGACTTTCACGTGCACTGGGTCCTAGGGCAAAGCAGTCTCCAGAGGAATCTGGGTGGAACCTGACTGCAGTTCCTGGAGGATCTCCTGGGAAAACAGGGGTGACTGTGCCTTGTTGTGGGGGAAAGGCATTGGAGGTGAAGCTCTCGGGGACATTCAGCAGCCTGCATTTCTCTGGAGGGGGCCATTTCTGGAAAAACCTGCTCCCTCCCATCAGTGCTGAGAGGCCCCAGGCCAAACAACAAGTCAGGTGGGATCTCAGCCCCACCCATCAGTAAACAGGCTGCCTAAAGACCCCTCAGGCAAACAGCCAGCCCCTAATCTCATCCAGAGACAAAGCCTCATCCATCAGAGGGAGAGGAATCAACCCCTCCTACCAGTGAGCAGGTATCACTCCCTCCCATCAGGAAGCCTACAGCAAGCCCCCTCCATACCAACTTTAGCCACAGGGGAG
>PVHT021183695.1:2671759-2685597 GCA_004024745.2 Catagonus wagneri
ACCAAAGAAACAAACAACCCCATCAAAAAGTGGGCAGAGGAATTAGGCAGACAATTCTCCAAAGAAGACATGCAGATGGAAAATAAACACATGAAAAGATGTTCAACATCACTCCTCATTAGAGAAATGCAAATCAAAACCACTATGAGGTACCACCTTACACCAGCCAGAATGGCCATCATCAAAAAGTCTACAAACAGTAAGTGCTGGAGAGGATGTGGAGAAAAAAGATCCCCACTACACTGTTGGTGGGAATGCAAATTGGTGCAGCCACTGTGGAAAACAGTATGGAGATTCCTCAGAAAACTCAAAATAGAATTACCAATTGATCCAGCAATCCCACTCCTGGGCATCTATCCAGCAGAAACCATGACTCGAAAAGACACATGTACTCCAGTGTTCATTGAAGCACTCTATGCAATAGCCAGGTCGTGGAAACAACCTAAATGCCCATCGACAGAAGAGTGGATAGGGAAGATATGGTACATACACACAATGGAATGTTACTCAGCCATTAAAAGGAACAAATTACCAACATTTATAGCAACATGGATGGACTTAGAAATTATCATGTGAAGTGAAACCAGTCAGACAATTAGACAGCAACACCCAATGCTACTGCTTACATGTGGAAACTAAAAAGACACAATGAACCTTTTTACAGAACAGAGAATGACTCACAGACTTTGGAAAACCTTGGTTTTTCAAATAAGACAATGTGGGGGTGGGGGGATGCACTGGGGGTTTGGGATACAAAATCTATAAAATTGACTTGTGATGATTTATGTACACCTATAATTGAAATAAAATCCATTAAGAAAAAAAAATTAACAGAAACATGTTGCATTTTCATATACTAAAGTGTCAGAAAGAGAAATTAAAGAATACCATTTATCATCATATCAAAAAGAATAAAATACCTAGGAATAAATCTGTCTAAGGAAGCAAAGGACATGTAGCCTGAAAACCATGACACTGATGAAAGAAGTTAAGGACAACATGAACGGATGGAAAGATATACTATGTTCCTAGATTAGAAGAATCAATACTGTTAAAATGACCATAAGGTAATCTTCAGATTCCGTGCAGTCCCTAACAAAATACTAATGGCATTTTTCACAGAACTAGAACAAATAATTTTAAAATTTGTATGGGAGTGCAAAAGACCCCAAATAGCCAAAGCAATCCTGAGAAAGAAGAACAGAGCTGGGGGAATCATGCTCCCTGACTTCAAACTATAATAAAAAGCTACAGTCATCAAAACAATACAGTACAGCCACAAAAACAGACACTTAAATCAGTACAACAGGATAGAGAGCCCAGAAACAAACCCACACACTTGTGGTCAATTAACCTACTATAAAAGAGGGAAGAATATACAATGGAGAAAAGACAGTCTCTTCAATAAGTGGTGCTGGAAAAACTGGACAGCTACATTTAGAAGAATGAAATCACAATATACTCTAACACCATATACAAAAATAAATTCAAAATGGAATTATTGACCAGATACTATAAAACTCTTAGAGGAAAACATAGGCAGAACACACTTTGACATAAATTTCAACAATATATTTTTGAATCCATCTCCTAAAGTAAATTAAATAAAAGCAAAAAATAAACAAATGGAACCTAATTAAACTGAAAAGTTTTTGCTCAGCAAAGGAAACCATCAACAAAATGAAAAGGAATCCTACTGAATGGGAGAAAATATTTGCAATCCACGTGCCCAGTAAAGGATTAATATCCAACATATAAATAGCTCATAGAACTTAACATCAGAAATAAACTCAATTAAAAAATGAGCAAAATAATTGAATAGACATTTTTCCCAAAAGGAAATGCAGACAGCCAAAAGGCACATAAAAAGATATTCAACATCACTAATTACTATGTAATTCAAAACCACGAGTTATCACCTCACACCTGTCAGAATGGCTATCATCAAAAGGAACACAAATAGGAGTTCCTATTGTAGCTCGGTGGGTTAAAAACCTGACATAGTGTCCATAAGGATGTGGGTTCAATCTCTGATCTTACTCAGTGGCTTAAGGATTTGACAGTGTCAAAAGCTATGGTGTAGGTACCAGATGCAGCTCCTATTCAATCCCTAGCCCAGGAACTTCCTTATGCCACACGGGTGGGGCTGTAAAAAGAAAGAAAAAAAAAAGGAAGTAACAAATGTTGGTGAGGGTGTGGAGAAAAGGGAATCCTTGTATACTACTGGTGGGAATGTAAATCAGTGCATCCACTGTGGAAAACAGTATGGAGGTTTCTCAAAAACTAAAACTAGAACTATCACATGATCCAGCAATTCCACTCCTGAGTATATATATGAATAAAACAAAAATACCAATTCAAAAAGACACATGTACCCCAATGCTCATAGAAGCATTATTTGCAATTGCCAATGTATGGGAGCAACATAAATGTCCACCAACAGATGAATGCATAAAGATGTCTGTCTCTTTCTCTCTCTCTCTCTCATACACACACACACAAACACACACGAACACACACACACACACACACACACACACACACACAGGAATATTACTCAGCTACAAAAAAAATGAAAATTTGCCATTTGTAGCAACACTAATGGAGACAAATACTGCATGATATCACTAAAAATACCTCAAACTAGTGAACATAACAAAAAAGAAATAGAATCACAGATATAGAGAAAAAACTAGTGGTTACTAGGCTAAAGGATATACTGTATAACACAGGGAATATAGCCAGTATTTTATAACTGTAAATGTAAAGTACCCTTTAAAAATTATATTAAAAATTTTAAAAATAATTAGTTAATAATAGCATAACAATATTGACTCATCAATTGTAACAAATTTACCATGATAATTTAAGATATTAACAGTAGGGAAAACTGGGTGTAGTGTATATGGGGACAATGTGCACTATCTCTGCAACTTTTCCATAAATCTAAAACTACTTTAAAATAAAAAGTTTATCTAAAAAAATTCATGGAAATATATCAAAGATTCTCAAAGAGCTGTTAATGGCCAGAGCTGGCAATTTTAAGCACCAAAATAAATTAAATATTGGTATAACTCCTCCCCGCCAAATGTTTTAAAATACGTGCCCATACTGATGTAAATGAATAAACAACATGTTTCCTTACCAAAGAATTCTGAAGCATATATAGTACATCCCATGGCCCCTCCTGGAGGTGGAGCTTAATTCATTTCCCTTTGAGTGTGAGCTGAACTTAGTCACTCACTTGCAACAAATAGAGTATGAAAAGGCGGAAAATAGTAACTCAGCTAGACTTACATGTCCTTAACCAGGTGATCAACATTAACATTTTATCATGTACCCCTGATATGATGAGAAGAGCACCTCACTGGTGTAGTACACTACCACAAACCCCACAATCAGAATCAGTTCAGGAGAGAAACAAATTTAGGCAAATTGTTAGTACACCAAATCTAACAATGTTTAAATAGGTAACAGACCATATCTGTGCCAATCACATGTCCTTCAAGAAGAAGACACCCCGATGAGATAATATATATAAGAGATTTGCTATGGGAAATTCCTATGAAGGGTAAAGGTGAAGGAACACAAGTCAGCAGAACTTTCAGACTGCGATGTGGAAGGAGGAGAGAAAAGAGGAAATGGAGTAAAAGAACCTCAGACTGCACTGATGTTCTAAGGACACTTTGACAAGGCCATTGAAGAGTCCATAAGCCAGTCACCTATCTAATAACTCCCATGTCCTTCAGGAATGTGCCTGTATTGGTACTGCCAGCTGTGCTCAGTCACTGGCTCAGTAAATTATGGCTGAGGATCCCATGAGATCCAGCATGGCCATAACACAAAGAGGAGGATTCATCCAAGAAGTCAGAAACTGGTGCTGTCAGTCAGTTATATGCCAGACGGTAGGAGATGTGAACCTGATATTTTCATAGCTGCCACAGTGCTCAAGTTGGGTTTTCTCCAGGGATCCAAAGGTTTAATATTAGAAAGATCTATAAATATGACTCACCACATGTTTAAGCCCAAATCTTATGTGCTTCTGCAGATTCTCTTGGCTCTAACGCTTCACCAGACCCTACCATTGAAACAGGAAGACAAGAGCACAGCCATTTTGGAAAAGGACCAGAGAATGGACTTGGGCAAAACAGGCCTTGCAAGCTGAAAAACAAAGGCCCTGGGGGAGAGGAAGCTGTATCCCAGGGACAAAACCAGGCTCACAAGAATAAAAGATTAACTTTATCTCTGTTACGCTAAGGAATATACCTAGCTGCTGCAAGACAAGAGGCTCAACCTTAGGTTTTAAATTTTGTTGCTGTGCCTTCTTGCAGAAAATCTTCATGCATTTCTTTCCCCTCACAGAGCACTCTCTATTCCTGATAGCCACCATGGAGCCACCTGGGTCTGATCAAAGCAATTTGATGATTTCGGGAAATTATCAATTATCATGAGGCAAACCTTCCTTCTGCTTGAAGAGCTGGCACTTTCCTCCTTTTGTGCACAAACTATCTCTTTTAATTTAAAAAAATATGCTTGCCTAAGAGTCTTATGGAATTGATACTCATTTCTATGGTATTATTGTCCAAGAATCTGGAAAGGGCTCAGTAACTCCATCACTATTATTACCTGCTTAGTCATTTTCCCTGATAAGTAGCATGGCTTCCCTTTTGGCTATCACTGCAGAACTGAGCCAGCCAGCCACAGAGCTGGATTCTTGACATGTGACTCTGGGCTTGAATGAAATGCCATACTGCAAGGCATGGAACCTGGCATCCTGAGCTGCCATTAAAGGGACAGGACGATGGAACTTGGATATATGCTTTACATATGTGCTTTATCCTCCTGTGTTCTGCTTGGAGACACAGTTCTCTATGCAGCCCATTCAGGAAATTCCTGATGCTGAGTGAATGCAATTACCAGGAGACCTGACAGATCTCTTTTTTTTTGGCTAATCATGAGACGGTCAACATGGTAATACATCCCTTCACAAAATTACCCACCTCACTCTGCCTCACTTCCATTTACCTTCTCTCTCATTACTCTGTGTGTGCACCTTCCAAATTGAGTATCAACATTTTAATCCTTGTTTCAGGTTCTGTTTCTGACAGAACCTAGGTGATACAATAAACAGATTAAAGTTGAAAATCCAATCATTTGAATTAATGAAGAAAAAATTGATAGCATACAAAATAATCTAAAAATCTCATTAAATGCAAAAGATTTTTTTTTTGTCTTTTTAGGGCTGCACCCGTGGCAAGTGGAGGTTCCCTGGCTAGGGGTCAAATCAGAGCTATAGCTGCTGGCCTATGCCAGAGGCACAGCAACAGTGGACCCAAGCCACGTTTGCGACCTACATCACAGCTCACGGCAACGCCAGATCCTTAACCCACTGAGCAAGGCCAGGGATCGAACCTGCAATCTCATGGTGCCTAGTTGGGATTCGTTTCTGCTGCACCATGATGGGAACTCCAAGATTTTCTTTCTTTTCTTTTCTTTTTTTTTTTAATGGCTGCACCTGCAGCATATGGAAGGTCCCAGGCCAGGGACTGAATCTGAGCTGCATCTGCATCTGCACCAGAGCTGCAAAACACCAGATCCTTAACCCACTGTGCCAGGCTGTGGATCAAACCCACACCTCCATAGCCACCTGAGCAGCTGCAATCAGATTCTTAATCCACTATGCCACAGCAGGAACTCCCAAAAGATTTTTTGTTCCTTTTCTTTTTAGGTCCACACCCATGGCATATGGAAGTCCCCAGGCTAGGGGTTGAATCAGAGCTACAGCTGCCAACCTATGCCACAGTCATAGCGATGTCAGATCCTAGCTGTGTCTGTGACCTATACTGCAGTTCATAGCAATGCTGGATCCTTAACCCACTGAGTGGGGCCAGGGATCAAACCCACATCCTTGAGGATACTAGTCAGGTTTGTTACTGCTGAGCCACAACGGGAACTCCAAAGATTTTTCTTTTTTAATATGACAAAGCATATATCTGAAAAACTTTTAGCAGATATAGTCCTCAATGAGTAAATAGAAATATACCTTTAAAATGAGTTATAAGGCAAAGAGGCAGAATAAGGTAGGGACTGAACAGCAAATATGACAATATATTGAGATAGTCAAGAATATTTTACTAATGTGCTTATTTACAAAGCTATGTGGAGGGTAAGGCAAAATAATAAGTATTCTGCAGGGCCCCCGAAGGCTAAGAGCAGAGAACACTCTTACCTTGGGCTAAAGGAGCAATTTACTAGATCTAGAGAGACTGGGGTCTTCGGGGACATGAGCTGTGGCCTTTTAATAGAGAGGACACAGCCAACCCTCAGTGACCCAGTAGATTTGTGGGTGTACTGACAAACTCTTCAAAGTGCATCCTACTATACCTGTAATACCTGTCTACCTGGAACTTCAGAATGTATCTTTATTTGGAACTAGGGTCTTTGCAGATGTAATTAAGGTAAGGATCACTGCAAGAGTATCCTGGATTTGGTTGTGCCCTAGATCCAGTGAGAGGCATGAAAGCACATACACACCCACAGGGAGGATGGTCATGAGACAATGGTGGCAGAGACTGGAATGATGCTGCCACAAGCCAAGGATTGCCAGCTGTCACCAGAAGCTGGAAGAGGCAAGGAGGGATTTGCCCCTAGAGCCTTCTACTGGAATACAGTCTTGCTGACACCTTGATTTCAGACTTCTAGCCTTCACAACTGTGAGATAGTCAGTTTTGTTGTTCTACCATGTCTGTGGTCATTTGTTATAGGAGTCCTATGAATTAAATATAATACCCCAATTTGGAGAGAAACTGTTCTTCTCCTTTATTTTCTTCACTGGGGAGTAGTAGGAAAGAAATGAGAACCTAAACAGCGGAGCTGACTACAATGAAAACAGAGCTTACACAACTGTACCTTTATCTGGGAGAAATCATCCAAAGCCCCCAACATATTCCCCCTTAGAAAACTACACACACACACACACACACACACACACACACACAAACACACACTCCTCAACTGATGTAAACCCTGTAATGGAATATTTAGTAGTGTAAAAAAAACAACAACAAAAAAAGACTTCCACCCAGTTATCTAATAAGAACTGCATAAAGCTTAACATCTACCCCGGCCAATAACTCAGAAGAAGAAAATGAGGATAGAATACAAAATATCTAGCTTCAAAGAGTCCTTTGATGTGAGGGGGTGGCACTGATGGTTGCGATAGTGATCAGAGGCCTCAGATTCAGTAGAAAAAAGTCAAGAATCCATTACACACATACTATGTCAGAGCAATCTGTTTACCCAGGGCAAGGTCTAGGAGGGACCCAAGTGCAAGTTCTTCTGTCCTTGTGGAGTTGGGATGCATCACTCTCCTGATATGTAGATGTGTTCACCCATCTGGAAGCTCTCTGAACACAATATTACTGAGATTTTTATGAAGGCTTCCTCACATAGACAAGATTAATGATTAGGTCCATTTTCAACCTTTGTCTCCTCTTTCAGAGAAGCAGGGGTAGGACTGAAAACTCCAAGCTTCTAGTCACGACTTGGTCTTTCTTTCTCGTGAACTGCCTTTCATCCAGGAGACATCTAAGAGCCCACCCAGAGGCTCCTGATTAGAACAAAAGATGTTCCCAGGATTCTTATCACTTAGGAATTTTCACACAATCTCTTTTGAATTAGGTGCCCAGAAACCCCAAGGACTCAACCCCAAAATTACTTGAACTGATCAACAAATTCAGCAAAGTAGCAGGATATATGGTTAACCTTTAGAAATCAATCACATTTCTGTATACTAACAATGAAATATTAGAAAAAGAACATCAAAATACTATACCTTTTAAAATAGCACCCCAAAAAAATCAAGTACCTGGGAATAAACCTGAACAAGGAGGTGAAAGACTTATATGCAGAGAACTACAAAACATTAATCAAGGAGATCAAAGAAGATACAAAGAAATGGAAAGACATTCCATGCTCATGGGCTGGAAAAATTAATGTTGTAAAAATGGCCATACTACCCAAAGCAATCTACTGACTCAATGCAATCCCTATCAAATTACCCATGACATTCTTCACAGAACTAGAACAAACAATCCAAAAATTTATATGGAACCACAAAAGACCCAGAATCACCAAAGCAATTCTGAGGAACAAAAACCAAGCAGGAGGCATAACTCTCCCAGACTTCAGGCAATATTACAGGGCCACAGTAATCAAGACAGTGTGGTACTGGTACCAAAACATACATACAGACCAATGGAACAGAATAGAGAACCCAGAAATAAACCCAGATGCCTACGGTCAATTAATCTTTGACAAAGGAGGCAAAAACATAAAATGGGAAAAAGACAGTCTTTTCAGTAAGTATTGCTGGGAAACCTGGACAGCTGCATGCAAATCAATGAAACTAGAATACACTCTCACACCATGCACAAAAATAAACTCTAAATGGCCTAAAGACTTAAATATAAGACAATACACCATTAAACCCCTGGAAGAAAACATTGGAAAAACATTCTCTGACATCAACCTTACAAATGTCTTCTCAGGTCAGTCTCCCAAAGCAACAGAAATAAAAGCAAAGATAAACCAATGGGATCTAATCAAGCCAACAAGCTTTTGCACAGCAAAGGAAACCAAAAAGAAAACTAAAAGACAGCTTACAGAATGGGAGAAAACAGTGTCAAATGAGGCAACTGACAAGGGCTTAATATCTAAAATATGCAAACAACTTATACTACTCAACAGCAAAAAAACCAACAACCCAATTGAAAAATGGGCAAAAGACCTGAATAGACGTTTCTCCAAAGAAGATATGCAGATGGCTAACAAGCACATGAAAAAATGCTCAACATCACTGATTATTAGAGAAATACAAATCAAAACTACCATGAGATACCACCTCACACCAGTCAGAATAGCCATCATTAATAAGACCACAAACAACAAATGCTGGAGGGGGTGTGGAGAAAAGGGAACCCTCCTGCACTGTTGGTGGGAATGTAAGCTGATACAACCACTATGGAAAATAGTATGGAGGTACCTTAGAAAACTATACATAGAACTACCATATGACCCAGCAATCCCAGTCTTAGGCATATATCCATACAAAACTTTCCTTGAAAACACTTGCACATGCATATTCATTGCAGCACTATTCACAATAGCCAAGAAGTGGAAATAACCCAAATGTCCATCGACAGATGATTGGATTAGGAAGATATGGTATATATACACAATGGAATACTACTCAGCCATAAAGAAGAATAAAATAATGCCATTTGCAGCAACATGGATGGAATTAGAGACCCTCATACTGAGTGAAGTAAGTCAGAAGGAGAAAGACAAATAGCATATGATATCACTTATATCTGGAATCTACTTGACTGCACAAATGAAACTTTCTACAGAAAAGAAAATCACAGACTTGGAGAACAGACTTGTGGTTGCCAAGAGGGTGGGGGGAGGGAGTGGGAGGGGATGGGAGTCTAGGGTTAATAGTTGTAGACTATTGCCTTTGGGATGGAAAAGCAAGGAGATCTGGCTATACAGCACTAAGAACTATGTCTAATCACTTGTGATGAATGTATATATGTATGTGTAACCAGCTCACCACACTGTACAGTTGAAAAACTGACAGTAAACTGTAAACCAACTATAATGGAAAAATAAAAAAAATTTAAAAAAAATATTTGAATTAGGTGCCCAGGAGTGGAACTAGGAAAAGGCACTTTACACAAAGAGGAGCCACTTTCCGCCAGAGGAAAATTCTTGTGGAGAGGAAACACTAGGGAAGTGGTCACAGCTGCACTGGGGAAGAAAAAAAAACTGAAAAGCTAATTCAAAAAATATATATTACTTGCCTTGAACAGACCAGAATGTCTTAAACTGTCTGAATAAAAAAGTCTTCATCTGTGGAGTTCCCTGGTGGCTCAGCATGTTAAGGATCCAGAGTTGTCACTACTATGGCTCTGGTTACTGCTATGAAACTAGGGTCATGCTGTGGGCACAGAAAAAAAAAAAAAAAACCAACCACAAAGTCTTCCATTGTAACCTGAACAAATTAAAGTAAATTAGCAGGGCAGAGAAGTTGGGGAAGATGTAAAGTTGTCAATAAAATAATGTTTGTCAACAAACTATGAGCAAAATAAAAGCAGATAAGTGAACACCTGAGCAGTAAAATATTTACAGGTTTTAGTTAATCTAGTGCTTACTATTTCAGACCAATTATATTGTGAAATAGAAAATAAAATGAAGTAATCTTTCTTTGAACCCAATTTATATACCATAAACAAACAGGTCAGATTGCTAAATCTTCAGAGTCAAATCCATTTCCCAACTGGACAAATCAGATCTATGTAACTAGTTAGAATACATTCTCGTATGAATTAGATGGTAAAACATAGACAGGAACACAGAAAGCAAATCTGGGATCCTTACTAACCTTATTTCTTAAACCCCTATCTCAACTTTCTTCTGAAATGATAATACCATCCAAATACTTTGGTTCAGTTTTGTGAATTAAATTTGTTTTACCTTCTACAATGTGCAAGCAACACCTAGACTACAGAGCTCACAGGCGGTACCCAGCAAATGTGTCACTCAGATTAAACTGACTTGGAAGTACAAGAGAAAGGATGAGAGAAGGTTTAAGGTAGTAGGCAGAGGGAAGTGGGAACTAAAATACGCTGCTTGGTTTCATGAAAAGAGGAGGAGGCAAGACAACCTTAAGACTGCTTGATTTAAGGAAGACAGAGGCAGATTTCTTACAAGGAAAGATCACAAGAATTTGTCAGACAGATGAAAACTACTGTGGGCCACTCTTAAAATGTCAAAAGGGAAAAAGGAGCAGTGTCATTTCTCAAATTAGCCTAAGGAAGAAAATAAGAACATAAGAGACAAGGACATGAAGTAATTGGGGGCAGTGGAGAGAAATACAGTCAACTTCAGATGGAGGGAGAAAAACATGAGGAGAGCATTTTGAGTTCAATAGGAGGATCTTAAGAGAAAGGACCAAAAGAAGATAGCTATAGAAGAAAGTAAATGACTCCCAAAAATAACACATGTGTTTGGAATCTTCAGAAAAGAAAATAAAAGTGGGAAAATAGAGCAAGGGTATCCTTGGAGTTCAGTCATTTATTTTTGCTGTCACATCTATAGAATTTGTGGGCCAGACAAACAAGTAAAATGCCCTTCCAAGAGAACTTGAAGACTGTGTCAGAGTAGGCAACACTAAAAGCACAGGAATGTACACAAACATTAGAAACATATCTAGGGAGCATATTTCATATAGAAAGTTGTTTTGCACATAAAATAAAAAGCTAAATTCAATGAGGAGAATTAGTTTGGCGGATCCAGGTCTCCTCACTCTCAAATTTTAAAAACACAAATCCCAAGACCAGAAGACATAAATTAGGAGAGATATTATTACCTCTGCTTTCCTTCTCAATGGGAAAGGGCAGTTTTATATATATATATATATATATATATATATATATATATATATAATGCTATGAAATATTTCAGCTGTGTTAGCAATCTATTTGATGTCAGTCATTTTTTATTACTCTCAGTCTCAAGATTAAAGTATATTTAGATAAATATGATAGGTTTCTTAAAATGTTTGAGAACTCAGAATTCTGTTGCAAGCAATAAAAACAACAAAATCCTGGGACAACCTGGCTTCTGAGAAACATAACTGAAAATTCTGGGGGCCTCAGACCAGTTTGATCTAGGAATCATGTTACCAGGTCCCATGTCTCTGCTTTGCTTTCTCTGCTTTTGCTCTGTATACAATCTGGCTCTCCTCATGGTGATGATATAGCTGCAGAAGTCTCTGGGGCCTGACATCCACACACCTCCAAATCTCAATGAAAAGAGCAGGATTTTTCAGCCAACACCATCTGATGAGAAGTTTCCCAGAAGTTCAAGACACTTACTTTTTGCATGTCATTGGCTCACCTGGGTTATATTCCCATCCCATCTATCATGCTGGCCACCTAGCTCCCTAACTGGTTTCTCCTGGGAGCATTATTTTAAGAAATCATTTGCACATAAGTCTTTAGCTAAGCAGCTGTTTGTAGCAGAAACTTCCCTAAGATACAAATGAATGCAGTGAAAGCCCCCGGCAGGATATCCTCAAAGCCCTGGGCTATTTTTTTCCATCTTCGTGTCATTGTAAAAGCTGACATCTCACCTGTGAACAGAACACACATCTTCTCACATACTCACCTTGTCAGGTTCTGCACTACTTATCCCTGGACCCAGCCTTTTGCTTCTCTTATCCCTCTCCAATCTCTCCCCTGTGCTCTCTGAAAACATCATTCTACAATAAACTGCCCTTTTCCCATAACCTATTTAGATTTCTGCAACGTTCCACACTCAAATGAAATCTGATTCATTCCCAAAGATGCCATTTCCCTCTCTTCTCTTTTTCCTGTAAGAAGAGGTGATTCATTTTTTGCATTCTCTCACACTGGAATCCTCAGATAACAGCTGGCAATCTCCTTGTACAACAATGGCCTTCCCAAACCATCACTTCTGTAACTTTAGTGCTTCTGGATTTCACCGTGACAACTGACATTTCTTCTGAAGTGAACTTGCTCCTACACAGGAGGACCCCTAGGGAGTGTCAATTGTATTAAGCTGGATGGGGCATATATGACAGTTTAATATTTTCTTGTATATTTCATAGATATAAATTAGTTTTAACAAACACCTTGTGACTTGGGTTATCTGTCTTGGCTTTCCTATGCCCCTCCCTCGTTGGCTATCTACTAAATTTTGATGAGCTCCCATAGATTTTGAAAAGTAGCACCAAAACTCAGTCTCCCTCTATATCTTGGGTAACTTTTTTTTTTATTAATGGATTTTATTTCAATTATAGGTGTACAAAAATCATCACAAGTCAATTTTACAGATTTTGTATCCCAAACCCACAGTGCATCCCCACCCCCAGACTGTCTTATTTGAAAAACCAAGGTTTTCCAAACTCTGTGAGTCATTGTCTGTTCTGCAAAGAGGTTCACTGTGTCCTTTTAGTTCCACATGTAAGCGGTAGCATTGGGTGTTGCTGTCTAATTGTCTGACTGGTTTCACTTCGCATGATAATTTCTAAGTCCATCCATGTTGCTATAAATGTTGGTAATTCGTTCCTTTCAATGGCTGAGTAACATTCCATTGTGTGTATATACCATATCTTCCCTATCCACTCCCCTGACGATGGGCATTTAGGTTGTTTCCATGACCTGGCTATTGCACAGAGTGCTGAAACAGACAGAAATATAGATCAGTGGAACAGGATAGAAAGCCCAGAATTAAATCCACGCATCTATAGTCAACTAATCTATGACAAAGGAGCCAAGAATCTACATTGGACAAAAGATAGCCTCTTCAATAAGTGGTGCTGGGAAAACTGGACAGCTACATGTAAAAAAATGAAACTAGGACACTTCCTAACACCATGCACAAAAATAAACTCAGAATGGATTAAACATCTAGATATAAGACCAGATACTAGAAAACCCTTAGAGGAAAACATAGGCCAAACACTCTCGGACATAAATGATAGCAACATCTTCTCAGATCCATGTGTCAGAGTAAGGACAATAAAAAGAGAAATAAACAAATGGGACTTAATTAAACTTCAAAGTTTCTGCACAGCTAAGGAAACCCTAAACAAAACGAAAAGACAACCCACAGAATGGAAGAAAATATTTGCAAATGATTCAATTGACAAGGGATTAATCTCCAAAATTTACAAACAGCTCCTACAGCTCAACACCAAAGAAACAAACAACCCCATCAAAAAGTGGGCAGAGGAATTAGGCAGACAATTC
>PVHT021183695.1:2686597-2739525 GCA_004024745.2 Catagonus wagneri
AATGCAAATCAAAACCACTATGAGGTACCACCTTACACCAGCCAGAATGGCCATCATCAAAAAGTCTACAAACAATAAGTGCTGGAGAGGGTGTGGAGAAAAAGGAACCCTATTACACTGTTGGTGGGAATGCAAATTTGTGCAGCCACTGTGGAAAACAGTATGGAGATTCCTCAGAAAACTCAAAATAGAATTACCAATTGATCCAGCAATCCCACTCCTGGGCATCTATCCAGCAGAAACCATGACTTGAAAAGACACATGTACTCCAATATCTTGGGTAACTTTGATGCCCATGTGATAACAGACCCAAAACTCCATTGAAAAAAAGTCTAGAACTTCAAAACTAGTCATTTCTCCATTCAACCTATCATTTCCATAGATGGATTCCTGCCCTGTCACCCAACTTAAGAGCACCCTACCCTGACACAAGCCCCTATCATTCCTTTTTTTTTTTTTTTTTTTTTTCATTTTAGGGCTGTACCCGCAGCATGTGGAGGTTCCCAGGCTAGGGGTCGAATCGGAGCTACAGCTGCCAACCTATGTGACAGCCAGCAGCACGGGATCTGAGCCGCGTCTGCGACCTACACCACAGCTCACAGCAATGCTGGATCGTTAACCCACTGAGCAAGGCCAGGGATCAAACCCGCAACCTCATGGTTCCTAGTCGGATTCACTAACCGCTGTGCCACTACAGGAACTCCTACCCCTGTCATTCTAATACTCATCTCCTTTCTCTCCTCCTGCTACACTAACCATCTTAAAATTTCCAAGCCCGGCTCCACCAAT
Source organism: Catagonus wagneri (assembly GCA_004024745.2). Taxonomy (NCBI): domain Eukaryota; kingdom Metazoa; phylum Chordata; class Mammalia; order Artiodactyla; family Tayassuidae; genus Catagonus; species Catagonus wagneri. Next base: position 2,687,387 of record PVHT021183695.1, read on the forward strand.
TGCTCTTATTTTCACATAGGCTGTTCTATACTTCCTAGGTCTGTTTACAAAAACTATTTAACATTTTGAGCTTTTTTTTTTAAAGAGTAAACAGATTTTTTTCTCCTTGTTGCCAAGTTATCCTTGATAACTATAAAGCTGATAGCTTAATTTGCATGTAATTAGAATAGTAATATAATTTGTCAATTTGTAAATTTTTAGGAATAATGTTTAGCAATTGATGTGGTTACATAAGAAGAAATTTAGATTCTCACACTGAGACTTGCCATGTGAACAGGAAAGAACACTAGACACAGCATTCAATTTCAAAAAGGTTTTGGGTTTTCTCTTCTTCCTAAAAGGTAAAAGTGTGGCAGAAAGGCACCCTATTCCCAATTATTACTTAATACAACCAAAGATCCCCCCACAAAAAAAATGCCATTATTACTTAATACAACCAAAGATCCCCCCACAAAAAAAAATCTATTCTACAATTAACATTAGTGTTTATTATTTTAGATTCTATGAGGAGGTTAAAAAGAAGTCCTTTCAATTGAGAACATTAAGTGCATAGCTTGTTAAAAAAGTGCAAGAAGGGAAGCTCTCCACACCCTCTCCCTGTAGCCCATCTCCTCTCTACCAGGTGCACCTAGAATTGGAGGCTAATCCAGTTAGCACTAGCATTTAAACAATGCTTGAGCCACTGCAGCAGTTTGGTTTCTGTTGGTATCACCTGGACAGTTCTTTCTCCAAGAAGTGCTAGGATGTTTTTGCTTTAATGGGCTATAGTCCTGAGGTCGAAGAGAGAAGGTTGGTCTCATTTCCAGAATCAACATTCACAAACAACACAACATGCCCATGGCTTAAAAACCAGTTTTGGAAACCGTTATCAATTATTTGTTAAAGTAGAAATACCATTTCTGAGGCTGGAAAAGTAGTAAAAGGTCACAATGATTTTCCAGAGCCCCAAAGATTTACATACTGAGTGTGGACCCACCATTTCTAGGGAAACTGAGGAAGGCTGACGGAAAGTATTGAGTGAGCCCAGGGTGCCTTCTGGATAATTTTGAAGCAATTCCTGGGAAAGATTCTAATGTTCAAAAGAAAAGGAAAAACAACTGTCAGAACTACCTGGGAGAGAAGAAGTTCTTGACAACACCTTTAAAACGTTTCTGTAGAAGCTATTGCTCTCTCTCCTCCCTTCAACAGCACAAGCCCTGGTCAAAGGTCCACAGGGAAGAGGCAATTCCCCTGGAGACTATAAACTGTGCATTTTCAGAGGCACAGATTTCAGAGTCATAATTCTTATCAACACCTTCAGCTGAGCTTTCATGTTCTTTCCCACCAGGCCCCCACTCTAGTAAAGTGGGTAACTTAACATTCTTTGCATGTACAATACACCAGGTCATAGCTGTCCTCCATGACACTGCTTCTAAGTTGGCTAGGGAGTAGGTTTCTAATAGCCTTCTTTCTAATCTGAAGAGATTAGGTGTAAAAAGTTAGATAAAAGAAGTTTAAAGGAGAAAGTTTTTCAGTTTTGGTTTTTATTTTTGGTTGTGTGTGTGGCACGTGGAAATTCTCAGGCCAGGGACTGAACCCATGTCACAGCAGCGACCTGAGCCACTACAGGGTTAACACTGGATCCTTAAACTGCTATGCCACCAGAGAACTCAAAGGAGCAAGTATTTCAGTTTGGGAAGCAAGATGGAGGTTGAAGTATTTTATGATATTCCAGTAAAACAGTAAAAGGAGAAATCAGATTCTAAATGGATAGAATTGGAAAATATGATTATAATAAACTGAACAATTGCAATTTTCTCTCTTTAAGAAAATCTGTGGTATATTAAGGGAGACTTTTCCTTCCTAAAAATCCCTCTCTCTACTCTAGCTGGCAGAGTTAATGGAGTATAAACTATAGAAAAGAAAAAATTCAATTACTACGTCTAGAGATAAAGTCTTAAAAAGATGAGGAGTTAAGGTAGACTTCTCTATGGAGATAAATCTTTGATAAGATGTTAAAAGGCTGGATAATTAGTTACGACTATAATAGGCCCCATTTAAGTCCCTATTTGCTCTCTCTTTAAAATGAGAAAGTGGAGGTTCAGGGAGGAAGTAAACTTCTCAAAGTCACAAAGATGCTTAAGCATCTTGAACCCCTGAATGCCACCCCAAAGCCCATCTTCCTTCTACTCTGAGCCATGTGCGTCATCAAGAGGCTGAGAACCTGATTATCTTTTGAGCATGTCCAGGTGTGACCATTTCAGCTACACCTCTTTGGGGAGATGTGGTTTCTTGATGTCCTTGCCTTCCAGGTGGGCACTCAGACTCAGAGTCATAAAATAAACTCAGCTGCAAAAAATTGATCTTATGAAGTTCTTTTCCTTTTGTGCTGCCCACAGAGATGGCTTAAGCAATAAGAAAGACCTCCTTGACCCACGCACACAAGAAACTCTGCTGTGGTTCACTTTGTAATTAATGGAAGTCACTCAAAAAGTGTTGGTGATTGACAGGAAATTTGCTAAGTATGTTATAAACACTCTTTTTACTCAATCCAGTAATAACTGAAAATACATACTAATATGACCACTTTATAGATGAGTACATTGTGGGGCAAGGAACTGAATGATTTATTACAGATTCATAGCAAATTGCAAGCCCTAAGTATAAAACACCTGCTATTAACCTCATACCCCATGTCATGAAGGACAGAAAATATGGTCTAGATACACGTTTTGACCAGGCTATTCTTCTCAAAACGCAAAAAAGACTCTTGTTGCCCACAGAACACAAACCCCTTAAAATAAAATGCAAGTTATCAAAATCTAGTCCTCGGCTACCTTTCTGAAATTTTCCCCTTTACCCCTAGTCATCACACACCCCAAGATTCTGGTCACAGTCACTTACCAGTCTCTCGACTGTTCCCTATGCTCAGTGCATACTGTCTCAACCTGGGGTGCCAGCACCCACCTGTCAAGGCAACTCCTATCCTTCAAAATCATACATACACCCCATGTCTTCCATGAAGCTTCCATGAAGCTCCTCCAAACAGCTCTCCTTCACGTTTCCATAGAGATGTCATCTCTTCCACTGTGGCATTTATCGTGCTTGACCTCTTATTATAAGTCATTAGATCCAGTCTGTAGCTGACTGAGACTCTTTTTGCTTCACACACACACACACACACACGCACACTCAAGTGCACATTCACAACACTCCTGGTATGATGGGCAACCTCTTAAAAGAGCCACAGTGATCTACCTCCTAAAATTCACACCCTTATATAATTGCTTCCTCCTTGAATATAAGTTGGATATAGTGACTCACTTCTGGCCAGCAGAATACAGTGGAAGTGATGAGATGTCACATCCATGTTAGGTTACAAAAAGACTGATTTCCATCTCGGGTCCTCACTTGCTCTCTTGTTCTGAGTGAGTCAGCTTCCATGCTGTGAGCTGCCCCATAGAGAGGTCTTCATGGCATAGAACTGAGAGAGGCCTCTTACCCACAGCAATCGTGGAAATAAGACCTTCAAGTCCAAGAGCCCACAGGAAACTGATTTCTTCTAACATCCATGGGTGTGAACTTCAAAGTAGACCCTGCTCCTATCAGGCTTTTAGCTGAGCCTGCAGCACTGGCTGACACAATGACTGCGACCTCGTGAGAGGCCTTGGGCCTGAGGCACTCAGATAAGTCATATTCAGATTTCAGACCTATAGAAACTGTGAGCTAAGTAAGCACTTGCAGTTTTAAGGTACTGCATTTTGGGTTAATTTGCTGCACAGCAGTAGATAACTAATACAGTTAAGTATATAATGTCTCTGAATTATACTATAGAATACGCAGATGTAATGAGAGAGATATTTATACCCAAAGAAGTACTAAACTTTACCCTTGTCAAATCTATAATGAAAAAGTTATGAATACATTGGTTAATAGTTTAAAATGGCTGAGCTATCTTTTTGCGGGGAATGTATAACTAGAGGGAAGTTCTCGAAGACTCATTTCTGAACTTCCACTATCAAAAGGGAGCTATCCACTCCAGGTACCTAACACTGTTCATGGAAAGTGGGGTAGAACATGTGGATACAAACAGTAAAAGCCTCTGTTGTGCAAAAATTCTACAAGCTCAGATACTAGAATTCTTGCTTCACAGGGTCTTAGACTAATGCTAACACTACTATGTCACACAGTACACATCACTTGTATTTAAAGCAAGCACAGTAAAACTCCACTCTCCTGAGAAGGGGAAGAACAAAACAGGCTGGTTTTGGAGAGACTAATAATAAGGTAATTACTACACACCCAAAATATATTGATCACAGATAAACATTTGCTATAGACTTTAGAAAATATTTCCAAGGACTTAGCTATGACTCTGGGGTAAAACTCCTTAAATGAAAAATGACACAATGGGCGAGTCTCTCAAATTTAATATAAATAATAGTATCACAAATAATCCTTTCTCCCTCCAAAAAAGGAATGCAAAAGCCTCAGAAAACTTTGATACTGAAAAGGTTTCTTCAAGCTCAGATTTTAAAAAGGGAATAACCATGGATGCAACTGGAGATATCATACTAAGTGAAGTCAGAAAGAGAAAAGACGAATGCCACATGATATCACTTACATGTGGAATATAAAACATAACAAATGAACCTATCTGCAGAACAGAAACAGACTCAGTGACATAGAAAACAGACTTGTGTTTGACAAGGGGGAAGGGTGGGATGGACTGGGAGTTTGGGGTTAGTAGATGCAAACTATTACATTTAGCATGGATAGGAAATGAGATCCTATTGTGTAGCCCAGGAAACTATATCCAGGCTCCTGGGATAGACCATGATGGAAAATAATATTAAAAAAAGAATGCATACATATGTATGAATGAGTCAGTTCGCTGTACAGCAGAAATTGGCACAGTATTATAAATCAACTGTACTTTAATAAAAAATGAAATGTAAAAAAAATTAAAAAGAGAATAACCAAAGTTAGAAAAGTATTATCATGGATGAATTCAAAATTAGGACAGTAACAGGCTCAAATTAAAATATCAGAAAAGACAAATTCCAGTTTGATGTAAAGCTAATGAGTTAAGAGTGAGAGAGGACAAGACTTTGTGAAGCCACATTGGGAGGTTGAACTGGAGAAAGAATGGCCTCTACTGTTTAGCATGTGTTTAAAAGACAGCAGAATTCTTTTTTTGCTTGTATATTCCTATTAAAAATGGTTCTTTAAGCTAAAAAAGTCAAAGAACAAAGAGTGTGTAAGGCTGAGCTGAAGGGCCAAGCAGAGTGAGGATCTCGAAGTCCTAGGCCCAGATGAAACAACACAACATGTAGAAAACTTGCTTTGCGGTTGTAATTATAGAATACTTATCAAATTGTTCAAGGTTAATCCCACAGGCTATCTTTAAACATGTAAATGTACATTGTCAGTAACAAACTTAAAGGCTCATTTTCTTAGGGTACACAGATATCCCCAGATGAGCTGGTTATGGAATAGATTGATACATACTTACTTTACATCCATATGACCCTACTGGTTGTTGAATGCTGTGTGCATTCTGATTGGGTGTTGTCTCCACTGACTGGCTAATGTCCCTGCTTTACGGGTTAGTAAATATTTTGAATATACCCTTGTTTGTGGGCAAATATTACATACATACTATATAGATTAAAACTAAACCTAGCATTTAACTCTGTAGAAGTAATTACAGTAAATGATTATAGCATAAACTATAGTTTTCCACATTATGACCAGTTATCTATATCTGATAATATCTGAGTAGAAGGGATATAAGCATAACATCATTGATCTTATTGAGAAATACCAATAGAGAATAAGGCTGTTGGGACAGAGATCCCGGCTCTTATACGTGGCTCTGTGGCATTGTACAGAGATGGGGAAAACCTCTTAGGTGGTATGGAGTATTAAACAAATGAACATGTATAAAAGTACTTAGAACAATACTGAGCATAGAGTACATAATAAGTTTTAGCTATTATAAAAGTCTTGGAACCCGGAAATGAGGTTCCCTTACCAACAATTACCAGACGGAGTTTTAGAAGTTACCTAAGGCTTTTTGCCTTATAATCAAAAAGGCTAAAAGAATAAAAAATACTAATGTTTTTATTGCCTACATGTCCCACAGGCAAATAATGTATCTCAGAAGAAAAATGTTAATCACCAGTAGCATCCTAGCCCTTAGGACTTTATACTCCAATAAACCCACCAGGAGATGATTTTCCGGTAACTAAGTATGGAAATAGGGTGCTTTTTTACAACGTCTTAACATTTTATGAATTTGAAATTGATTCCAGGATAATATAGGCTCTACACTTACTAATATATTGCTTTCAAACAGGGTTTTGTAATATATGCTAGCTATGTTTGGAAGTGCTTGTCAAACCCTAAGACCACCAGCATTAGGTATTTTAAATATTTTACTAATAAAAAGGGGTATCTTGGCTTTGTGTTAATTTGCATTTATAGTGTTTTAAATAAATGAGATATCTCTGCTAAATATTTTAGTTCAGTGCCCATGTTTCTTAGAAACATAGCTTACGGGGATTTTCACAATTATGTCAAAAGCTATAGTAAAAGCTGCTTATATACTTGTAGGTAAATGATCATCAGATCTTTAGGGTTTTTAAAATATAGCACAGCTTTGAATAAGGTACAACAAATTCTTTAGAGATAAGATGATTAGAAGAAATGATTCAAAGAATATATAAATTGAGTTTTTCTTGTTTCTATTGTTTTGCTTTTTAGGACTGCACCTAGGGCATATGGAAGTTCCTAGGCCAGGGGTCAAAATGGAGCTAACCGCCAGCCCACACTGCAGGCACAACAACACAGTATCCGAGCCGCGTCTGCAACCTACACCGCAGCTCAGGGCAACAGCAGATCCCCAACTCACTGAGTGGGGCCAGGGATCGAACAGCATGCTCATGGATACTAGTCAGATTCATTTCCTCTGTGCCACAATGGGAACTCCAAATCAAGGAGTTCTATTCAAGTGTCTTTAAATTATTTTAAAAGCAGACTGAGGTGGGATTGCGTGAGCTGGGACAGTGTGATTGAGAGGGCCCAGTTTAAACACAACATGTTAAAAAGAAAATAATACAGCCAAGGTAGCCCCAAGACAATGAGTAAAATTTTAAATATGTTCCTGGGAATAGAATGTTTAATGAAGTACTGAACTTTATTCGTATAAGACAATGTTATCCTCTATGAGAAGAAATACTTATCTTCCTGATTTGAAATGATGTTAAATTGGACAGAGAAAGAGAAATGTCATATATCACTTATATGTGGAATCTGAAAAATGATACAAATGAACTTATTTACAAAACAAATAGATTCACAGACACAGAAAACAAAGTTATGGTTACCAAAGGGGAAAGGGTGGGATAAATTAAGAGCTTGGGATTAAAATATACACACTACTATACATAAAATAAATAAACAACAGGGGCCTACTGGATAGCACAGGGAACTATATTCAGAATCTTGCAGGAGTTCCTGTTGTGGCACAGTGGAAACAAATCCAACTAGTGTCCATGAGGATGCGGTTTGGTCCCAGGCCTCATTCAATGGTTTAAGGATCAGGCGTTACCCTGAGCTGTGGTATAGGTTGCAGACATGGCTCAGATCCTGTGTTGCTGTGGTGTAGGCTGGCAGCTTTAGCTCAGATTTGACCCCTAGTCTGAGAACTTCCATATGTCGTGGGTGTGATCCTAAAAAAAAAAAAGGATCTTGTAATAACCTATAATGGAAAAGAATCTTAAAAAGGAATTATGTGTTTGTGTAATTGAATCACTTTGCTGTATACCTGAAACTAACACTGTAAATCAATTATATTTCAATACAAATTTTTTAAAAAGAATTACAAATAAAAAAGAAATGATGTTAAACTTTATCGCCCTACATATAGAAATATTACCAAAGTTGGTCTTAGTAACATTGATCTTGTAAAACAGACAGGACATTCTAAGTGATTTCAGCTAAGGCAGCTACAAGACGGGACGGAAGGAGAAGCTAAGACGTTTTTTCTCTCTAGGAAGTGTTTTCTGCATTGCCTCCAATTTATATTAAATTAGCTAAAAGAGACTCCATTTGTCAAAGATGGTATGTAGGACAGAACCTGGATGGCCATGGCAAAGACTAACCTGAAATAGAAAGCATTAAAGTAATAAAGCTGTAAACATATATTTTCATATCTCTAGCTTGTATCTTAATATCTTGTTACTTGGGGATTAGTAGTTTAAACTCTAAATGGCTGATAAGGAGTGATGTACAATTTGCAGACTATAAGATTCCAAGATCAAGATCAAAGGAAGAGAAACCCCTCATTACTCAGAATTTAAAAGTAAGTCTCCGAAGGGACATTTAGAAGTTTTTATGAAGGAAAATTCTGAAACTGAAGAGGTAGAAGCCGTACCTGCTAGCCACATCTTACTCTTCACCAGAGAGGCATGCAACAGGAGGCGTATCACAGAGACCAGTGGGAAAGGAAAGCCAAAGAAAAGCAAGGCTCCAAAGACAGGGTAATGTTTATCACAAAAGAAAGAGGGATTTTTTAAAGATCATGAAGTAAAAGAGACCCTAAAATATTTACTGGGAACTTCTCTTTGGGCTAAAACTGAGAGATTTTGAATACATTAATAACAACTGAATGCCAAAGATGGACATATGTGAGAAAGAGACTATACATTAGAAAAGAGAACCTTGGGAGTTCCCATGGTGGTGCAGCGGAAACAAATCTGACTAGGAACCATGAGGTTGTGGGTTTGATCCCTGGTCTCGCTCAGTGGGTTAAGGATCGGGTGTTGCCAGAAGCTGTGGTATAGTTTGCAGACGTGGCTTGGATCCTGTGTGGCTGTGTGAGTGTAGGCTGGCAGCTGTAGCTCCTATTTGACCTCTAGCCTGGGGACTTCCATACGCTGCAGGTGTGGCCCTAAAAAAAAAAAAAAAAAAAGGAAAAAAAGAAAAGAAAAGAAAGGAGAACCTGGAGTTCCCGTTGTGTAGCAGCAGAAATGAATCCTACTAGTATCCAAAAGGATGCTGGTTCAATCCCTGGCCTTGCTCAGTGGGTTGGGGATCCGGCATTGCCCTGAGCTGTGGTGTAGATTGCAGACGCGGGTCAGATCCTGCATTGCTGTGGCTGTGGTGTAGGCAAAAAAAAAAAAAAAAAAAAAAAAAAAAAAAAAAAAACCAAAAAACAAACAACCAACAACAACAACAACAAAACAACAAAAGGAGAACCTAAAGTCAAAGTAAACAAGACTAGTGGGATTTTTAGGATGACATATATTTATAGCTCCCATTAAGAAGAATAAACTTGGACTCTTGTTTTCTTTTCCAGAGGGAAGGCAGGTCAGAGCCCTAGGCAGGTCAAGGGCCAGCCTTACCTGGGAGGAGTCTGAGAAAGATTGGAGTTTTCCTGAGTAGGCTCTTTGGTCTTTCCAGGGCTTAAAATAAATCAGGAAGTAACCCGGCACTGATAGCACCTGAGTTGCTGTTAGGGAAATCTTTACATGTCTGGAGTTGGAAGGCAATTACAGAGATTCATTCAAAGCCTCAAAGAAGAGGATTCTGTTATGTAACAGTTTAGAACAAAGTTTCCACTCCGGGACAAGTGTCTGGGAATTTCTAAGTTGATTGGCCAGTCTCAGGAAGTAAGATACCTATAATGCCTTAGAGTACAATGTGTACCTGGTTACTGACCACAGGAGTGAGAAGCCACCCAGGATCCCCAGTTACTGGTCAAAACATTCATAGAGCTTTCATCTCCTCTGAGTGTCTGGAGGAAAAGTGAACCCAAGAATCAGTTCCTTCCCCAGCACAAACCAACTGACAGCATTCTGCTCAGCCACACACTGAAGTCGGGAAGAGACTTTCTGCAAGGTTTATTTTAAGAACTGCCAAACTTTTAGGACACTCAGTGTTATAATCATATCTCACAATATCATGTTATAATTAGAAAACTGTCATTTATATTCATATTCTGAAATAATAATAATTAATATTTATTGAACATGTTCTACACACCGGGCATGTCACTAAGCATTTTAATACATTTCATTTACTCTTCACAGCAAACTTTGGGCGCCCTGTCTACCTCGTTTTACACATTAGGAAATTCAGAGAAAAATACACAATTGTTTAATGGGGAAGCCAGTATTCATATCAAGGATTATTTGACTTTGGAGACTATGATCCTGACCACTACACCTTGTTACATATTCTAATTAAAAATATGTTTATATGCTTTTAAATGTGGGAGATGACACCAGTTTACTTTGGAGATAAATGATTTCCTGCAAGTTCCTGGGAAATGTGGAAACTCAAGGTTTTTTTTTGTCAGGTACCAATAACACAGAAAACCTGAATTATCTTTTAGTATCTCTATTGTCCTAAGTCCCAAATAATACAAAAACATTATGAGAATTAAATCAAAATTCATTGAATCCTTTCATAGGCATTAAAAATGAGATTTACTTAATGACACTGCCTTGTGACACTGTAACTGTCTAGCTGACTTCAGCTTCTTATTTCTGAATTCAAAGACCACTTGACTCTACTAGAAAACCACAGTCCTTGCTTTTTTTTCCCCCACACTGGAGGAAACGTGTAACCTTGGGGGAGCTAACAAGCCTCTGTAGCATAATTAAATGAACAATTAGAAGTAAAAATAAACCCTCAAACATAAATTTCCCGGAATATTTTTCAAAACAAACATTTCTCATCCCTCCTTCCCAATCTTGTCAGAACATTAGGACTGCTGTCCTTTGCATTTTCTCATTTTTGGTAAATTATTTAAACTATTTCAGCATGATCCTTCAAGACAAACTTATATTAAGCATGTGTTTTGCAGGAACGTACTGTGGTTATTTGCACTAAATCAACTTATATAGCCAGTCATGATGTTTTTACTAGCAGAAAAATAAGACATCAAGTAAAACCACACATTTTTGACCCATTCACATCCTATTTTAAGTTTTAAGAATAAATAACTTAGAAAAAAATTCTTACCTTAGAAATTTATGCCTTCCAGTTGAACACTAAGTAGTCCATACAAATAAATGTTGAATTCAGGTGCGATGATGAATGCAATATGAGTCAGAGAGCAAAGTCCAAGGTACTTTGGGTTACTTAGGAAACCACTAATGTTATGCAGGACTCCTTTCAAAGTAAACCCCGCCAAGATTAGGGTCAATACAGATGTTTAAAATCCAGAAGTCAGAATGCCCAGTTACAGCTAACGTAAGGGAGCAGCTAGCGCACTCTGGTTTCCATGCTCTGCGTGCCAAACTTCACCATCAACCATGATTTCAGGCAACGCCCTTGGGCAGGGGGTGGGGAGGGTGTACGGGTGGGGTGGGGGGACTGCTTTTTGACTTCCAGGCCCAGGGCAAGACTATCTAGCTGGCCACAGAGTGGTAAAGAAAATTCTGCTACTGATTGCAGTAGGTGCTGACAGTTCCATGAAAAAGAGCCACAGCCCTTCAAAGAGGCATAGCTTACCTCTACATAAGCACCTACAATTCCCACTGCAGTTCTGGTTGTTGGAATACCCAAGATTAATAAACTCGGCTTCAGAGGATAGTTTTCTTTGTAAAGACTTCCTTGAACTCCATGGGGGAAAGATTCACAGTGCGTCTTCTTCATGCTATCACATCACATATTGTTATTATAGTTACTGGGTGTTTTCTTCTCACAAGTACATGTGTGATAGATACTAGGGACCTTGCTTTCCTCACCTCTGTAATCCCCAACAACCAGCACTGTGCCTACTACATTCTAGCACATAGTAGGTGGTCAGTATTTACTTGTTACTTCAGAAGTACAATGGACTCTTCAACAGGACTTCAACAGGACTCTTCTATCTGGATGAAAGGGCATACGAAACCCTTGATCCTATGGCCCTGCCTAGTTTTCAAACCTTCATGCATTACTGCCCACATCCACCTTAGCCTCCTGCCATATGGAGACACTTGGAGGACAGGGCAGGATACATTTGGGGAACTCCTTTCCTCTCTTTCTTGCCCTCTTTCTTCTACTCAGTAGACATCAGTGGTGAACTTTTTGCTATCCCCGGAAGGTGAACTGGGGGTCACTCTTCTCCTCCCAGGATCCCCAATGTCACCCATGCCAAATTTTGTCATTATTTAATAAGATTCATTATGAAATAAGATCAAATTGGGACTTCTTTAAAGATGCAGGCAATTCCAGATTTCACCTCTGAATCCCCTGGGTCACATAGTTCCTCGTACATCACAACCACTCTAATATTAGTTTAAGGAAATAGCTAAGATCCTAAAGCCCACACATGGGGAGAACAGACTTTCACAGAATCCCAAAATAGAAGAACTAGATACTCTTTGAACATTTTTGAAGTTTTAAGATGAAATACCATAGACACACAAAGATCGTTATTATGCAGAGACTGTTCAAGCTGAGGTAAAAATAGAATTAAGGTATTTAAGAATATCGGTAGCTTAGAGATAACGGTTGCTCTGAGGTTTATGTCACAGAGCAAGCTACTTCAACATTTATACCACGAGTCAAGACTAGATCAACAGCTTTAGGTTATGTACCTTTCCATGTGATGTATTTGTCCCAAAGTCTCCAGGGAAGGCCACCTGAAAGGAAGTAGAATGAGCTATTAGGAACCTAGATTAGAGAATCTCATAGGGCCACTGTTAGCAGAGGTTCAGTTGCTAAGCTTTGAGATTTGTTACCAATTCAAGTACATACCAGTTTGTATGTATTTGGCTCTCCTCTGCCAAGTTCCTCTATAATGTCTTCAAGTTGCTGAGAGGAGAAATAGCAGATGGAATATTGCTAACATTGATTGTATCTATAATGCATATGCACCTACACTAAGGCTCAGAAAGGAATTTAAAGTAACACTGGTATTTAGCACTTATTAAATTTGCAAAAGTTCTGAAGAAATATGAAGAAATAAAAGTATAACTGTCATGTAACTTGAGAATGGAAGAGTAGCTACTGGCTGAATCCTCAGAGACCAAAAATGGATGAAATTAACAATCTGGCTGGAGTCTTTCGATTGTCAAAACACTGCAAACTAAAGTGAATTTGAGCTCTAAAAGCTGAGGGATAGACAGACATAACTAAAATGAAGACGATCTTAAATTGGTCTGAGAGCAGACTAGGCATTATATATTAAGCATTTGCTAAATCAGTTCAATCAATATTTATTTCTAACAAGAAACAATCTCCTAATATCAACTAGTAGAAAATTTGATCTGTTAAATTCACACAACTTATTTTCCTAGATACTAAATGTGATGTCTGTCATCATCTGTACATGTCTTCCTGACCTGGTCCCTGGTTGCTACAGAGCTGTCACATCATATTCAGAGGCTTCTTGTGTCCTTCTAGATTCTTTCTGTGACCCCTTGTTCTGTTTTTCCTGTATTTCTACATGTCTCAGGTCTAGAATAGCCTAGACTATTTTCAGTTTTTGTAGTGGGTTATCATTTAAATTACTTCCAGGTGCTTTTACAAATCCTTAACCCTGAGAAACAGGGTAGATAACCCCCTCTCTTGGGATTAAGAAACAGGTAGTAAGAGAAAACAAGTCATGCACCTAGCAAATAAGTGTCAAAGATGGGCATCACTTTCCCCTCCCCACATTCCATCAGTCCCCTCATCTGGCTCTGACCACTGCTGAATCATCTGTTAGCTGCACACAGGGGTCCTTGACAGCCCCTCACCTCAGCTATTCTGTGAGTCTATCTTGCTTGTCCCAGGGATTCTCTGCTTCCTAGATTAAAACCCTCCCATGCTATTTTAGCCTGTAGGAGTGGAGTTACTCCTCTCTTTTGTGTCTGCAGGCAACAACTCTGAAGGGTCTTCCACACGGTTCCTTAAAGAACCCCACCAGGATGAAGCCCCAGTTACCCACAAAGATAGTGACTCAAGAACACACCCTTGAGTTAGCTCACCTCCTTCCTTTTTTCACTCTTCTTGGGGCTCCTCCACTATTTGGGTTCCCTTCCCAAAATCAATCACTTAAAATGAAAGATTTCTCTCAAGCTCTGCTTTCTGGAGGAACCCAAGTTTCAACATGCTGTAAACACATTCTATTGATTTTCTGGCTCATTCTTCTTACTACCCTATTAATCACCAGACCTAAAATTCAATACTTATTTTTTTCCACTTACAATCACAAATAATGCCTACATTGAGTACCATGTATAACTTCAACAAGCTCTATATAAAGCCTTGCACACATTGGGTGCTTAATAATGGGAAATTGTGATTACTTTTAAGGTAGTGATTATATAAGAAGAATGGTGTATATGCAAATATGAAGAGAAATACATAAATTGCCCTTCTGTAGCTATCTTTACCCAATGACATTTCGAGGATCAGTTTATAGAGTTCCATGTCTGTAAACCTTCTTCACTGTCTTTTCATCCTATGTTGCTAATTAATAAAGAGTGAAATGTTTATCCTTATGGCTTCTTGGATATATTAAATAGTCTCATGGGAGAAAATAGAATGATGTCTTTATAGCTTTTATAATAGAAATAATATCAATATTTATCAGTTATAATTACACATACACATATATACTAATGTGGGGTTGCTTTTACTAATTTTATAAAGAGGGAACACGGTCATTCATATTTGCTTGTTTCTGTGCAAAAACTGAATGAAATTTCTTGGGCAAAGTACCATATTGCTATCAGCATCACATACAAGCACAGGATTAAGAAAAACCAACTCCTGAATGTTAAACTATTTTTGATTTGGGAAGGACAAATCTACGTATAAACAGTAGTACAAAAGGAACAGTTCTATTCAGCTTGTGCAGACTATAAGATCAGTTAGTCACAATGCTTCTGCTTTAAGAGCCAACAAAGATCATTTTATAATAATTGACAGATACCAGAAATCAAGCAGCCTGAATGTAAACACTGCCATGATTACTTGTCACTAAAGATTGAAATGCAGGGTGTGAAGTTATAAATATGAAGAAAAGAAATAAAGACCCAGCTTCTGGATCTTAGATTTACTGCCTGAAACATTCATCACGGTGGAAAAACTAAATTTTTCCCAAGGCTTTTCTAAAGAACATAAAGTCTATATAGATTGGCCATGGAGTCTATTTCTTTCAAAGTCTAAAATAAAGTATCAGTTACTATCCTATGAATGCCAGAATTAATGATTAATAACATTAAAAATTTTAAAGAACATTTAAAGTGTAGTTTGTTTAAACATAAAAATAACAACAGGTCATTTCAATTGAAAAATAATAATGTGAAATCTGTTTCTATGATTGCTTTTAATTCCTTAGAAAAAACCAACATGTATACTTGTTTTTTTTTTAATTCTTCTTGAAACTCTGCAACTTACTCTTTAGTAAGAAGGTAAAAGATATCTTTCTTTCAATAAGCCCACCCTTTGACTTCACATTCCACTGGAATGTAAGTTCTCATAGGTTCATTATCATGGCTTTCCATATTCTCCAATATTATCAAAATTAGAGTCATATTCACACGACCATCTCAGTAAAAACAAAATTAGGAAAGTACTCTACTAGATTTTTCTTAAAATCCTGTATGTTGACTTAGTCATAATCACTAGCAGTATGTATTCAGTAAAGAGTCAGAAGTTCATAAGAGAACAATCACTGAGGAAATAGTAGATATTACAAATAGCAACTACTGGTGTCACCTTTTAAAGGTACAGGTGGCCAAAAAGATTCAACAGGACCCACAGTAGGAAAATCTCTTTGAAGTCCGTGGTAAGACCAAGGCATCAACTACTGGCAGACAGGATGGACTTTACTGGATATGCATTATGAAATCTTCACTCTGTAGGAAATTATATACTTGCTCTGGAAAGGGGGCAATTACGTGAAATGTTAATGAATACTTTCAGACAAAAGAAGTGTCAAAATAGCAAAGTGGGATTGGATTTTATGAGGAGGTTAATTTCTAAAGTCAGCATATAAAGCAAAACATTCACAAAGTTAAAGTTACCTCTGAAAATCCATGCAAAAATGCCTTACCACATAAGAAACAGTCAGAAGCATCCCAAATTCAAGAGAGTTTTTGTCTTTTGGATTTTTATTTTTTTAAGAATGGAAACAGACTTCTATTTCCTTAGTTCAGATTATTATTTTTCAGTTGAGGACCCAATGTAACTGGCTTGCATTTTGCATCTGTGTGGTACCAAAAATATGTATAAAAAAAGCAATATATTCCTAATCACTATGAAGTAGTTACATTCAAAACTACAGAGTATGTCTTTTGGGAAGTCACAGAACACTGTGTGGTGTCAATTACCTTTAAGTTTTAGTGAGGTAGCTTTACTTACCTATGAGAGCAACAAAACTTGAGGTCACTCTGCACTAAGGTATGAGTCTGTGAGATAGAGTCATTTCTATTAGGAAGAAAGTGGACAGTAAGAATTGATCCACAATGAAGACAATCAGAAAACCTCAGTGTAAAATCTACTTTTGACCTACCACCAAAAAGACTCCAGGTCAGCACCCATGTTAATCATGTAAGTCTGAATTCATAGTTTGGCTTTCTGACTCAGCCTCAGAATTGACAGTTGTCTGACACAGGACTGTGTCAAAAGTTTGGGTCAGTATTTTAGTACAAGCTCTTCAACAACAGAAAGATCTGCATTGAATCTCAGAACCACTTTGTGTTTGTGTTTGTTTTTTTACTTCTTGAGATAAATTGTAGATTAATGTGCGGCTGTAAAAATACAAAGAGATCCCATGTAATGTACCCTTTACCCAGTTTCTCTGAAAGGTAACATCTTGTAAAAGTGTATAGTATCTAATTAGTGTATTAGTTTGCTAGGGCTGTCATAACAAGTACCACAGGCTGCATAGTTTAAACAACAGAAATTTATCCCCTTACAGTTCTGGAGGTCACAAGTCTGAGTTCAAGTTGTCAACAGGGTTGGATCCTATTGAGACCTCTTGGCCTCAGAAGCTAAAGTTCAGATGAGCTGAACACCTCAAGGTGTTCCATTGACATAAAGACAGCCATCTCCTCCATGTATCTTCACATCCTCCCTCTGTACATTCTGTGTCCAGACTTCCTCTTCTTATAAGGGAACAAGTCATTTTGGATTAGGGCCCACCCTAATGACCTCATTGTAACTTAAGTATCATTTTAAAGACCCAATCTCCAAATATGATTACATTCCGAGGTACTGGTAGTTAGGATGTGAACTTATGAATCTGGGGGGAATAAAATTCAGTTGGTAACAACATGGGTATTGATATTCATCTAGTCAAGATACAGAACATGACCATCATAAGGATCTCTCATATAGACATTTTTAGCGACATTTGCCTCCCTCCTCTTACCCAAAGTAACTCCCAGTATTTGTTAATCTGTTTTCTATCTCAAGAACTTTGTCACTTTGAGAATGTCTTATAAATGTATCAGATATTTGGGTTGGCTTTTTACTTTTTTTTTTTTTTTTTTGCCTTTTGTCATTTTATGGCTGCGGGTTTATGGCCGCACCCGCGGCATGTGGAGGTTCCCAGGCTAGGGGTCTAATCGGAGCTGTGGCCACTGGCCTGCGCCGCAGCCACAGCAATGCAGGATCCGAGCCGCGTCTGCAACCTACACCACAGCTCACGGCAACGCCGGACTGTTAACCCACTGAGCAAGGGCAGGGATCGAACCCGCAACCTCATGGTTCCTAGTCGGATTCGTTAACCACTGCGCCACGACGGGAACTCCTTACTTTTATTAAAGTACAGTTG
The DNA here is from genome assembly GCA_004024745.2 of Catagonus wagneri. NCBI lineage: Eukaryota > Metazoa > Chordata > Mammalia > Artiodactyla > Tayassuidae > Catagonus > Catagonus wagneri. The sequence continues at coordinate 2,705,139 of PVHT021183695.1, forward strand.
ATGTACAATGTTGTCCCGTTTCCTGCTGTACATCAAAGTGACCCAGTCACATATATATATATATATCTGTATATAGTTATATATACACACACACACATACATATTCCCTTTCTTATATTATCTTCCATCATGGGCTATCCCAAGAGACTGGACATCATTCCCTGTGCTACACAGTAGGAGCGCATTGCTTATCCATTCCAAATGTAATAGTTTGCATCTACTAACCCTAGACTCCCAATCCATCCCACCCCCTCTCCCCTCCTCCTTGGCAACTGTAAGTCTGTTCTCTAAGTCTGTGAATGTTTGTTTTGTAAATAGGTTCATGTGCGGCATGTTTTAGATTTCACAAATAAGTGATATCATATGGTATTTGTCTTTCTGACTTACTTACTTAGTATGATAATCTCTAGTTGTATCAATGTTGCTGCAAATGGCATTGTTTCATTTTTTTAAGGCTGAGCATTATTCCGTTATATAGATAGACTGTATATTTTTAATCCACATTCATGTCAATGGACATTTAGGTTGTTTCCATGTCTTAGCTATTGTGAATGGTGCTGTTATGAACATATGGGTGCATGTACCTTTTTGAATTGTAGATTTGTCCAGATATATGCCCAGCAGTGGGATTGCTGGGTCATATGGTAGGTCTAAATTCAGTTTTCTTGAGGAACCTCCATACTGTTCTTCATAGTGTTGTACCAATTTACATTCCCACCAACAGTGTAGGAGGGTTCCCTTTTCTCCACCCACTCCAGCATTTGTTATTTGTAAACATATTAATGATGGTCATTAATATGTGTGAGATAGCACCTCACTGAAGTTTTGATTTGCATTTCCAATAATTAGTGATGTTGAGCATTTCTTCATGTGCCTGTTAGCCATTCATATGTCTTCTTTGAAGAAATGTCTATTTAGGTCTTCTGCCCATTTTTTGACTGGGTTGTGTTGTTGTTGTTGTTGATCTGTATGAGTTATTTGCATATTTTGGAGATTAAGCTCTTACCAGTTGCCTCATTTGCAACTATTTTCTCCCATTTGGTAGGTCTTTTTTTTTTTTTTTTTTTTTTTTTTTTTTTTTTTTTTTTTTTTTTTTTTATGGTTTCCTTTGCTGTGCAAAAGCTTGTAAGTTTGGTTAGGTCCCATTGGTTTATTTTTGTTTTTATTTCTACTGCCTTGGGAGACTGACCTAAGAAAACATTTGTACAGTTTATTTCAAATAATGTTTTTCCTATGTTCTCTTCTAGGAGTTTTATGGTGTTCATCTTATGTTTAAGAATTTAAGCCATTTTGAGTTTATTTTTGTGCATGGTGTGAGGGTATATTCTAGTTTCATTGATTTACATGCAGCCATCCAGTTTTGCCAGCACCACTTGCTTGAAGAGACCTTCTTTTTCCCATTTTATATTCTTGCATCCTTTGTCAAAGATTAATTGACCATAGGTGTTTGGGTTTATTTATGGGCTCTCTATTCTGTTCCATTGGTCACTATGTCTGATTTTGTACCAGTACTGCACTGTCTTGATTACTGTGACTTTGCAATATTATCTCAAGTCTGGGAGAGTTATACCTCCTGCTTCATTTTTTTACCCTCAGGATTGATTTGGCAATTCTGGGTCTTTTATGGTTCCATATAAATTTTTGGATGATTTGTTCCAGTTCTGTGAAAAATGTCATGGTAATTTGATGGGGAACACATTAAATCTGTAGATTGTTTTGGGTAGTATGACCATTTTAACAATATTAATTCTTCCAATCCAGGAGCATGGGATATCTCTCCATTTCTTTTAATCCTCAATCAATAAATAGAGATTAAAAAAACAATAGAAAAAATCAATAAAACCAAGATCTGGTTCTTTGAAAGGGTAAACGAAACTGACAAACCTTTGGCCAGAGTCATCAATAAGAAGAGAGGGAGAAGTCAAAATAAGAAATGAAAGAGAAGAAATCTCAACAGACACTGCAGAAATATAAAAAAAAAAAAAGATAATACTATGAACAATTATATGCCAACAAATTTTACAATCTAGAAGAAATGGACAACTTTCTAGAGACATAGAGTCCTCCAAAAGTGAACTGAGAATAAATTGTTTAAATAGACTGATAGATTGAAATTAATTGAATATGTAATAGAAATACTCCCTGCAAACAAAATTCCAGGATCAGATGGCTTCATAGGCAAATTCTACCAAACATACAAAGAACTTAAACTGATCCTTTTAAACTTTTCCAAAAGACTGAAGAAGGTGCACTCCCAAAGACACTCTATGAAGCCACCATCACCCTAATATTAAAATCAAAGATACTACCAAAAAAGAAAATTATAGGCCATTATCTTTGATAAATAGATACAAAAAGTCTCACCAAAATTTTAGCCAGCCGAATCCAATGACACAAAAATTCATACACCATGACCAAATGAGATTCATTCCAAGTTCACTAAAATGGTTCAATATATGCAAATTAATCAATGTCATACACCACATTAACAAAAGAAATAAACCACATGATAATCTCAATAGATGCAGAAAAAAAAAAACATTTGACAAAATCCAACATCTATTCATAACAACCCTTACCAAAATGGGTATAGAGGGAACATATCTCAACATAATAAAAGTCATTTATAACAAACCCACAGCCAATATAATATTCAATGAAGAAAAGCTAAAAGCCTTCCTGATAAAATCTGGAACAAGACAAGGATGCCCACTCTCATCATTTTTATTCAACATAGTATTGGAAGCAATCAGACAAACGAAAGAAATAAAAGGTGTCCAAATTGGAAGAGAAGAGGTAAAACTGTCAGTATATCTGTATGATATGATACTATTTATAGAAAACCCTAAGGATTCCACACAAAAACTACTTGAGCTGATCAATGAATTCAGCCAAGTAGCAGGACACAAGATTAATATTCAGAAATTAATTTCATTTCTATACGCTAACAATGAAATATTAAAAAAAGAATATGAAAAGAGTATCTTTTAATATCACACACAAAAGAATTAAACACCTAGGAATAAACCTGACCAAGGAGGTCAAAGATTTTATATGCTTAGAACTATAAAACATAAATAATGTGTTGACTTTTTAAACTCAGAATAATCCCCTAGAGATTCATCCAGGTTGAGGCATGTATTTATAATTCATTCCTTTTCATTGCTGAGTAGTATTCTATGGCATGGATACTACATTTAACCCTTCACTTGTTGAAGGCCATCAGGGCTGACTTCAGTTTTGGGCTGTTATAAATAAATCTTCCATAAGTGTCTATGAACAGGTTTCTGACTGAACATAGGTGTTCACTTCTTTGGGAGAAATACCCAGGACAGCAGTTGCTGGGCTATTTTTTTTTTTTTAAGAAACTGCCTGTTTCCCATAATAGCTGTACCATTTATATTCCATCCAGCAGTATGAGTGATTCACTATCAAATGAGTGACCCAATTTCTCTAAATACTCATTAGTATTCGGTGTCACTATTTATTTTTTTTACCAGCACTTGGTGGTGTCACTATTTAGCTATTCTGATAGGTATGTAGAGATACCTCACTGTGGTTTTAATTTGCATCTGCCTGATATCTAATAATGTTGAATATCTTTCCACATGCTTATTTACCATCTGATATACTCTGGATGAAATGTCTGTTCACACTTCAACCCATTTTCTAACAGACTGACTTTTTACTCTTCAAGTTTTAATTGTGCTTTATATATCTTAGATACCGGTCCTTTGTTAGATACATGGTATACAAATATTTTCTCTCCATTTGTAGCTTGTCTTTCCATCCTCTTAAAAGAGACTTTTGCAGAGCAACTGTTTTTAATTTGTGAGACTCTATATCTTATTTTTACACTGTATTTTAGTTGGCTTTCCCTGACAGCAGCTTCAGCAGGGAAAGGCAGGTATGCATTTCATCACTATAGAGTGGGGGTGGCAGTCCAGGCAGTCCCTGGGGTGGGCAAGGTTCTTCGTACTGCAGGGAGGGACCAGAGCCCCAGGTTTCCCTTCAGCCTTCTCTGCCAGCACCCCCGTGGGAGGGCATAAGCACTTCCTAACCGCCTCCAAAAGGCACAAGTCTAGGCTCTCTACCACTACTTTTCTGGGATATTTGATATTAATAGAGAAGTTACTGTCTAAAAGATTTCTGTCTTGCTAGGTTTTCCCTTTCTGGTCTTTTTAGTAGAGAGAGAAGTCTTTTGTTTGAGCCCTTTGATCTATGCCTCTTGACATTTCTGGTTGCCAGTCTCTTCAGCTCCAAGTCTAGGCTACATGAGGTTAAGAGAAAACCCAGGGAATTCTCCACACTGTAGCTCCTTGGGCTCTGGGGTTCCTAGCCTGTTGTATTTCCTCCTTCTATTTTTTCAGAGCCTTATATTTGTTCTACATGCAGTGTTCAGGGTTTTTACTGTACTTGGTGGGAAAAGAAGAGACAAGTACTTCCATTTGGTTATCCTGGAAGGAGAAGTCCTTCCCTGAAGCTTTAGCTGTTTGCTCTTTATACCCCAGTTTCATCATCTGTGAGACATGGGGAACATCTACCTCATGGGGTGGTACAGAAGATTAAACAAGAGCATTTCAAATGTGCTCGCTTCACTGTAGACACTGAAACATTGGATTGCTTCTCTTTGAAATGAAACTGCCACCAGTCTCCTGATCTTTCAAGTGCATTTTACAAGACTTCCTTTGAATCTTTTAGTTCTAGGGAGACTCAATATCCGCCACTCATGTTCTCTCAATAACAATAAGACTGTTCCTGACTTCCCCCTTGGAGTTGGTGATTTTGCTCTGTACAGAAATCTGATGTCCTTAACAAAACCCCTAGTCTGTAGTAGACACTCAAATCTCTCCTCAAATGTAAGTTCCTCCTGTATTATTGTGATTTTTAAGAGTGCCTTTGGGCCAGTTCTCTTGCAACAGGGCCATTTCCTCAGTAACAGAATGGGTATGACACCAGATATTTACCTCACAGGAACAGAGTGGTTACATATGCCAGCATTCTTCCAGCATTCTTTTATGAATGATATCCTCACCTTTTACCCCCCAAAAGGCAAACTATTGCAATAATGCAATAACATCCTGCCATTATCACCGAACTTGCCCTGTCTGTGTTCCCGGTTCCCCCATTGTTCCACAGCAGTGTGAAGTAAAATTATAGAGAGGCCAGCAAAACTGAAGAGGAGACAGCTGCCAGCAGAGTCAAGTAGTATCTTGTCAAGGAGTTACATATAGCCACCACAAGAGAAAACTCAGGCCTCTATTCTAACAGTAACAAACCAGGCTTCCCTTCACTATAAAACAGCAATATAAGGACATAGCTAGTATAATGTACAAATAGAGGGTCTTATATCTCATTGAATTCTTGGATGGGAGCTATGCACAAACAAATTTAAACCGTAACATTCTCAAAGCATGTAATTTATTGGGTGAAGAACGCTGTTTTTTAATTTATTGTAGGCCTCTGTAACAATAGCATACACAATGATACTTTATTAAACAGTTATTTAGAGCTGAAAACAATAACCCTGAGGTTAATTCGTTCAGCTTCCAGATTGTTACAAGTCAAAGTGATCTGAAGGTGAAGATTCTTTCATGTGCTTTGAGAAACTTTGGATATGTTGACTTTATTGCCGCCCCAGTGGTCTATTTAAAATATTTACATATCCTTAAACACAGTAAATGAATCTATCTTACATACCCCCCTTTTTTTTCCTAGAAACTACATTTTCCAGAATCTCCTTCTCGACTTTGGAAGAGCATTGAAAGATGAAATTCCTTAAGAGCAGCTTATTTTATGTGATGAAGGTATCTTTCTCCATGAGAATGTATTTTATCTCCACATGCTTCAGAAGATACTCTCATCCCCAGAAAAACATAGATTTGCCATCTCAAGATGAGTCAAATGGACTCTCATATTCTCTTCTACTATTCACCGGTAGGGGCCAAGTTTACTCAGACTTGAATTTTATTTCTTCAATTACCAGCAGATGTGAAGAATGCCTCAAATCACATGGGAACTATTTACTTGTCTATATATATTTTTTGCAAAGTTTCCTTAAGGACAGGATCATACTAATTCACCTGATCACCCTGGCATTGAGGGTCCTCATCGCCTAGTAACTAATAAGCATTTATTGAACAAAAGGGGTGTGAAAGGAGAAACAAAAGGAATTAAGTCGGGCATTTATTTTAAAAATTACAGTGTGATGAGTGCTCAAGTTGAAAGTTCTAGTGGGGAGTTCTCATCGTGGCTTAATGGTTAACAAATCCGACTAGGAACCATGAGGTTGCAGGTTCAATCCCTGGCCTTGCTCAGTCAGTGAGTTAAGCTCGTTGCCGTGAGCTGTGGTGTAGGTTGCAGATGCAGCTCATAGCCCGCGTTGCTGTGGCTATGGTGTAGGCCCGCGGTTACAGCTCCAATTAGACTCCTAGCCTGGGAACCTCCATATGCCGTGAGTGCGGCCCTGGAAAAGGCAAAAAGAAAAGAAAAAGAAAAAAGAAAAAAAAGTTCCAGGGGGAAAAGACACTTAAAGATTTTATAGGCTACATTACGGAAGGTCAAATTTCATTATTCAAGTTCTTGAAAGGTATGAGAAAACTGAGGTTATGTTCATCACAGGACAAGTTGCAGGGACCTATGAAGGGACTATGGTTTAACAGCCATTGGTGGACAACCGGGTTTAGTAAGAGGTGAAGGAAGATTCAGGGTTAAGGTCTTGCAGCAGTCAGTGAAAAATTTTTAGTCCTTCAGTGCCTTTCACAGGAAAAATAATGTAAATGGGAACCTTAGAAACGTGTATTCCTACTTTCCAATATATTGAATCCTGCCTTAGGATAAGAGCATTAAAAATAACCTCTAGTTTTGACTCTGGGAGGATAGAAAGGAAAAGATGAGAGAAGATCAATAGACACACTAAGGCTCTAAAAGCAGAAGAAATTATGCCATAAAAAGGGATAAAATTTTGTTAACATCAAGATTGTATTAGCTAACAAAGGAAAGCTGCAAGTTGGCTTTTAAAAAGAAAACATTTGGGGGACAAACAAGTTCTTCTTCCTGGACCATGTGAACTTTTTTCCTCAACAGGGAGTTTTTTTTTTTTTTTTTTTTCCCCTCCAGGAATATTTTTTGAGTAAGTTAGATTTTTATTGAAAATTGGTTTTATTTCAAGTATCCAGTTACCAAAGTATGCATTCTTACTTTTGAATAAGAAACTTTTGAGGAAAAAAATGAGATTCTATTAAACACATAGTAGATAAAGAGCTATCAGTATTTACAGCTCCTGAGGTAAAGTGAATTAAAAATGCTAAACATCCTTCCAAACTGAATCTAAGAAATGAATGTAAATATTTTAAAAACCTTCTATAAAGCAGCAATAGACTTACACAGAATAAAAGAATATGAAAAATCCCTCAAATTATTTAAAACCAGGAATGCTTGATAAATAGGCACCGAATCAGTTTCTTGATCTGTCGGTTTCTACAGAACTCTAGAGATTCTCAAGCTGCTTCTCTGTCAGCTTATATGGTGAAGAAGAACTAAATCCTATGGTGTGTCTAGTTAGGGAATCTAATAAGAAATCACTGCAGAAAAGTTTGACTCCTTCACAGTATGAGGTGGGGGGGGAGAGAATATTACCTAAAAAGGTGACATCAAGAAAATATGCCTTTTTCAACTTGGTGCTAAGTGACGAGAAAAGAAAACAAATGTTTCCCAGAGAATACACAAACATAAACTAGTCCTTAAGTTTACTCTCTACATTCAGGTTACCTGTGTGGTACATGGAAACTCCAAGCACAGAATTTAATTTGCAATTTTCCTGAATTAGTTGTACCTCCGGCATACTGAGAAAAGAAAATATCAATTATTTTGAGGAACTTAACAATAACCCAGAATTCTAAGAATTCCCGTAGATGAAACTCCAAGAAAACTGAGTGCCTCCATACACCTACCAAAAGAGGAATTACAATAATGAAAACATATTATCAGTGAGAACTGGCAGAAACGGACCTACAAATATATCAGATATCGTAACTATCAATCAGAAGAAAAAGCAAATATGTTTAAAGAAATGAGATTTTTTTGAGAATGAGCTAGAAACAAGAGATTTTAAAGAACAAAAACTAAGAGATTTAAAACACAACCAAACAGAATATACAGAAAAGAATACAGTGTATAAAACATAAAATTCAGAATATGAATGAAAAATCTTACTAATTTTATTTTTGCTCAGTCTACACTGGAAGTATAACTTGAAAAACATTTTCAAAATGCACACCAGAAGGATGGATATATAAATGTAAGAGAGACGGCAAGAGACACAGAGAATAGAATGAAAAACCAAGCACATGTCTAGTTGGAGTTCCAAAAGGACTTGAAAGCCTGAGAAGAGATAGTAGCTGATAATTTATTACAGTTGTTAAAAAGCCAAGATTTCCTAGAAGTCCAAAGCAGTAAAAATAAAAAACAAAAACATACACTGACACATCAAAAATGTTGAAGAAAGACAGATCGTTAAAATAGAAGTGAAAGTCTATAAATTAAAGGCAATTAGAATGATGGTTGAACTCTTAAGAGAATATCATGGAAGGTAGAAGACAAATGTTATACACATAACATCATTCTATGCTTAAAGACATTCTGAGGAAAAGACATTCTGAAAAAAAGATTTTTATATCCAAAAAAAAAAGTTCACTAATTCCAATGAATGTTATTCAAAGAGAAGGGAAATGACCCCAGTTAAAGGGTCTGAAATATACAAAGTAATGTCTAGCCTCTAGCCCATATCTAATTTGGCACCATAAAAGTACAAAAGTACATTGCTCAGATCTTCCTTTAAGGGGAAACCTATAACAAGGAGTGCAAGCCACTGACCACCTCTAGCTGTAGCATCTTCAGGATCTGTTGTTGTGTTTGAGCCAAAGATAATCCTCCCCAAATAGCTCCCAACCAATGACTTAAAAAACAGCGATACTAGAACATGGTTATTTCTGGCCAATGCAAGCATCCTGCGAGATGCAATCTTTGCGCTGAATATTCTATCAGGCTCATTGAGACTCTCAAAGCTGCACTTCAGTCTCATGCTCTTCCAATCCAATCCGTCCTTCCTCCTCTGCCTTATCTCATAAACATCAGGCCTCCATCACCATCAGAAGGCTTTCTCTATTCCTCCTTACTTTCCTCTTTTTGTGCCACAGACACTACCAGCAATAAATCTCATTCATTTCTCTGTCTTGGTGTTCGCTTCCTAAAAGATCAGGCTAATACAACTGGTACCTTGATTGGTCCAAGAGATTAGTGGCAAGATGGGGTTTGGAGAGTTCCCGTCGTGGTGCAGGGGAAACAAATCTGACTAGGAACCACGAGGTTGAAGGATCGATCCCTGGCATCACTCAGTGGGTTAAGGATCCAGTGTTGCCGTGAGCTGTGGCATAGGCTGCAGACGTGGCTCGGATCTGGTGTTGCTGTGGCTCTGGTGTAAGCCAGCAGCAACGGCTCCTATTAGACCCCTAGCATGGGAACCTCCATATGCCACAGGTGCAGCCCTAAAAAGACAAAATGACCAAAAAAAAACAAAAAAAGGTTTGGGGGTTTGGGGATTGATGCAGTCACTAGCTGCAGCAAAAAGGAGTCCATCCTGAGTGGTATGTGAAGCATACTCCTTGGCACAAGGCGGAGGCCCAACTGCTAAAAGGGTCACTTATTAGGACAAGAAAAACATCCCAATGGAAATATACCCTCGTCAGTAGTGACTATTCCGGCATTTAAAAGATAATTAAGGGTGAAAATACATATCAGGAAAGTAGATTTGGTTGATTACTGCTAGGTTTCGTTGATGAACAAGAGGGGAAGTGAGACACTGTAGGGCAGTTAAAAAGTTCAAAACTAAATGTGAGCACCAGAGGGCCTGTTTAGCAGCTCACAAAGAGGCCTTTATATTCTTCACAAGGAAAGCAGATATAACCAAGAGCAAACTCCAAATCTGATCATTAAGGTTGGGAAGATTCAAAGACTAACGAAAGCTCACCCAAGACAGAGGCTACTATGCCAAAGACAAGGCCATATGTTTGGGGAAACATGGCAGGAGAGTGTCTAGATGGGTGTGCCTGAGAACTGTGGCCCTGTGGACACCCTAACCAGAGCCTAGAAAGGTGGCCCAGCCCTCCCTATTAAAGACTAACATTGGCCTCACCTAGGGAGACACTTGGAAGTGTTCTTCCTCATAAGGCATCATGTGTCCACCTCAAGAAATGCTACCATTTGGTCTCCTGACTTTCAGGCTGAAAACTAGGGTAAAATCTTAGCATACACCAGCTGGGGTTATGCCAGACTTGTTAGATCCCAAAGTAAATGCAAAAATTATCTAGCCTGGGAGTTCCCGTTTGGCACAGTGGTTAACGAATCCGACTAGGAACCATGAGGTTGCGGGTTCGATCCTTGGCCCTACTCAGTGGGTTAAGGATCCGGTGTTGCTGTGAGCTGTGGTGTAGGTCACAGACGTGGCTCGGATCTCGCGTTGTTGTGGCATAGGCCAGCAGCTGTAGTTCCAATTTGACCCCTACCCTGGGAATCTCCATATGCCACAGGTGCAGCCCTAAAAAAAAATCTAGCCTGTACTAACAGGAATAAGGGGTGTATCCAATGTAAATGATTTTGGGATATTTGACCAAGGGCACAAGACTAGATATATGAGAGTTTATTGAGTTGGGGGCATGTGATGGTTACTAGACCTCAGGGTTTGCATGAACATGCTGCTAGAATACTTCTTAGAAACCTAGGCAAGTGCTGGTCCACACTCCTGAGTTGCTGAAACAGAGTGGAAAAAGTTATCAAAAGGCTCAGGAGAGTGGGCTTGCTGGAATGCATATACTATATGAGGCCAGAAAGAATACCTGGATTATGTTACACAGATTGCCCAGAAAACAAGGCCATTAGGAATGTGCTGCAGAGAAGGGTGCCAGCATCTCTAAAAAGTTCACTGTTTTCTCTCCTCTTCAGGCCAGGGCAAAACATAGGAATGGTGGTCTCAGGGTTTGGCTCATAAATAGCAATAGGGATAATAGAAAATAACAGGGAAGAGGTGGAAGTACCTAAATACCCAAACCAGGGACCCTAAATTACCTTAAAAACCAGCAAGTTTAGAGGGCAGCTAAAGAGGCTTGCCCCACGGGGAGCTGTAGTATCTCTAGAGATGAAACAGATCAGCAGTTGGTGGGGACGCTGCAGTACATACAAGCAAAAGAAGAACAAGAGAATGGAAGAACAAGAAGCTGAATGAGGTCATCTTATTTACAAGTCGTATTATTTTGCTTAGTTCCTGGACTTGATCAGTGTTAAGATCTGGAACTCACTGACTGAACAGGTGGCTGAGTCCTCAGGACAAAGGACTTCGCAAAACCATAGTAGGTATGAACTGTAACAACTGCACTAGTCCTCTTCTGACGAGAATTATGACCATTTACTTGAACACGGGGGATGGGTACTACCAGGCATTTCAAGGACTTTGGAGTATAGCATCTTCACTGACATTGATACCCACAGAACAGAATCAAGGATCCCCTGTTAGATCCCACTGACTTAACAGTACAATCTCTTGGTTTGTGGAACTGCACATCATCAGTTTCTTAGTCTTCAAATGTATAATCAGGATTGACATACTTGTCAGCTGGCTTGCATAACTCTCATTTTGGGTCCTTGTCCTACTGGCAGGAACTGTCAGAGTGGGGAAGGCCAAGTGGAAGTCTCTGAAATACTCCCCCCCCCCGATACAATAGTAAACATGAAACAACACCACATTCCAAAAAGGATACAAGGGTGGTGGTCTCTAATATATAGCTCCATTTAATTAGCCCTTCTACCCTAGAGAAATTGAATATATCCTGGAGAATGTCTATTGACCACTACAAGCTCACTCAACCAGAAGCCCCTGTCACAGTCACTGTGCTGGGTGTGGTATCATTGTTAGAGCAGATTAAGAAGGTCTCCGGTACATGGTAATGCAACTATGGATTTAACCATTTTTTTATGATCCAATAAGGAATGAGAATCAGAGCAACATTCATGTGAAACAGACAAAATTCCTTTACAATTTTGCCTAAAGGACAGTTAACAACATCCTCAGTTAATATGGCTTTCTATAGTATATAGTCCAAGAAATTTGGGCTGTCAACTAGTACTCATCAGTTACAGCCACAAGATCAACTGTAATGGTAAAGTTACAGTTATACCCTCCCTTAAAGTCCCCAGTTGAGAAGAGAGGCCGACAGAAACCCTGCGGAAGCTGCTTCCTGAACTCATGATTGATGGATCTGTGTAGTGCAAGTATAGACTGTGACAGCAATGTAATGTTCCATTAGTATCTCCTGTAAAGAGAAAACCTGCCACAAGGAGTACAGTCAGCTGACAACTTCCAAGGGCTGTGCTTCTGAAATCTGCCACAGCATTTAAATTGAGAACAAAATCTCTCCGAGCAGGCTATGCTCAGTCACTCTGGTATAAGGTCCTGGCCATTTTTCCAAACATGGGACTTCCTTAAAGAGTAATCTTTACTCTAGAGCTCCCTACTGGGTTCATCAGATGACTTATCTCTGAAATTTACCTAGTTTGAGACACTTTGGTTTTAATTCTCTTTCTTTTCTTTCAAAAGTATCAAACTGCATCATAGTCTAAAAATTATACCTGATCACTCCTCTGCCCCTCTTTCTTTTATACTTCACAGGCTCATTTTTTTCCAGTGATGCTCTTGCACTTGCAACTTCTTCCTGACATCTGTTTTCAGGACCTGTTTTTTGTTTTTTGTTTGTTTGTTTATTTGTTTTAGGGCCGCACCTGGGGCATATGGAGGTTCCCAGGCTAGGGGCTGAATTGGAGCTGCAGCCACCGGCCTACACCATAGCCACAGCAACACAGGATCTGAGCCACGTCTGACCTACACCACAGCTCATGGCAACACCGGATCCTTAACCCACTAAGCAAGGCTAGGGATCAAACCTGTGTCCTCATGGATACTAGTCAGATTCCTTTCTGCTGAGCCAAGATGGGAACTCCTATTTTCAGGTTCTGAACACAGTCATGTATAAAGCTGATGATACCACATGCAACACAGTCCCTATTGCTAACTGAAAACATCTAGCAATTTCTGTTGATGCTGAACTAATTATGAAGTAATGTTATTTTCTGCGCTTCAAATTCCTATCTCCTGATTTGACATTCTTAATCCAGCAACACAACTAACCTTACATAATGAAAGAGAACCTCATGTTTCTTTTTCCGTACTTTAAGAAGTGTCTACTCTAGAACAGATATTTTGGACATGGCCATACCAGATTCTGACTTTAATAGATTTTATCTTAAAAGTGAAGGGTAATAACACCATAATGAATATGCATTAACTACTCTAGACTTTCTTGTAAAACCCAACCCATTAACAGATGCCAAACCAGCTCAAATGGTTGAACTTGTGGTCACACAAGGAACATGTTAAATTTAAATTGCCAATATATCTCACATACACCCCCCCCCAACTGATAAGCCTTTGGAATAGTTCATTAGTAGTTCAGTAGTTTACAACTTTGAAAATCTATAGAAACAAAAGATTTTCTACCCAAGAAAGTTGCTGTCATCAAGAGAGACACCTACAGTAAAAGAGAGAGCCATAGCATATCATCATCCTTAATATATCACTATGACTAAAATTCTGATACAAATAACATCTTCATAACATAAAGGAAAAAAGTCATGCAGAAGTTTAATGAGTCCACAATAGAGGCATAAAATTAGACCCCAAAATCTGGGCAAAAGTGGAAATCATCAAGTTTTAAAATTCATGAAAATAAGATCCGTGAAATCGAAGAAAGATGGCTGGTGTCACCAGATAACTTCCAAAGGGCCTTGCTAAAATCCTTCATGATACAAAGAATTATAATTGGGACAAATTACCTCTGATATTAAATACTAATGGAAAAGCTTTTCTAGGATAAGAGGAGACATGCCTAGTTTATGACTCAATCTATAATTAGCCTAAAGCTGAAAAAACTATAAAGATAATACAGATTGAAACTATGAATGACAGGACTGGTTGGGCATCTCCAAATAAATTTTATAAAACTGTTTGCTCCTTAGGTGACTATGCAGTAGCAATAGCACATTAATTTCCTGGATGGCTGAAGCCATAGCAATTGCAATGGGCATAATTTTAAAAAGACTGTAAGACTTCGTGATTTCTATCTAGGTTAACCTAACATTTATCCTATACACTGACAGGGAAAGACATTTGGGCGGGGGGGAGGGGTAATTATTCACAGTTTAGGAAAGGCTTGTCCCTAGTTCAGAAACTTCACTGTCCTTATTAACCCTCAATTCTCTGTAAAAATGAAAATATTAACAGCAAGTTATGACCTTTAGAGACCTTAAAATGACATTCAACTGCAAATCAACTGCTGATTCAAGATCCTCAGAGGAAGGAGACAACTGAATAAAGTAGATATTTCTTCACCAAATCATCTGAACAAAATATCCAGAACCATACTCTCCATATGCCCAAGGACTGAGCAAACATATGATAACAGGACAAGCTGGGAACTTACCAGGGCAGAATTATTCCTGTTAGCACCTTCTACAGACCCCCTAACAGAGTCCCTGCTTATCCCACAGAGGGAGACTATGCAAAGACAATTACTCATCTCTGAGAAACAGTTGGAGGTAGTCTTTCTGAAAACTCCCCGTTCATTCCATGAATACAGTCCTGCTGGACATTGGACGAGAGATAAAATAACATGCAATCAAATTTTAAGTCTTCTTATGTCCAATATTTGAAGTACTAACTACAAAGGCAGGATAGAATTGGGCAAGATGTGGGTTGCCTTGGAATTAAAAATAGTAAAAACCATCAAGAAATTGGTATAAACACACTCTCTCAACAGACATACACCAGCCTTAGGGTTCCTTTTGATCTTTGCCCTGTGGATTCCATGAGCCCTGACCTGGTCTACACCACCATGTATCATGACTCAAACCCTATACAGTTCTGCTCTGGCACATGCCTTCCAGGTACCATGCAAAAACTTGAGTGATACATTCAAAAGGAGAGATGTAAAGGCCAAAGAAACATGCACTAGGTCTCTTCCCAGGATTATTGTGCAAGAGCTATGTTTAAAAGTCTATCTGCCCCAAAGGTGGGCATGATTGCAGCAACTCCTTAGGCTAAAATGTACAAAGCATTAAAAGAGCCAAATAACCCTTTCTAAATATCAGCTCAAGATTTTAGGACTTGTTTGTCCTAAAATCTCCCCATCAGGAATTACAAAGAGCAACTGCAGGGGCCATTTTAAAATTTATTTTTATAATTGAAATTTTGGTATACTTTAAAAATCTAAATGTTTCTGATACTCAGAATTTTCCCAATTTTATTCTCATAGCCTAGATAGTGTTAATTTTTTCCTAATCAAGTAAACTTTGTTTCTTTCAGTAAGGTTGGTCTTGTCATAATTGGTTTAGAAAGTACCCTCTTTTCAAAGTCTAGAAAATTTCTCAAATACACTATTTAAAAATTATATCTTATGTCTTTTCCACATTACACATTCAAGATCTCTTTGAGTCTGTGAATATAGATTTTGTACTCCCTTCTCTCTATGTGTAGTCAGACCTCTGATGACAGATAGTTATTATCATGGAATCCCCAATTATTTTTAACTTCTTTGTACAAATTCACTAGTGGTTGTTTAAACATCTTTGTAAACCAGGTATAGATTTAAAAATCAAATTGCTGGAGTTCCCCTCATGGTGCAGCGGAAACAAATTCAAATACAAACCATGAGGTTGTGGGTTTGATCCCTGGCATCGCTCAGTGGGTTAAGGATCTGGCGTTGCCGTGAGCTGTTGTATAGGTCGCAGACACAGCTCGATCTGAGGTTGCTGTGGCTGTGGTGAAGGCTGGCAGCTGTAGCTCAGATTGGGCCCCTAGCCCAGGAACCTCCATATGCCACGGATGAGGCCCCAAAAAGACAAAAAAAAAAAATCAAATTGTTAAGAATATAATTGAATGTCCGTCTCTATCTATAACCAGTTTCATCTTAGCTCTGCAGCCCCACTTCTGCCTAGCAGTAAAAAAAGTGGTCCAATTCAATAATTATTTCCAGCTAAGTGCAAAATGATTTAATTGAATTTCTATTTAGAGAGTTTTTTTCAGGTTTCCTCTTCATCCTTGCTCAGAAATTATGTCCACTAGCTGTGGGGTAAAAAGACTTACCCTCATCTTTCTACGCATAACTGCTAGAGCCTAGGGATTTGGTGTTTTAGCACAGATACTGACCAATAAGGACTACATCATAAGACATGAGTTTTCCCTGCAGATATCCCCCTCACCTTCCTTGCAGCTTCCCAATATCCATAATACTACAGATATTTGGACAAATCCCTCTATATCAGAGACTGGCAAACTGCTATTGGCCCTTAAGCCAAATATAGTCTGCAGATCTGATTTTTGTATGATCCAGGGATAAAGAATGGTTTTTATATATTTAAAGAGTTGTAGAAGAGGAATGAGGAAGAAGGGAAATCAGAGGAGAAGCTAAGAGAGGAGGGGGAAAAGAACATATGATAGAGATCACATATGACCTGCAAAGTCTAAAGTATTTACTATCTGGCCTTTTAGAAGAAAAGTTTGCAACATCTGCTCTACATACAGATCTCATGAGTTGGCCTACATTTCTCTTTTATGCAATCACTTTCTACCATCTTCCAGTCTTCCAGAGCTGATGGTCTGGTACACAAGGACTAGGTGTTAACCACCTGGGTTCATAGGGAGTTCGAGTCTTCTTGATGTTAAGCTCAATGCTATGATTAGTTCAGGGTCATCTTGACCCTCTCTAGCTTTTCCGGACTCCTTTACCCTTTTCATCCACCTCTTATGCTCCAACAGTGCTGGATGGGTCTGAGACCTACTGCTCAACAAATTTTAAACATGAATCTGGTGTTGCTCCCTCAAGCCTTATTCAGAGTCTGTTGCCCACTCCAATCCCCAGGGTAGAAGAGCATCATTCATTTCTCTACCTCCCCCAAAACTGGTACTTCAATACATTTTCAAGGATCCTTTGAAAGGACAAACCCACAAAGCTAGAGCCTGAGTGGTCTCAACACCATTTCCTTGAAAATTTCTGACTATGCAAGCATATTCTGACAAAGAACAGGTAATACCAAGTTACCCCTTTATTCTTTATAGCTGTGTGAAAGGATCAGGCAAGAAGGCAAATCATATGAGAA
Organism: Catagonus wagneri; assembly: GCA_004024745.2. Lineage (NCBI taxonomy): Eukaryota > Metazoa > Chordata > Mammalia > Artiodactyla > Tayassuidae > Catagonus > Catagonus wagneri. Next base: position 2,722,398 of record PVHT021183695.1, read on the forward strand.
ATATCCTCAGGCTTGCTGCGACTATAGCAAGGGGGAAAAGAAATATTCAATATATTAATTTAGAAACTGATGACATAGATTTTTATACTTATTTTATTGCTACTTGAACACTGTATTTGGTAATTATCTTAGAAATATTGAACCTTAAGATAAAATGAACCAATTAATTGTCCCCTCCTTCTAATTCAGTAACAAGAGGAAAATGGTCAGTAATCATCATAACTTCACAGTTTTCTGCTACATTAGTTGCCCATCTTAGAGAGAAGTCTGCATGGATAATTATACAAGAAAGTATTTAGAAAAACAAGTGTCATCTAATAAAAACTTCAAATTATTTGGCATTGGCCTAGGAGTTAGGTAGCAAGCAAATAAAATTTGGAGGTGAAAGAATAACAATGCTTGTTATACAGTGGTGAAACATTTCGTTGAATTGACACTTATGACACCTGGAAGGTATGTAATATACATGCTTAATAAACTTATCTATCTTGAGGGAAGAGGCTGGAAGAGAGAATTTTAATTACCATTGGATATATTTCTTAACAAACATGAAATAGATTAAGTCTTTTAACTTGGGAAAAGAGTTGGCTGGTTTACAGGAAAAAATGGAAGGGAACAGAGAGGGTCCAGAAAATAAAGCACTTGCACGGTTGAGAAAGGCAATGTTTCTCATGCCCTACCGATAAAAAATAAAAATGAGAAGGCTCTTGACCACCACTCCCCCCAAAGTCTACTAAAATTTAGTCTTATAGCAAAGACCAAATCAAAGACATGGCTGAAGTTGAAAACTTCTGAATGGCTTCAGTTATCAGAGCACAGATCTTGTTAAGGTTATAGCATCTACTACATCATTTAAAGAGACAAAATGACTCAGCAAAAAGAGAAAAGGCTATGATTCTCCCACCAATCCTTATAGGTTCAAGCTGTGCACTTAATTGAACTTAGTCTCGTCTTGAAAATTATTGTGGATATTTACTGGCACATGCTGCTGAATGAAATCAAACTGATGAGAACCCAATTAAATTTGTAGTTTTAATCCAAAGAACTACAACAAAAATGTGATGACTATTTGAAACTTAAAATGATTCTTGTCCCTAAAGCATAAGCTGAGAAAGCTTCTTAATCTTTAAGGAAGATATATTCTCCAGTGTTCTCAACTGTAGCCACAGAAGGTAGTGGAGAAAGGAGAAAGTCCCCAAGACTGACAGCAAGGACCCAGGAAAACAATGAACTTGGAAGTCCCTCCCACAAAACAGAATTGAGTTCTAATTAGAAACATCCCCCACCCACAGCATAAAGGATCCTCACAACACATTTGGTAATCTTAAAATTGCCATTGACTCCCAAGTTTCCCATTCTTTCTCAATCTGAACAGGATTATTTGCTCCAGTTATCCTTCCTTTATTCCAGGAATTGATGTTGAGTATGTGAGAAATTAATAACTTATCATCTTAGTTCACAGGTTTCCAGATAATGAAGGATAACATCTGGACCTGATATAAAGAAACTTCTTCATTACTTAGAGATGCTGGGCTTTGAGTTTGATGCACTTTTAGATCATACCTCTCAAGAAAGGTGGAATGTGTTTTGGCTGCAGGAAAGGAGGTGGTAACCTGTATATGTGATGGCCAGAAAAACGGAGAATAGTGATGATTTCTGCTGATTAGTTGCATCTTGCTTATTTATTATAAAATGCAAGATTATACTTCCTGGACCTCTTGGAAATGGGTAAGGCTCCATAACCACACCTGGCCAAACATTTAATTGTTGGTGCTCAATGTTCCAGAATTCTCTCTTTCCCTTTGTCTTAGCAACCAGCAATGCTGAGGTGGTGGCTGATCTGACAGTTTCCTGAGTTACTCTAACAAGCAGAACCCCTCTGCTGATCCACAGTTGACATATTTATTTCTCACTCAGGCATGCTGCCTGTTTAAACCATAAAGATATGGAAGATTGTTCGGTACTGCAACATGATCTAATCTATCTTGACTGATAAAAGAACCAATGGAGAGGGAAGGCAAGATAATTTGTTTTCTTCTTGTTACACTATCACCAAAATATATGAAATCATGGGCTCCTAATTTTAGTAAAATTACTAAACATACTAAATTTAGTAAATTTTGTAAAGGTACTAAATTTCTTCCTCCAAAGAAGCTTGCAGTCTCTGAAACTGATAAGAATTTAATATGTAGAATGTATAGCAAAAGATAGGAACTCTATGGGAAAAAAAAAGTTGTGCAAAATATATATCCATAGGCTATTTACATAAAAAAGAACCCAAAGCTCTAGGAAGTTTATACAAGGTGCTCAAACTCATTAGTAATCAAATGAATATAAATTAAGAAAGGATATTATTTTACACCTATTAGCCTGGAAAAAGAAAGTTGGATAATTGTCAAGTATTGGCAAGAAGGTAGGAATATGGGGATCCTCACAAATGGTTGATGGGAAAGTGACTAGTGAAGTCTTTCCAGAGGATAATTGGTTACAACATAGAGTTAGAATCCTTAAAGCTATTTATGGTGTGAAAGGTATGAAATGGAGTAAAACAGACTGAGATGAACCATTCCTGTAAATTAATATGTGTATTCAGAACACTATATGTTTTAGAAGAACACATTCAAAAGTACAGACAGTAAATCGATTAGAATATTTGCCAGTGACAGCCAAGGGCAATGGGAGTAAAGATGAGAATGAAGGGAAATAAAAAACGCTTTAATGATAATGAATCACAACCACCATCTGCACTAGAGATCTCTCCCCAAGTAAGTAACTTTGTTACTTTCCTTATCCCAACCAAAAGTGGGTTATGCCAAAGGAGCAAATAATTTTTTCCGTAGTTGTCATGTGGCCAGTGGTTGTAAGCCATAGGCAGATATCCTGGAGCACAATAACCTTTAACTAGTAGTATATTGATAGATGTTTAATAATTAGTTGTGGAATCCAGAAGTAGGGAGGGGCTTGAGTTGTAAGGTTTTCTGATTTTGTGATATAAATATTATCAAAGTTGATTTCAAATTGTCAATGATTTAACAAACAGATGGCAAAACGCCTGAAAATTTAACAACTGACCCTCACAAGCTGGTAGGAGCATGTTCCAAACGCTACCTTTGAGAGTCACGAATTAAAGCAAAAGACCCACTGACTTAAATGTAGATTTATGCCAAAAGTGGCACCTTGGCAAATAAACGCCTAGAGGTTTTCTGTCCATAAGCTCTCAGAAAGTAAGACATTTCACCAGCACTGAATCTTTAAATTGAGCTAAGGGGAACTTCTTCCAATTTGAAATATTTATTACTGCACAACCACAGATCACATTATTTAATGGGGGGTGGTGTCTAGCCACTGCTAGACCTGAATAAAAAAAGACTAGACCAGAGCTTCCTTCGTAGCTCAGGGGTTAATGAACCCGACTAGAATCCATGAGGATGCAGGTTTGATCGATGGCTTCACTCAGGGGGTTAAGAATCTGGTGTTGCCGTGAGCTATGGTGTAGGTCTCAGATACGGCTCAGATCCCATGTTGCTGTGGCTGTGGCGTAGCCAGTGGCTGTAGCTCCAATTCCACCCCTAGCCTGGGAACTTAAATATGCTGCAGGTTCGGCCCTAAGAAGCAAAAAAAGAAAAAAAATTACCACTTGGACAAAAAACCTTAGATCAGGTTAGGAGTACAAAGTGCCTGGACCTACCATCTCACAAAAGCTTTCCGTTTTTCCCAAAACATTGACCTCTGTCACCTAAGCCTGCCTGCCTATTCACTAGCATGAGTATGACAATCTGTTCCATTTCCAGCATCCAATTGTCCTTTTGTTCCTCTTTTTGGCAGATTCTGTTTTTCATTTGAGGTAGGAAAAGTTACATAATTTCTCAGCATCCCAGTTTCCTCTACGATTAAGTGAGAATTAATGGAGAACAGTGCAACCTCCTCAAAGAGCTTTGATGAAAATTAGATTTGAAAGTATCAACAGAGCTCTTGGCATATGGTACATGCTTGCACATTAGTTTCCTTTTCTTCTTGGTTTTCATGTCCTAACACAGTTTTGTGGGCTAAAGAGCAACAACAAAACGAGCAATATTAGTTTCTGACCTAGCCTTCTTCTTTGCTGATAGTCTGTTGACTCCTTGAGGCATTTTTTGCATCTTCCTTTGCAAAATCTGACAATTATCATTTGAACTCAGTTCTGAAACTTCCATTTCATCAAACACACGATGGCCTCTTCAGTCACCAGAAAATTGTTATAAAGTCTATTTTGTCCAGATTCACTCTACAGACTCAAGCTGATGAAACTTTCAGTGTTCCTCATGAAAAGTTAGGAAACATAGACTTGGTGAAGTTTTCAGCAAGGCAAATACTGCATGCTAGGGTGTATCTTGGAAATGTGGGAGGACTTTTGCTCTATGATGACTGCGGTCAGAGACACAGAGGCTCAGTCATTGAGTGGTTAGGGACAAGGATGTTAGAAAGGCTAAAATACACAGGACAATCCTGCACAGGGAGTATCTTCCTGAAAACATTTTTAATATCCCAGGGTACCAAATCAACTGCAAGTACAAACTAATGGTTAGCAGATGAGATACTGAAAAGATTTTTTTTCATATATTTATACAAAAAGTCAACATAATTTAAGAAACGATGTTATTGAGAAAAAAGCTTAAATGAGATAAAGACTATTTTAAAACTATTGAATAGTTTCCTTTGTACTTTATATCTACTCAATGTTATGTAGCATTTTTAAGTGCATATCAGTTTAAAAGGGTTTCAGTGTAGAAAGGCAATTATTCCAAAAACAACAAAGCAGATTGCAAATATATTATAGCTTTGGGACTCCTTCTGTGACTTCATGCCAAATATTATTAAACTAGCACAACACAACATTTCATTATAAAAATGTTTTTAAAATTTCACAGTCTTATCATCTTTCATTATTTTTTGTAGTACAGGGACAAAAACTTATATTGTGAAAACAGCATTGCAATTGTTTTGGGGTTGCCTGTTTTCAGCTCTTACTATAATATTGTCCCTTATGGTTCATCACATAATTTCCCTATAGCCTCTTATTTATAGTTTCTTTCCAATCTAATCTATAGTCCCTGTTTCTTATTGGAGAATATAGTCTCCCAGGCTGTTTTAGCTGAGAATGAACATATGTTTCGACATGTAATGGGATTTCAAGAAGGCAGGAGACATGACACTTTGTCACTTACATGCCCTATACCACAATATAAGAAATTTTAACAGCATTCTTTAATACTGAGCTATTTACAAGAATCATTCGTCCCCATTATTTTCACTTCAATAGTTTGTACATTGTCTTGGCATATAATTTTTTCTTCAGCTGAGGTTGTTCCCTCTCATTGCTTACAAGTAAGTTCTCTTTCAATTATGCACAAAAGTAATATTAGATTTTATTCTAGTGTCCACTCATACCACTGCTTCAATTTCCCTGTGTATCTTGTATGAATGACTTCTGATCTTCTCATTTCTATACTGGAATTGAGCAATTAAGAAATTAGATGGCAATAGGAGCCAGTTTTCTTACTGCTGGGAATTTATAGATAAGCAAGGGAAGGAAGATAGAATGATGCATACGGTAACAGATTAGAGTTGGAGATACCAATATAAACTCAGGTTTAGCTTAATTATAGAGACGGTTGCATATAAAAATATTTTTAGATATGTACATGCAAGTGTTAGTATATGGGTTAGTGTAACACACACTTTCTTTCTCTGTAGGCTAAAACGGTTGATTCCAGGACTGAAGCAGGAAATTAGCCTGAACTTAAGTATACAATTGAAAACTATAAAACTTTTAGAAAAAAACATAAGAAAGTCTTTAGTAACTAGAGCTGGGCAAAAAGTTCTGAGATTTGACACTAAAAGTGTGATCCATAAAAGGAAAAAATTATAAACTTGACATGATTAAAAATTTAAGCTTTTACTTTGTGAAAGACCCTATTAAAAGAATAAAAAGAAAAACAACAGACCGGGAGAAAATATTTGCAATCCACATAGCTGGCAAAGAACTAATATCTAAATTAAATTATATGAAGCAGTTTTTCAAGGCTCAATAGTTAAAAAAAAAAAAGGCAGCAAAGAGTCCCCACAAAACAGACAAAAGACAAAAATATTGTGTCTAAGATGATACATAAATAGCAAATAAACACATAAAAAGATGTTCAACATCAACAGACATTAGGGAAATGCAAATTAAAACTGCAATGAGAAAATCACTATCACAAAAATTTTAATTAAAAAATTAAATAACAAAAATCTTTAAATGATGATTAAAATATTTTTAAATGGTGACAACCCTAAACACTGGTGATGATGTGCAGAAAATGAATCACTCATACACTGCTGATGAAAATACAAAATGGCACAGCCAGTCCAGAAAAGTTTGAAAATTTTTTAAAAAACTGAACATGCAACTACCATACAACTCAACAATCACACCTCTGAGAACTTACCCCAGAGAAATGAAAACTTATGTTCACACAAAAACCTGTAATGTTCATACCAGCTTCATTTGTATTAGTCAAAAATTGGAAACAACACAGACATCCTTCAGTGGCTGAATAATTAAATAAACTGTGGTATATCCACACCACAGAAAACTACTCAGCAATAAAAGGCACCAATTACTGATATAGACAACAACTGGGATGAATCTCCAGAAAATTATGCTGTTTAAAAAGTCAGTTCCAAGATGTTACATACTATTTGATTCTATTTATATAACATTCTTTAAATGACAAATTATGTAAACAGAGAACAGTTTTGCAGATGCCAGAGGTTAAGTGGGGTGGGGAGGAGGAGGATGTGGCTGCAAAGTTCCACATGAGAGATCCCTGTGGTGATGTATCTTGACTATCTCAACGTTAATATCCTGATGATGATATTGTATTATAATTTTGCAAGACATTACCACTGGAGTATACTAGATAAAGGGTACAGAGGATCTCCCTTTACTACTTCTTACAACTGCATGTGAATCTATAATTATCTTAAAATTTAAAGTTTTAATTTAAGAGTTCCTGTCGTGGCTCAGTGGAAACGAATCTGACTAGCATCCATGAGCACGCAGGTTCAATTCCTGGCCTTGCTCAGTTGGTTAAGGATCCGGTGTTGCCGTGAGCTGTGGTATAGGTTGCAGACATGACTGGGATCTGGTACTGCTGTGGCTGTGGCATAGGCCGGCGGCTACAGTTCTGATTCAACCCCTAGCCTGGGAACCTCCATATGCTATGTGTGTAGCTCTAAAAAGACCAAAAAAAAAAGGTTTAATTAAAAGAAAAAACAACTCTGAGAAATAGCAATGAAGAAGCTTTACTGTATATCCAAATAATTCTGTTAGGGGCTGCTATATTATCCAAGTACAATGAAAGAAGCATGGTAATGTTTGCTTTGTAGTAGAAAGATTACGTGATTTGACATTAGGGGCCTTGGATTAGATATAGTTTACCACGTATTAACTGTGAGACCTTGGATGGTCTGACTTACAGTGTCCTCATCTATAAAATACTAGATTCCTTCAGAGGCTTAAGACAGGTTAGTCTAAATTAAATGCATAAAACACTGTGTACTTAAAACCCTGGCACTGTGCCTAACCACATGGTAAGTATGCAAATACTAGTTATCACTAAGGAGAAAGAAACAGAACAATTATGTAGCAAACAACTGTTTCTTCTGCCCCTCTTTTAAACTTGATAAGTGATTATTAGATATTAAAGCAAAGTATAAAAGAGACAGAGAACCCCAACTAAGCAGACATCAATTAGAGAAGTGTCTACGTGATTTTTTAAAAATGGTCTAATAACTTTTCCTTATTTTCAGAGTATACGATTATAGAGCCTGGAAAATTTAAAAAGAAATAGATAATGCAATCATCATTACAGAATAACATAATTAATCTTATTTTATATGCATATATTTTTAGAACACTGATATTATGTTGTTTACATACAATTTTCAAATCTACTTTTTGATTGCATGAGTATTTTTCCATGTCATCAACTATCTTAAATTGTCTTTTTTCAGTGTCGCCTAAATTAGAGCCCATATATGCAATGGAATATTAACTGTCTACCCAGTGAGCATGTTAGTTGATTCCAATTTTTTTCTACTATAAAAACTAATAGAAAAATGCTATTTATAGAAAACTTTATCTAAGTTGGCTATTGATATAGAAATGCTTCCTATAGAAGGGGTATTGAGAAAAAGATTATATACAGGTATTCCCCCACTTTTCAAAAGTTTGCTTTATTCCACTTCACTTTTACAGATTACCTATTTTTGCTAATGGAAAGAAATCCAAAGAGGATTTTGGCTTTTACAAAAAATCGAGAAAAGCAAAAATAGCCATCAGCGTCTGTTTTGCAGTGAGCTGTTACAGAGGCAGCATGTGCCCTAAGTGAGAGTGGCACCACCAAGCTCCTTCCCCAGGAACTACACTCAGCATCTCAGCATGAGGTCATAGCTTTGAGCTGTGTCTGTGAGCATCTGTGCCTTATTGTGACTTATTTTATGCATTTGTTAGCAAGATGTGTCCTAAGGTAATTGCTTCTTTGCTTTATACCATTTCAGCTTATGAAAAGTTTCATAGAAACGCTCTACTTTTAGATAATGGGGGAAACTTGTATTCTAAAATTCTTGATTTGCGCAACAAATCCTTCAGAAAAGAATGAACAGGATTTTTAAAAAGATGCACTTTTGTAAGTATTTGCTCCCCTTGAATTAATTTCACTCTGATCAACATAAATTAATGCTTTTTGAAGTAGAAATTACAGAAACTTTGAGAGACAGTGAAAACACCTCAGAATCTATTACAATCAAAGAAAAGAATGTCAAGTACCTTGCAAAAAGTATGTCAGATACTGGGAAGGTTTATTTCAAAGCAGTTAGAGCATTTAAATGCCAGACATTCTATTACTGTCAAAGACAATTCAGGCCTGATAGGAGGCTTATACCAAACTCTGGCCCCTGAATCTTTTGGGAGATAGCAGAGGAAAGAAAAAAGTGAAACATGTACACTTTTTTCAACAACTCAAATTACAGTTTCAGGGAACAGGTGAATAACCAAAAAACAACAAAGGACTGCATCAGAAGTCGAAATGAAGTTTTCAAAAGAAAAGCAATAAAGACAGGATGGTGCTCAACACCTGATGAAAAGGATTAAAAAATCATTCAGTGAAAAGAAGCAGAATTGCTTAATTTTGGTTTTATATCTTCTTCATAAAGGAGAAAAATCTTTATCGTATGGTGGAACAGTATTGATAGAAAGTTGAAGCCCAAGATGGAGAGAGCAAAATGATAAGTAAGGGAGGAAAGTTTACATTGCAGAATGTCACAGGATAGTGTAGTTAATCCAACAAGCAATACTTTGTGAAAAAGAAAGAAGGGAGTTCTGAATTTTTATCCATAGCAACATGATGCAAGATAGAAGCAGTATCTTTCCTGGGAGGATGATATAACTAGTTGCTGCATCATTTCAGATTCAACTGTGGAGATTTTAAATACATAGCTGTACAGGCTCCATTCAAATGCAGTAAATCAAAACATCCTTGTTGGTTGGAGGATGGGCATCTGCATAGCAGCAGTATAACTGTTGTTCAGTGAACTGGTTTTTAACAGACTAGGATCACCAACACCATACATTTAAGAAGACTCATCAAATGTTAGTTTTAGTACAAGAACGTATATCTTATCTCCTGGGACAGATCATCATGGAAAAGGATGTTAAAAAAGAATATATATATATGAGTCACTTTGCTATAGAACAGAAATAGGTACATTGTAAATCAACTACACTGTAATACAAAATAAATAAATCATAAACAAATAAAAGATTAATCCTTAATTACCTTGACCTTATACCCAGAAACTGCCAATGACAAATACGTATTATACATATCTTATTGACATATATTGAATGATTAGCTTAAGACTCAGATCTAAGTTCAGTTAATTTCTCAGACTAAAAGAATCCCCTCTCTAGCTTTGTTGTCTTAATATCAAACATATGTATCCCACTTTCTCTCTCTCCATGATGCTTAGAACTGATCTGTAATCAGGATACAACCACCCAAACAGATCTTTCTTGATTCATGGTACTTTTTATCATTGTTTTAAGCTTTCAATGCAGTAGCTTATGCTAAAACAAAGTTAAAGAATTAACCCTTATCTCTACTTACATATTCTCAAATCTGTCAAAAATGAGATAAGAGACCAAGGAGATAGCAATCCATTTTGCTCTATTCTAGTCTGACAACAAACACAAGGGGAATATAAGAAAGATAAAGGTGATTTCCTACCAATCTTTAAGAAAGACAGGTCCAAGTCCAATAATTACATTTTGTACAACTCCAGGTAAATCTATTGCTTTACCAAATCCATAGTGAAAAGCAGGGGTTGGCGGGAAAACTGTATTTCTGATTTCAATGGATCTTTGTTTTCTCTTTAAAAGTCTATAAATTTCTTAAGCTACCAGGCTATGCAAATTGTCACAGGCAAAATCAAATTTATAAATAAATGGTATCTATTGCTGCATAAGACTAAAATAAGAAGTTTATATTTAGTGGTAGGTCAAATCTAAGTTCCAAGAAGGATTTCATTTCTGATAGAGCTTTGTACTGAGTTTTGCTAGTCCCTAAGCCAATTTATTTTAAATGGTGGATTTTCTTATCTTCCCAACTCATTTTAGTTTAGAAGAACTGCCTTCACTTTGATACCTCTGAGTTCTCCAAACAATATCACAAATTAGCTAGCTCTTCATGTGTAAATCACATGGAGATTAAACAAACTCAAGGGTAATTTGACACACAGCCATAGGATGTATTTTGGTTTGGTCTCATTTATTTCCCTCTTGCTTCTTCCATTACTTTGCATTTTAACTACTATGCAGAAAGAGATTAAATACTTTAATCCATTTTAATATCTAATATTCTTCATTTACCTTTTGATAATACTTTTAAAGGGAGATAGAAGAAGGGGAAGGTTAAAGAATTGTTCTGAATGTCCTTCAGGACAAAGTCCTGTCATTCTTATCAATTCTCAGTTTTCTTATTGCAGTAAACACTGCACTTGAATACACAGAGAATGTCCTTAGAGGTCATTAATTACCTATTAAGGCCATTTAATTACTTTTGGATAAAAACTCAGTTCCCTAAACCCCAGTTTAGAAAGGCCATTTCAGATGGCAAGTTAGGATTTTATTATTTTGGAATTAAATGTCAGACTATAGCTGAAATGTTTATCAACCACCTCAGAAAATGGAAGAAACTTGAAATAACTCCCTGCAGTTTGTTATGTGAATAATTCCTGGTTTTCCTCAACCTAGATTTTAAGATGAGGCAGAAAAGAAAACTTAACTCCTATCATACAACTTGAACCACATGAACTTGTAATTTTATTCTCCTACATTGTCCTACACAGTTTTGCTCCCAAAGTAGGTTTAAGGGAGGAGCAGTTTATTGAATGCCTATTAAGAACCTGTGAGCCAGGTGCAGGGGAACAAGGAAGACTGAAACAGAAGTAAACAGGCAATTATACAAGTTGAAGTATGTTATAATGAGTACAAATCTGGGAAGCTATCAATGACAGCAAATTAAGCTGCAGGTTCCCTACAGCCTTCCTTGTATGACTTCTAGAATCTTGTGGACCTGTTGAGGTGTTTTTCTGTTGTTGTTGTTTTTGTTTTTTTTCTCTTTTCAGAGCCACACTTGTGGCATATGGAGGTTTGCAGGATAGGGGTCAAATCGGAGCTGTAGCCGCTGTCCTACACCACAGCCACAGCAATGCCAGATCCGAGCTGCATCTACGACCTACACCACAGCTTATGGCAATACTGGATCCTTAACCCACTGAGTGAGGCCAGGGATCAAACCTGTGTTGTCATGGATCCTAGTCAGACTCGTTTCCACTGAGCAAAAATGGGAACTTTTTTATTTTTAATGATCATAAAATTATAAAATTATGTAACACTTTCCTTCAAAAGGTGGGGAGGGGCTGTCCCTTCCTCAAGAGACTGGGTGGGCTAATGACTGCTCTGACCAATACAACACAGCAGAAACTGGGTCACAAAAGGTAATCACTACGTTGTTCACAACAAAACTTAGACTTGGAGCCTCGAGCTAAACTGTAAGATGTCTGGCTCTGAGGACATCATGTTGTAAGGAAGAAAAGCCACACGGAGAAAACATGTAGGCACCCTAGCTAGCAGTCCAAATCATGACACCATCCCAGCCTAGGTGCTCGAAATGAGTAAATTAGCCTTTGGAAGAATCCAGCTCCCAACCACGGAGTTGCCCTAGTCTTCCTAGCTGAGGCCTGAAACATTACAAAGACAAGCCACGCTCATTACATTATGCTCTATTTGAGTTCCTGGCCCACAGATTCTACTATCAAAAGAAAACTCAGAGAGCTTTACTTGATATAAATATTTTATCAAGCAATAAACAAACTGTTTGTAGCCGGGAGACTTCAAAACCAAAAGTGGTATGAAGCTCAGATCTCAGAAGTTACAGCTCAGGCTAAAAAACATGAATGAGGAATCTCCATTGTAGCTCTTTTGTTAAGGAACCCAAATAGTAGCCACGAGGATGCAGGTTTGATCCCTGGCCTCACTCAATGGGTTAAGGATCCAGCGTTGCCCTGAGCTGTGGTATAGGTTGCACATGCAGCTTGGATCCAGCATTGCTGTGACTGTCATATAGGCCGTCAGCTGTAGCTCCAATATGACCCCTATCCTGGGAACCTCCATATGCCACAGGTACAGCCATAAAAAAAAAAAAAAAAGAGAGAGAGAGAGAGAGAAAGTACAGTTAACCCTTGAACCACCCAAGGGTCAGGAATACCAACCTCCAGCTCAGAAGAAAGTCTATGTATAACTTGTAGTTAGCCCTCACTACATGTGCTTTCTCCAAATTCATAGTTCCTCTTTCTGCAATTCAGCAGCCTTGGATTCACCAATCACAGATTATGTATTACTACAGGACTTACTATTGAAAAAAAAAAGGCATATAGAGGAGATTGGATTAAGATGGTGGAATAGAAGGACTGGAACTCAACTTCTCTCACAAAAAACAACAAAACTACAACCAAATGCTGAGCAACCTTCAGCCAAATGGACTGTAAACTTCAAAAAAAGATATTCTGCTCCAGAAGACAAAGAGGAGACCACATCAAGAGGTAGGAGGGGCGATTACACGATAGAAGCAACCCCATACCTCCCGGGTGGGAAGCCCCACAGACTGGAAAGTAACTGTTTCACAGAAACTCACCTGCAGGACTGAGAGTTCTGAGCCTCACATCAAATCCACAAGCCTGGGGAATCTGGCACAGGGAGAAAGAGCCCCCGGAGCATCTGGCATTGAAGGCCAGTGGGGTTTGTGTGCAGGAGCTCCACAGGACTGGGGGAAACAGAGACCCCATTCTTGAAAGGCACACACAGACTTTACCGTGCACTGGGACCCAGGGCAAAGCAAAGTCTCCATAGGAGTCCAGGTGGAACCTGACTGCAATTCTTGGAGGATCTTCTGGGAAAACAGGGGTGACTGTAGCTTGTGGGGGAAAGAGCATTGGAGGTGAAGCTCTCGGAAACATTCAGCAGCCTGCATTTCTCTGGAGGGGGCCATTTCTGGGAAAATCTGGTCCCTACCATCAGTTCTGAGAAGCCCCAGGCCAACAATAATCCAGGTGGGATCTCAGCCCCACCCATCAGTAAACAGGCTGCCTAAAGACCCCTCAGGTACACAGCCAGCCTCTAATCTCATCCAGAGGCAAAGCCCCACCCATCAGAGGGAGAGGAATCAATCCTACCTACCAGTGAGCAGGCATCACCCCCTCCCATCAGAAAGCCTACAGCAAACCCCCACATACCAACTTTAGCCACAGGGGAGGCAAACATCAGCACTAAGAGAGGCTACAACTCTATTGTTTACAAAAAGGTCACCACACCAAAAACCTATAAAAATGAAAAGACAGAAAACTATAACTCAGATAAGGGAGAAAGAGAAATGCTCAGAAGAATAGCTCAGTGATGAGGAGATTATCAGCCTCCCAGAAAGAGACTTTAGACTGTTGATGCTGAAAATGATGAAAGACATTGGAAATAAACTGGAGGCAAAGATTGATAATTTACAGGAAACACTAAACAAAGAAATACAAGCAGTAAAAATTAAACAAAAAGAGATGCAAAATACAATAACTGAAATAAAAAATTCATTAGAAGCAGCCAACAGTAGAACACAGGAGGCAGAAGAACGAATCAGCGAGGTGGAGGACAGATTAGTGGAAATCAATAAAGCAGAAGAGAAAAGAGATAAAAGATTGAAAGGAAATGAGCAGAGTCTCAGAGAACTCTGGGATAATATTAAACGCACCAACATCCATACTATAGGGGTGCCAGAGGGAGAAGAGAGAGAGAAGGGGACAGAAAAAATATTCCAAGAGATAATAGCCGAAAACTTGCCTAATATGGGAAAGGAACCACTCACTCAAATCCAGGAAGCTCAACGAGTACCATATAAAATAAACCCAAGGAGGAACACCCTGAGACACATTAATCAAAATGACCAAAATTAAAGACAGAAAATATTGAAAGCACCTAGGGAAAAGAAACAAATGACATACAAGGGAACCCCAATAAGGTTATCAGCAGATTTTTCATCTGAAACTCTGCAGGCCAGAAGGGAGTGGCATGATATACTTAATGTGATGAAAGGGAAAAACTTCCAACCAAGATTACTTTACCCAGCAAGGCTCTCATTCAGATTTGAAGGAGAGATCAAAATCTTTACAGATAAGCAAAAGCTAAGAGATATCTGCAACAGGACACCAGCTTTACAACAAATCCTAAAGGAACTTCTCTAGGCAGAAAAGAAAAGGCCACAACCAGAAACAAAAACACCACAAATGACAAGGCCCACCAATAAAGGCATATATACAGTAAAGACACTAAATCATCCATGCACAATTATGCTACCAAAATCAGAAATCATGAGAAGAGAGCACAAATGCAGGTCACTGGAGATGCACGTGCAATTAAGAAACCAACAACTTAAAACAATCTCATTTATATATAGACTCCTATATCTAAACACCAGGGTAACTGCAAACTAAAAATCTACAATTGATACACAAACAAATAAGAAAAATCAACTCAAATACAACATTAAAGATAACCATCTTCTGAGAGGAGACAACAAGAGAATAAGGGAAGAAAAAAAGAGCAACAAAAACCCCAAACAGTTAATACAATGGCAATAAGATCAGATATATCAATAATTACCTTAAATGTTAATGGACTGAATGCCCCAACCAAAAGACATAGACTAGTCGAATGGAAACAAAAACAAGACCCATATATATGCTGTCTTCAAGAGACCCACTTCACTTCTAGAGACACATACAAATTGAAAGTGAGAGGATGGAAGAAAATATTCCATGCAAACGGGCAACAAAAAAAAGCCGGAGTAGCAATACTCCTAGCAGACAAAACAGACTTTAAAATGAAGAACACTTTAAGAGACAAGGAAGGGCACTACATAATAATCAAGGAATCAATGCAAGAAGAAGATATAACAATTTTAAATATCTATGCACCCTACACAGGATCAAAATATACTAGGCAACTGCTAACAACCTTCAAAGGAGAAATCAAAAATAACACCATCACAGTGGGGGACTTTAACACCCCACTTACAGCAATGGACAGGTCATCCAGACAGAATATCAACAAGGAAACACAGGCCCTGAATGAAGCATTAGATCAGATGGACTTAATAGATATTTATAGGACATTCCATCCAAAAGCAACAGAATACACATTCTTCTCAAGTGCGCATGGAACATTCTCCAAGATTGATCACATCCTGGGCTACAAATCAAGCCTCTGTAACTTTAAGAAAATTGAAATCATTTCAAGCATCTTCTCTGACCACAATGCTAAATGACTGGAAATCAGTAACAAGAAAAAAATGGCAAAAAATACAAACACATGGACACTGAACAACATGCTACTAAATAACCAATGGATCACTGAAGAAATCAAAGAGGAAATCAAAAAATACTTAGAGGCAAATGACAACAAAGACATGACACTCCAAAACCTCTGGGATGCAGCAAAAGCAGTTCTAAGAGGAAAGTTTAGAGCAATACAAGCCTACCTCAGGAAACAAGAAAAAGCTCAAATAAACAACCTCACCTTACATCTAAAGCAGCTAGAGAGGGAAGAATTGACAAGACCTAAAGTTAGTAGAAGAAAAGAAATCATAAAGGTCAGAGCAGAAATCAATGAAATAGAAATGAAGAAAACCATAGAAAAGATCAATGAAACTAAAAGCTGGTTCTTTGAAAAGATCAACAAAATTGATAAACCCTTAGCCAGACTTATCAAGAAAAAGAGAGGACACAAATCAATAAAATTAGAAATGAAAAAGGAGAAGTAACAACAGACATCACAGAAATACAAAGGATCATAAGAGACTACTATATGCAACTCTATGGCAATAAAATGGAAAACCTAGAAGAAATGGACAAATTTTTAGAAAAGTACAATCTCCCAAGACTAAACCAAGATGAAATAGCAAATATGAATAGACCAATCACAAGTTCTGAAATTGAAACTGTGATTAAAAAACTTCCAACAAACAAAAGTCCAGGACTAGATGGCTTCACAGGCGAATTCTATCAAACATTTAGAGAAGGGCTAACACCTATCCTTCTGAAACTCTTCCAAAAAATTGCAGAGGAAAGGACACTCCCAAACTCATTCTATCAGGCAACCATCACCCTGATACCAAAACCAGACAAAGATACCACAAAAAAAAGAAAATTACAGGCCAATCTCACTGATGAACAGAGATGCACAAATTCTCAACAAAATACTAGCCAACTGAATCCAAGAATATATTTAAAGGATTGCAAATCATGATCAAGTGGGATTTATCCCAGGGATGCAAGGATTCTTCAATATCCACAAATCAATCAGTGTGATACACCACGTTAACAAACTGAAGAATAAAAACCATATGATCCTCTCCATAGATGCAGAAAAAGCCTTTGACAAAATCCAACACCCATTTCTGATAAAAACCCTTCAGAAAGTGGACATAGGGGGAACCTACCTCAA
>PVHT021183695.1:2740525-2769728 GCA_004024745.2 Catagonus wagneri
ATTCTTCAATATCCACAAATCAATCAGTGTGATACACCACGTTAACAAACTGAAGAATAAAAACCATATGATCCTCTCCATAGATGCAGAAAAAGCCTTTGACAAAATCCAACACCCATTTCTGATAAAAACCCTTCAGAAAGTGGACATAGGGGGAACCTACCTCAACATAATCAAGGCCATCTATGACAAACCCAGAGCTCACATCATTCTCAATGGTGAAAAGCTGAAAGAATTCCCGCTGAGATCAGGAACAAGACAGGGATGTCCACTCTCGCCACTACTATTCAACATAATTCTGGAAGTCCTAGCCACAGCAATCAGAGAATAAAAAGAAATAAAAGGAATCCGAATTGAAAAGGAAGAAGTAAAACTGTCACTTTCTGCAGCTGACATGATACTATACCTAGAGAATCCTAAAGACTCTACCAGAAAACTGTTAGATCTCATCAATGAATTTGGCAAAGTTGCAGGATACAGAATTAATACACAGAAGAAATCAACCGCATTTCTATATACTAACAATGAAAGATCAGAAAGAGAAATTAGGGAAGCAATCCCATTTACCATCACATCAAAAAGAATCAAATACTTAGGAATAAGCTTGCCCAAAGAGACAAAAGACCTGTACTCTGAAAATTATAAGGTGCTGATGAAAGAAATCAAGGATGACATGAACAGGTGGAAAGACATACCATGCTCTTGGATTGGAAGAGTCAATATTATCAAAATGACTATACTACCCAAGGCAATCTATAGATTCAATGCAATACCTGCCAAATTACCAAGGACCTTTTTCTAGAACTAGAACAAAACACTTTAAAGTTTGTTTGGAAGCACAAAAAATGCAGAATAGCCAAAGACATCCTGAAAAAGAAAAATGGAGCTGGAGGAATCAGGTTCCCTGACTTCAGACTCTACTACAAAGCTACAGTCATCAAAACCATATGGTACTGGCACAAAGACAGAAACACAGATCAGTGGAACAGGATAGAAAGCCCAGAATTAAATCCAAGTATCTATAGTCAACTAATCTATGACAAAGGAGGCAAGAATATACATTGGAGAAAAGATAGCCTCTTCAATAAGTGGTGTTGGGAAAACTGGACAGCTACTTGTAAAAAAATGAAACTAGAACACTTCCTAACACCATGCACAAAAATAAACTCAGAATGGATTAAACATCTAGATATAAGACCAGATACTAGAAAACCCTTAGAGGAAAACATAGGCCAAACACTCTGACATAAATGATAGCAACATCTTCTCAGATCCATGTGTCAGAGTAAGGACAATAAAAAGAGAAATAAGCAAATGGGACTTAATTAAACTTCAAAGTTTCTGCACAGCTAAGGAAACCCTAAACAAAACGAAAAGACAACCCACAGAATGGGAGAAAATATTTGCAAAGGAATCAACTGATAAGGGATTAATCTCCAAAATTTACAAACAGCTCCTACAGCTCAATACCAGAGAAACAGACAACCCCATCAAAAAATGGGCAGAGGATCTAGGCAGACAATTCTCCAAAGAAGACATGCAGATGGAAAATAAACACATGAAAAGATGTTCAACATCACTCCTCATTGATTTCAAAACCACTATGAGTTACCACCTTACACCAGCCAGAATGGCCATCATCAAAAAGTCTACAAACAATTAAGTGCTGGAGAGGGTGTGGAGAAAAAGGATCCCCATTACACTGTTGGTGGGAATGCAAATTGGTGCAACCACTGTGGAAAACAGTATGGAGATTCCTCAGAAAACTCAAAATAGAATTACTATTTGATCCAGCAATCCCACTCCTGGGCTTCTAACCAGAGGAAACCCTGACTCGAAAAGACACATGTACTCCAGTGTTCATTGCAGCACTCTATGCAATAGCCAGGTCATGGAAACAACCTAAATGCCTATCAACAGAGGAGTGGATAGGGAAGATATGGTACATATACACAATGGAATGTTACTCAGCCATTAAAAAGAATGAAATACCAATATTTATAACAACATGGATGGACCTAGAAATTATCATGCGAAGTGAAACCAGTCAGATAATTAGACAGCAACACCCAATGCTACCGCTTACATGTGGAAACTAAAAAGACACAATGGGAGTTCCCTTCGCAGCTCAGTGGTTAACGAATCCGACTAAGAACCATGAGATTGTAGGTTCATCCCTGGCCTTGCTCAGTGGGTTAAGGATCCAGCGTTGCCGTGAGCTGTGGTGTAGGTTGCAGACACGACTTGAATCCCGCGTTGCTGTGGCTCTGACGAAGGCTGGCCGCTACAGCTCCTGTTAGACCCCTAGCCTGGGAACCTCCATATGCCGCAGGTGCGGCTCTAGACAAAGGCAAAAAAGACAAAAAAAAAAAAAAAAAGACACAATGAACTTCTTTGCAGAACAATGACTCTCAGATTTTGGAAAACCTTGGTTTTTCAAATAAGACAATCTGGGGGGTGGGGGGATGCACTGTGGTTTTGGGACACAAAATCTATCAAATTGACTTGTGATGATTTTTTTGTACATTTATAATTGAAATAAAATTCATTAAGTTATATAAAAAAGCACTTTATGAGGAGGCTGAAGAAAAGAAAACAAAAAGGCATATAAGTGGACCTACACTTTTCAAACTCATGCTGTGCAAGGGTCATCTGTACATTGTTTTCAATTACAACTGGTTACTAGAAACTTACATTCCTTTTAGGATAATAGCATTATCTAAGCGTACTAATTTGTAGCTGATTGGCTAGGAAGCTGCAAGGTCATACCGACATGAAAAAAAACTTAAGTTTTAAGGTCAAAATCAGCATTTCAGGGAAATCAGGACAGTTTAAAGTTTGGTTATGTGACTAGGGGTATATTCAAACTGTGGCCTCCATTTTAGTTTTGCTTTAACACTACAAATATAATAGAATGGCATATTAAGCTGTGAAATTTTGGTATATATCGTTGTGCACAAATAGTAACTAAACACTGATTAAGTTGTACTGTCCATGAGAATGTGTGAACTGACCAGAATTGACAGCTGCAATCTGAAAAACCACTACCTGTTTGGATAGAGACAATGCACCCAAGGGCTGCTTCCAGGTAATGACCGAGTTCTATTAGAGACCTAGGAGTCCTGTGATGGGTGATCTTGGTTGGACTTCCTTGACAGACTTGCTGAACCTTCCTTAGACTGTAATGGCATGCTTCCACTCAACCTTCCTTCCATCTCTTCATCCCCCAAATTCAGATGTGCCCATGGTCTGACAGCTCTTCCAGCCGTTTTCACATCCCTCATCATTTTTCTCATACAAGCATTTTCTATAATAAAATCCTTTTATGTTTAACCCAGTTTTAGTGTCTGATTTCAGAGGACCTACACAAACATCAGTGGTACAAGAAGTGGTTCCCCCAAAACATGCAATAAGATAATGGTTTGGTATTGGGGTCACCCACCACCAGGCAACAGATAGAGGACAGTGTCTTTCTTGCTAGGTGGAATACAAACAGTTCATGACAAAAGATAGTGGCCAAATTGCTAGATTTCAGTGATATCTCACCAGTGAGTTTTTGATGGTCTTGGTGAATGCTCTTTGGAAGATGTTGCAGTGGAGGTGAATGCTGTGACAGGTAGGGATGATATTGGCACATGAAAAGTTGGGGGTGGGAGAAACAATGCTTACAAAGATAGGCGGGTTTGATGGTTATTGCTAAGTTGTATTAACAGGCAGCAGGAGGATAATGGGAGATGCAAGTTGCAGCTGCAAAACATCAGTTAGCAACTAAGCAGGAGAGCCAGGGGGCCTTGATGTTACTTTCCAAAGAGGCCTGTCTCCTACTAGAAGGGCAGACATAGTTGAGCAGCAAGCTGAAGTCTTGATTATTAAAGTCCCAGAGCTCCAGAAACATCTTAATACTCAGCCAAAGCAGGTCAGGTGTGTGAAGGTCAAGGCCCTGGCAGGCAAAACCTGGAATCATGAAGTAGGATAGGGACACCTAAGTGGATGTCCTGAGGTTCTTGTTTCTGCAACTTTCTTGACCCTTTGAGACTGCAGAGGTAGCACACCACTCCCTAGAAAGAACCAGGCCAATAGGTAGGATTAGTCCCAGCTCAATCCAGGTGGAGACAGGTTGGGCCTTTTAAGGGAGGAAAGAGACTATAAACCTAAATAATTATATGAATGCTGGGATACACAAATAGGAGCCAGGAAAGTACTCCTGGAAGTGGATTCTGAAAGTGTTTGACTGAGAAGGGATGGACTAGGATTTGGGGATTGGCTCATGCACACTTTTGTATATGGAATGATGGTCAACAGGGACCTGCCATACAGAAGAGGAAACTCTACTCAATATTCTATGATAACTTATATGGGAAAAAAATCTGAAAAAGAATGGATATGAATATATGTATAACCGAATCACTCTGTTGTACAGCATAAATTAACATTGTAAATCAATTATATATCAATAAAATGTTTAAATATATATATATATACATATAACCAAAAAAAATAAGTGTGGAATAAAAAAAAAATGCTTGATCAATGGGGACAGAATGTACAAGAGAATAAGCCAGAACTCATTGACGTAGGGACACTTTATCAAGACCTGTGATTTAAAATCCTAGCAAGTACACCACAGGATAAACTCACAGCTGAGGTAGCTCCTAGAAGTCCAGTTAACTCTCAATAAAGAAGTTTCCCTAACAGAAGACATATGAAGGAATTTAAGTAGCTGAGGAAAGTGGGCATGTGATATGGATATATAGGACCAAAAGACCTTCCAAGAGATTGATTTCTACAGGAGGAGCACACCATTCACCAAGACCATCAGGAATGCTCTGTGAGAGGGGCACTAGCAACACTACGAAATTCTGTGATGGTTTCCCTATAGGCCAGGGATGTTGGTACTAGAGGCAGCTGCATAACCAGGCTGGTTAACACCCATGGAGATGAAGGAGCTTTAAGTAATAGAGGCCAGGCAGCAGCACTTCTCTATCAGGAGCCAGGAGGCAATAATTATCAAAATGACTGGCAAGGCCAGAGCACAGCCAAGGCTGTTTGACCCAGAGGGAGTTGTAGAGATAGTTAATTTAAAGCATGGTGTGTCTAGGAGCAAAACAGATGGCCAATATACAAGAGTGCTGCTTAACATTATAAGCAAATAAAGAATAGAGGAACATGAGGCTGAAAGTGGTTGATCAACAAACCCACAACCAAATCCCCAGTTCCCAGACCAGATTTTCACATCTGTAACCCTTTGGAAGAGGCTGGGGCTCTGGGAGGAAGGATTCTGCAACACCACGGCAGGTATGTACCATGACCACAGAGTGCCTATACATGTGATTCAAGTTGTATATTCAAGTTGATACACTTGGAATCTGGAGAAATCTCATTGCCTCTGGCCTGTGGAGCAAGAACTGTCATAATGAGGGCAAACAGAAACCTCTGAAAATGCCTCCCAAGACAGTATAAAAAAAAAACATGATCATATCCCATGGAAAGGTACGGCAAACATGAGTACCAGCATTAATGACATGAAGGATGCAGAAATGGTAGATTCTATCATATCTCCAATTAATTTAACAATCAAGCCCTTTCAAAAGCCAGGCAGCTCCTGGAGAATGACTAAAGACTGTCACAATGTCAACCAAGATATATCCTTGATTATAGCCACTAAGCCAGGCATGGTATACTTGATAGAGTAAATTAATACGACATCAGGTACATAATACACAGCCACTAATCTAGTGAATATTTTCTATTCAATCCCCAATCAGGAAGGAGAAAGTTTGTATTCACATGAATGGACAAAAATAGTCATTTAAAATTTTCCTTCCAGGCTATGGTAACTCTCCTGTCTTCTGTCCAAAGAGATCTAGACCCTCAGGACATCCCACAGATACCACACCTATCCATTACTTCCAATATATAATGCTGATTGAGCAGGAGCAAGAGGTGGTTAGTATTCTGAAAGATTTGGTAAGTTGCATACACTCCAGAGGGTGAGAGACCAAAGATTCAGGCACTATTCCCTTCAGTGAAGTTTTGAGAACTCAGTGATTTCCCAGCATGCTGGGAAATGCTCCAAAGTAAAAGATAAATTACTGTCTCTTGCATTCCCTGCACAGAAAAGGAAGCAAAACACGTTCGAAGGTCTCTGGCTTCTGGAGGCAACATATTCCAAACATGGGAATATTCATCCCAGTCACATACAGCTTCACTAGGGCCCCTGGACTGTGAGGCCATGAAAAGTGAACACTTTCACACAAACTTTCTTCTCTTTATTCTTCACTTAGGGTGTCTCTTGCACCAAGATCTGACTGCTGACCTAGCCTATGCCAGCCCCCTTCCATGTTCCATCCCAGGCATATAGCCTAATAAATTAGATTTCATGTCTAATCACATTTTGGCCTCTGATTCTTAGCGGACTCAAACTAACACAAGTGCTTTAGAGAAATGATTTAAGGAATCATTTCCATTTTTAAAAACAGGCTCTAGGGGGGAAAAAAGGTAGGAAACAAATTTAAATAGTGAGGAGAGGATGGTCACAAAGGGCAAGAAACAATAAGAGTACGTGTAGCAGTTCTCATATTCCAACCTCTCAGTCTCAGCTTAGAAGAAATTTGGACCATTATCTGGTGTGAGAAAGAGTTAATCAGAGCAGGACTTTGGTAGTGTTGACCATAAAGCCAGATAAAGGCAGAAGAGATATAGAATCCTATCAACCATTATTAAAGCATCAAGACTGATGGTTCAGCTGGACAAGAAGACTGCTAAATAGGGAGTTCTAACTGAGGCTCAGTAGAAACCAACCCATCTAGTATCCATGAGGACATGGAATCGATCCCTGGCCCTGCTCAGTGGGTTAAGGATCTGGCGTTGCCATAAGCTATGGTATAGGTCGCAGACATAGCTTGGATCCCACATTCCTGTGGCTGTGGAATAGGCTAGCAGCTGCAGCTCCAATTCAACCCCTAGCCTGGAAACTTCCATGTCATACCTGAAGCAGTAAAAAAAAAAAAAAAAGATGACGACTATTAAATAGATATCTCAACCAGGTAATTAAGGATTAATGAAGAAAGCTAGTACTAGATAAAGAGCTGCAATCTCAAACACAGGAAATAATTTAACTTTAATTTAGTAATTTAAGGGTTGAACTTGAATCTAATTGAAAGTATGAAAACTATGAGTTTAATAGTCTCCTTAAAAAGGGCTCTATGGTGACTATAAAAAGGGCTCTAAATATTTGTCTAACATTAGGAAGGACCATCCCGGCCATGTGCAGCCTCTGGGTCTTGAGTTCTGTCAGATCTCTAGGCTGCAGGAGATCAGAATATGGCACACCAAAATACACCACTTTGGCATAAGGATTATTCTAAACTGAAGACAGCTGAGAAATAGCAGATGCCAAACAAAAACAAAACCAAACAAAAACAAAATCCTCTCTGCCCTACCCTACATCTATCTAAAATCAAACTTAGACTGCAATCACTGAAGACTTTCACCAGCCCAGAGATGACACTGAGAAGAATCTACTTGACATGCCTTACCAAAACAACCTGATCTTCCACTGGTTTCCCTCATATATTTACCTTGGATGCTTAAAACCCTTTTCCTTTGCCTTGTCTCTTCTCTATACATTTACTGTCCTTTGTTAAAATGCTACCGAAGCCCAAGTTCTAGCCCAAGTACTAGCTTAGAGTTACTCATCACTGAGTTTCTCCTGCATAGAAGCTTGCTTCACACATTAATAAACTGTTTATTTTTCTCCTGCTAATCTGTCTTTTGTCAGCTAACTTGCTGGACCTCGGTCAAAAAATCTAGAGGGGTAAAGGAAAGATTCTTTTTCAACTTTGAGCTTACGGACACTTAGTCATTATTTATTGACCTGGTAACCTCAACTTATTTGAGATGATGAAACAATTCCCTTAAGTAGAGGTGGATACATTAGGAAATGAGTAAAACCTATGTTCCAAGGAGCATTGCCCTTTGTATTACCCCTTCTAAGACTCTGAGGCTCATACTTCAAAACTTTATATTTCTTTTTATTAAGAAGGATCCCCACCCCCAAACTGCACAAACTTCAAGTCCCACAAGGCTGGATCTGTCCCTAGAAGTTTGTATAGCAAGCTAAGAAATGCAGATATTGTCCCAAATGGAGGATCATATATGGATGTCAGGCAGAACAATGATGTGTCCATATTTGCATTTTAGAAAGATTACTCTAGGAACAATGTAGACAAAAGTGTGAAAGAGGACCAGATCTGCAGGGAAAATATAAGGAAGCTGTCATTGTATTCCAAGCAAGAATAAAGACATTTTTCTTTTTATTTTGTAAAAGGACTTGGTGTTTCTTTTGAAAGAGCAAGTTCCTCAGGGACATTTCTAATTTTACTTATAAAAGCTCCAGCCTTCATATCGGAAGTATTATTCTTCCTCCAAGAAGCTGAGGAAATTCAAATCTTTTGCAGTGTAACAATTTGTCTGTTCTTGCCTTCAGAAAGTAAAATGTGGAATTTTCGTACTCCATAGTGCTAACTTATCAGCACAAGGAAAACAGCAAGAATTTCTTTTAAAATTAACTGTCAGTTTAAAAATAAAAAATAGAACAGTTTTTCTTTTTAATCCAATAAGAGATTCAAAAAGAAAATGTTATATCCCTAGATAATAAACTCAATATAAAAAATATAAATATTCTAAGAGTATACGTTTTAACATTAAATAAATCTACAGTTCATCTGGAAGAAGACTGTATCATAATCAAGAATACTGAGTGAATTAGAGAGGCAGGTTGCTCTACCTGAAAGTAAATCTTGAGTAAAGCCTCAAAACCAAAAAGTTTTGTTTTGTTTTCACAGGAGAACAAGCAAAGAGAAATCTATTCAAAGTCTGTAGTCTGGAAATGGACCAAACAAGTATAAATATTTCACATTAATAGGGGAAGAACAGGCTAGCAGATGGCAGCCATTTTTTCACAGCTCTGTGGTATGAAGGGGAGACCATCAATTCCTGCCCTTGGGGGAAGCTGTGGGGAAGAGCACCCCTTCTTCCTGGGGGCTTAGAGAACCACACCGTCTATTGTACCATAACAATTATCTACTCTTCCCTCAGAAAGTTACTGTGACAAATCTACATTCTGCCTTGTGGTGCTGCAAAGAAGGAAGAAATGTTTTATAGAGTTTATGAGTATTCCTCTGAACTTGGTAGCTACAATTTTTTAAGATATATATTGGGCATGCAGATTAAGCACAAAGACTTACTGAAAATGATCAGTTGCTACAAAGTCATAAAAAGAGTTTTTAGTTTATACCCTTGATTCAGGGTTAGATTGGGGTGAGTTCTTTGGAATGCACTTAAACCCATTCCGATTTGAGTTCTTAGTGAATGGGCTACAGTGCATATTCCTCTCCAGATTCTGGAAATATCTGACTCTACCTGGCAGATCTCTTGCTAAAGTTCCTAGGCAAAGAGAGTCAGCTCATGCTCCATCTCCCCAACACCCTTAAGCAAAAGACTAAAGGAACTGGCCCCCACAATAGACACAAAGAAGAGGAGCCATCACCTTTGCTCTGAAGTTTGGCTCTCCAGGAAAGAGACTGACTCCAATCATATTAATTCTCCTACTAATTTCCCCTAATTCTTCCCAACCCTACAGAGCCTAGGAGAAAAAGTAGGACTCCAGAGAAAGTATTGCAGGCCATGCAGGTACAGAGGAGGCACAGGCAACTCTGCCTTGTGGAGGGATAGGATAAAAGAAGTCTGGGGAGCCTTCCTCCAAAATACACCCTACTTGTCTGTATCGTAGATTGCACCTGCCAATTTGCACATATACTTCACATTTTAGAGTATGAGCTATTTGAGCACAGAGACCTGACTTATGAGCCTTTTAATCACTGTGCCCAAGGATAATGCCTAACATGTATGTACTCAAACACCTGCTGTGCCAAAAAATTTAGAAAATATTCTCTGTGGCTGTCAGAAGCAAAACACCGATCTCTGGATCTGTTAGTTTGGGCTTGCACACTCATACCTTCAGAAAGAAAGAAAAAAAGTTATCTCATTGTCAAAATCTCACTAGATGCAAAGGCAGAATGGATTACTCGTTCTGTCCATGAAGCAAAATATGTAGGTATGGAGCAGGAAACATCTCCACTAAATAGCTAGGAATGAAACTCAGGTGTTTAGATTTAATGTGTTATTACCATGTAATGGTTTGAGCAACAAGTTCCAAAACCTCAAGACAAGGTGCCAATAACCATTTGAAAAACAGACCATCTGAAAGCCTAGTGTACTATGTACTTCGATGCAGAGCTGTACTATGAAAGCGTGGCATTTAGCAGATTTTTATTTTATTAGGCTTTAGCAACCCCCTTTAAGAAACATTTTCTATGACATTTATTATTTACTCTAAGTCTTGAATTTAACTTTTTCCTTGGGGGAAAAATGCCGGCCCTGGCTGTAAAATAAATTGAATCTTCTCAATCTAGACCTTAAATAATAAACCTATTTCTATTTAACCTTCAAAACTGACAAATAAGATCAGTCCTTCTTGTTAGCATCCAGTATGTATCAGATTAAATGTTACTAACAAATATGATAGAACTCTTAGCAAGAAACTGGACTAAATATTTCAGTATTTGCAGTTACTTATCTATTTCCCCATCTGACAGTGTATACTACAGATGATCAATCTTTAGTGGACTTTAAAAAAAAATCTTAGCTTAAGACCATCTTCAGGATTTCAGGACACATCCCACATAATAAATTCAGAAATGCTGTATTTTAACATCAACTATTATAGTAAAGCCTGTCCAGACCCCTTTCACCAGGCTGATTACACACCTCTCAGGTGCTATGAGTATTGGCTTCTCAGTGTTCACGGCTGTACCTTTTTCCAGAAAACTACCCTTGGCCAATAGAAGCCTCCTCACCCAGAAATGGCTGGTACAGCCTACAGGCAATGATCCAGGGTGACAGGGGTATAAAGGCCAGCTTTCCTGCCCCGAAGTAGGGCATCTTGTGGTGCCATTTATGCCCCAGCGAATATATCATGGTGCCCATTACTGCATTTTACTGAATCTCCTGAATATCTATCATTTTTTCACTATTCTAGTTGCCCCTCAGCCCAGTTCAGGACCATCTCTCCCCTGACTATCCAAATTGCCTTCTAAATCAATTTTCAGCTTCCTATGGCCCCTTCTTTACCATATGGCCAGAGCATTCTAATATGCAAATGTAATCATCATTCATTTCCACTCGCACAACATATTTCCCTCTACTTGAAACCCTTCAATAACAGTCTTGATCACCTACACAGAGGCAGTCAACAGAACTCAGTTCACCCATCTACTGTTTCTCCCCCAAGAAAATGAGACCATGGAACAAAGCAACCCTTGAAATGTGTACAATGTAATTGGATGGTATTTATCTACCTTGAGAGTCAAAGTTAGCAGAAACAGTTAATTATAATCTTTGGGGAGTCAGAAGACTTCCCTTAGTAGAGAAGAACTAGAAAACAAGGTAAATCCAGGGAAAAGGGGGTTACAACACCACTCATTTCCCTAAGTTAGGGAGTCTGTTACAGCAAGTTAGGAGATAGTGTGTCCTACTGGTGTTTCAGGCAAGAATCTCTTGGTACTTTGGATGGGAAATTTCACAGGATTAGAGTAGGATGATGACTGGTTCCCTGGTGGGTGAATATATTTTAATTTTGGAAAACTGCAACACTAAATATGATGAAAGTCAAATCTACAGTAGTAATAATTATGTTAAAGAGTAATGTGTGTCTATCTGATATTTAAGTATCTAATGTTTGAAAAATTAGCCTATTAGGGAAAGAGAGTGACTTGTGATTACAGTTTATAATAAGCAGTTGAGACTTATTTTAGACTTATAGTTTTACACTGAAATCTACCTTTACAAACAATATGGGAATACTTGATAGAACTTATTTCCCCCTCTCGCACTTTTTTAAACTTCAAGAGTCAGGAAGTTTTACAGTATCCAGGATCATTTATCAGGCAATATTAAAATAACATAGTAAGCTTAAAACTTCTATAGGAAGTTATAAATCTTCTTTGTTGGAGACCATTGAAACTGCTGAAGCTTGCAGTAAACAAATTTGGCACACGTGCAAAATGTAACCACGAAGTGATTTAATTATTACCTGCATCTGATTTTGCTCATTAAACTACGTCACCCTCCCTAATAAAAGGCATGTGAGCTAAAGCCTAGGCGCCTTTGTCCTGCGGGACAGAGTGCCTCCTGACCCCCCACTTTCAAAATGGAAAAGAGTCTTGCGTGTTTTATTATACCACGCCGTCCCTCTTCCAGGATTCCTCACTTCCCTGCAGCGCTGGACGCAGCACTTCTTAAACTCGACTTTAACAAACTTGTTACACTTACAAATTGAATAAGATTTGAATATCAAAATAAAAGTTAAGAACAAGGATTCTCAATTTTAAACTTCAATGCATTAATAAATCAAATACATTTAACAATTAAAATAGCCTCTGAAACAGCATTTTCTGTGTAGAAAGGTCACCCACAAGAGTATTGGAATCTCACGCTGACATACAAATTCAGGTTCAGATCCTTGCAAAATCATAACACGTGGCAAAAGTGAACTGAATTCCTATATGATAATAATGTCCCCTCCTTGAGATTCTGCATGAGTTTTCTAGTTCACCATAGTCCTTCCCCCCACGACACACACACCACTTAGTCACTCATTTACCTTTACTAACGTTCCTGGTTATTATAAAGGCATTCGCTATTTTAAGCCACGCATCTAGAGCAGTGGTTCCTAATCAGGGTAATATTGTCTCCAGTTGGAAATGCCTAGAGACATTTTTGGTTGTTACAGCTATGGGTGGATGCTACTGGCATCTAGTAAGAAGAGACCAAGGATGCTGTTAAAATCCTACAATGCACAGAACAGCCCCCAACAACAAAGAATTATCCAGCCTAAAATGTCTATAGTGCTAAGGCCGAAAAATCCTGATTAAAAGAACACATCTAAAATCGTCCAACATGGCACAGAGGCCTTTCAATTATTTATTGTCTTTGGGTATCCTGGAGACTAATCCATTCACATTAGATGAGTCACAAATATCTTCTTCATTTAATTTTGATAAATTTCTCTTTAACATTTGTTCCTTATTTCCTTCAAAGTAATCCTTCCCTACATTGAGGTTAAAGATACTCTATTTTGCTTCCTTCAAACCATCCTACAAGTATTTCACATTTATATCTACAGTCTATCTGGAATTTATGTATTGGAATTGAGATGTATTTTTGTTTCCATATGGATAACTCATAGCTTCAATGGCTTTTACTTTCTACACTAGTTGGCAACACCAACTTTGTCATACACTGAATTTCCATATAAACTTGTTTCCAGGCTATTTTCTTTTTATCCCTGTGATGTCATTAATTTGTTATACTTTTATTAGTGAACTTACCATATGATATGATTCCTTCCTCACACTTCTTCAAATTTACTCTCATGTATGAGTTTCGGTACCAGCCCTCTTGGAATTTTAGTTGAAATTGCACTGAGTTTATGGATTAGGTAAAGATAATGGATTTTTCTCATTCATGAATATTATATCCATATTTGGATTTTCCATGACTTTCAGTAAAGTTTAACAATTTCTGCAAAATCATAATGATAGACTTCTGGGTGCTATAAATGGTTTGTTTTTTGAGGCTTTTATTTTCCAAGCAGATTTTCTTTAGCTTGGATCTTACCATATGGCAAACCTGCTGAGCTGTCTTAATAGCTTGTCTGGAGAGTCTCTTGGATTTTTCACTTAATCATATACCTGCAACAGTTTCTTCTTCTGCAATACTGCTAATTTTTTTGTCTTATTGTACTGGCTCTAATCTCTAGCAGAGTTTTGAAGAATGGATGCCTTCACCTTGTTCTTGACTTTGAAAGCCTTCACATTTAAACATTACCTTTTTCTTTCTAGGTTTTTAATAGATACTTTCTATCAGGTTAAGAAAGTTTATTCAGCTAGTGGTTCTCTTAGGTTTTTAACAACCCAAATGAGTGGTACTAAGCCATTTATAACACAAAGCAGCTTTGTTCTCTAGGTCTGTCCAGTGTTCTTGAAAGACTTATATTTGGAGATGCAACTAGAAATCCTTCCTCCATCTTTGAACCTGTCTCCTTTTTATCCCCAGCCTTGTTCAGCATCTTTCAGTGAAACCCATTTAGCTTAAAAAAAAAAAAAAAAAAAAAACTATGATGGGGATGCTCTTCGGTTTTCAGAGATTAGCCCATTCACAGAAATGTCTTATGGGCCTTAAAAATTACCTCCTATCATTTCACAGATGGTTTATGAGGGACAAAAGTTAAAATTCAGAAGACCGATTTTTTTTTTTTTAGGGCCACACTCATGGCATGTGGAAGTTTCCAAGCTAGGAGTCGAATCGGAGCCACAGCTGCTGGCATACACCACAGGCACAGTAACGTGGATCCAAACCGCATCTGTGAACTACACTACAGCTCACAGCAATGCCAGATCAAGGACCCACTGAACGAGATCAGGGATCAAACCCGCATCCTCACGGATATAGTCGGATTCATTTCCACTGCGCCACAATGGGAACTCCAGAAGCCCAGCTAATAATTGTGGTCAACACACAGAACTAGCGATAAATCTTTAAGATTTTTAAAAGGAAGTATAAACTTGCCTCAACATCCCATTCTCTTTAACTTCTCGAATCAATCAATGACACTTTTCTGCAAAAATACTAACAGAAATACACACTAGAGCTTCTAGATGGCTGAGATAGCTGGAAGAGGGTTTGAGTGCATATTCTCATACAAGTGAAGGAAACTACTTCCAATAAGCAAAAACTTATTGAAGTGTTAAACGACTGTGGGTAAACAAAAATTCAGCAAAAACAATCACTAGGCCTTATGAAAACGAAATGGAATTTCAGTGTTCTTTCCCATCTTTTTTTCTGAGAAAGCATTCAGTGTTGAACAGTTGGTTTTTCTTTTGTTTCTTTCATTCTTTCTGTGCCAGTTACCAGGGGACATTTTATATTTTAATTTTTTTCTTCTTCACACAATTAAGGAGAAAAATAATTCTTCAAACAGTTTTCAAGCCAGGCCGCATGAGTATTGTACCCAGGGAGGAAATGGCTAGGTACTGAGGGAGGTGTTTTTTTACCCCCCAAGCACAATACACATGCTGTTAGAGGATTTCTCATCAGCAAAAACAATGTTTGACTATTTCATCCTGAGTTTTATATATAACTTTCTGAAAAACGTCAAAATATCTGGCAGCATGCCTTCAAGTGAACATTACCCTGGTTGAAATCAATTTACCTATAAAGTCTGACATCGTCTTGAGACGCTTCTAAAAAGCCACAGGTTGCTTGTTGATTAATTAAGGCACTCAAAGCATATATCTGAGCCTTCATTTCCCCCCACACACACCAATCCTAAAAAACTATACATCTTATCTTGTACTCTGAAAGTTATACAGACATACCATAATATCTCTCACCCACACACGTGGCAGTTGCATTTGGGATGTATGGGGGGGAGACACTGTTCCAAGGAGGCAAAGAAAAAGAACAATTCAGCAGTGGAGTAGCATCAAATCCAATTTTCCCATTCCTTTTTATTAAAGGTAGCCGTTAAGGACTTGCGGTAGGCAAACAATGTTATTTATTTTAAAAACAATTCTCAGTGGTCTTCCTCTTTGGGTTATTTTCTACACAAATCAGTTATTTTATCTATTTCCTTTCTTTGGTAAATAGAAAAAGATATTTTGCTTTTCTGATTCTTCACTTTGATCCTTCATTGGTATCAGAAACAAGTTAGGTCTAGGAGTTCCCGTCGTGACGCAGTGGTTAACGAATCCAACTAGGAACCATGTGGTTGCAGGTTTGATCCCTGGCCTTGCTCAGTGGCTTAAGGATCCGGCCTTGCCTTGAGCTGTGGTGTAGGTTGCAGACGCAGCTCGGAACCCACGTTGCTGTGGCTATGGAGTAGGCCGGCGGCTACAGCTCCGATTAGACCCCTAGTCTGGGAACCTCCAACAAGCCGCGGGTGCGGCCCTAAAATGACAAAAGGCAAAAAAAAAAAAAAAAAAAAAAAAAAAAAAAAAAAAAAAAAAAAAGGGAAACAAGTTAGGTCTAGACTAATATTAAAAATGAGAAGTGCTCTTCCACCCATTTCTCTAACAAAAAGATATTACAGATAAATTTCAAATTTCAGTTATGTCAAAAAAAACGGACCTCTTCTACATTCTCTAGTAGCAGATACAGGAGATTACAGATCAAAAATCATATAAATAGAACCTATCTATGTTCAGCCTCTTGCCATAAGTTTTCTTCTCTGGGAAAGCTCTAGCATCTACCACTTACCTTATTTTTTAAGTAGCTTGTAGGAAAACTGCTTGACAGGGCTTTCCTGAGAACTGTAAAGCTGTGGTCAATTATGCCACTTTCTTGCATTTTCCAGGTAAATGGCTGTGGAGTACAGCAGTAACGCTGTCTTTAGCCACACTTAGAGCTACAGGGCAGGGCAATTCCTTTCCAGATAATCTTTATTTCGTTGATTTTTAATGAGGAACCTCAAAACTTTATACTCTATCCATGGGCTTGAAACAGATTAAGCAGCAGGATGTGAGTTTGGAATTCTTGTTTTCTGAGGTAGAGCAAATCCTTCCTCGTGCTTCCCTTCTCCTCATCCTCTGCCTTTCTTCTTCCCCACCCCCTTCCAACCAACAACTCCTTTCCCAGCCCTGGAGTAATAGCAGAGAATTACAATATCTCAAATCTTAACAATATACTGTTAAATCAAATACAGCATTCCTTAATGAGAGAAAGGTTAAGCAAAATAAGAAAAACTCGTAGGAGAGTTCCTGAGGTAAAGGGAAACCTATGATATCGACTATCTCTATAACTGTGAACTCCTTCAATTTTGAGAAGAAAAATAAAAAAGATACCAGTGGGCTAAGGAAGTCTACGCGTCTTCTTCTCTTTAAGCTTTTAAACTGCTACCAGCTGACTCAGACACCGGCTCTGGGGCCCTTGGTAACCACCAGCACAAGCCCCTTCAACGCCTTCTAACGACCACCGAGAAAGGACAGTGGTAATACCTGTGGCCCATACTCGGTTTTTAAACTGCAGCGGGAGGCGGCGTGCCCGACGTGGGGCGGAGAGCGCCACGCCCCCACAGGGGCAGGGCTGTCTCTCAGCCACTGCCTCCTCAGAGGCGGGGGAAGGGGCGCGGGCGTCTACGTCATCCAGGAAGCCCGCCCTGGTTGGAGGGAATTTAGAAGGAGGTGGAGTCTAGTATCCTCGGTGATGGGTTGCCAGGCGGTGGCATGGTAACCAGTCGCGTAGGTCTGGCTGCGGTGGCGCAGGCCGCGGAGGTCTGTGGGTCCCAGCTCAAGCTGGGCTCTTTTGGACCGTTTTGCTATGGCGGCCGCCGCGGCAGTGGTCACGCCGTCGGATTTGGAGGATGGGGTATCTCGGTCCCGCGGCGAAGGGGCAGGGGAGGTGGCCGTGGAGCGGGGACCTGGCGCGGCCTACCACATGTTCGTGGTGATGGAGGACCTAGTGGAGAAGTTGAAGCTGCTCCGTTACGAGGAGGATCTCCTCCGGAAGAAGAACCTGAAGCCCCCGTCCAGGTGGGTGCCCGCCTTCCCGAGCTCCTGGGTGCCGGCTGGGCCTTGGGGAGATGCCTTCCTCCCGCCTTCAGGGGATCGCGGGTCAGCAAGAAGCGCTTGCCTCGGTCTTTCTATCCGGGAAAGGGCAGTTCGCCCCAAACTTGGCTATGGAGGGCCAGGCTGTTTACGAAGTTTTAGACTTGGTATTTTTCTAGGGAGAATAGTTTTGGAACTACAGAAAGGACTGGAAGACAACTTGCTTAGAGAACACGTACAACTCCGTAAAACACACACCGTGTTCTTTTTTGATTATAAACTTAATAAAAGAACCTATTGTAGAGAACTCAGAACTAACACAAGAAAATGTGTAAAAAAAAAAAAATTACTGCACTCATAATCTCAATCCCGAAGATGAGTGCCATTATCGTTTTAGATCTCTCTAGTTTTTGTTTCCTCTTAGAGAATCTGTCCCTACAGTTTATAACCGTGGGTAGCTAGGACCTTGCTGAGCGTTTTTTATGCAGTTAATAAACTTGTTCACTAATTGTTATGGTTTAAAAGACTTCTGCCCTTGCAATAACAGTACTCTCAGAAACTAAGAAGTGGAAAAGATAAATAAAATGACAACTATTGGAATTGTCTTTATCATAGAACCTAAAGTTCTGCCCTGTTCTGGTGGAGAAAAAGTTCATCATATTCTGAAGCCACTGGCATTATTTACTAAGGGTAACAGCCAATCAGTGTAGCTTAGTGATTGCCTCCTAAATAAGGTTTTATATATAGGTTTTCTTCACATTAGTGCTTAATATTTAATTTTTTGTGTTTAGTTGTGTAGGAGGCAATTTATATTAGGAATTTAGATTAAGGTTACTAAATCTAGTACTTTTTCTTAATGGCTATAGCTAGGCTCAAATAATTTCCCTTGACAGTTTGGATGTCATTCCTTCTCTCTTCCAATAACTTGCATTAGATGTAAACTGTCCATATTGCTAAGCCAGTCCATAATAGGAGAAAAGTTAAGAGGAAAAAGTAGTGTTGCATAATCCATGATAGAAACTGTAGGATTGAAAGTTATGGCTTAAATGAATAGGATAATATAAACAACCAAATAAAAATGTGATTTTTTCCCCACCTAGTAGATTTTTCAAACTCAAAGAAAATGGTATTAAAGTTCTATTGGTTGATATAAACTCTGTCCTTGTTCCCTAGGAGTTCAGCAGGGTACTTTGAGTCATGGATTTGTGTGGATATGATAATCCTAGTTTAGTCCTTCTCACAGTGTTGTCAACCAGCAGCATCAGCATCACCAGGGAAACTGCTAGAAATGCAGTCCCACAGGCCCTTTCCTGGGTGTAGAGTATCAGAAATTCTAGGGGTGGCGCCTAGAAGTCTGTGTTTTAACAAGCCTTCCAGGTGATTCTGATGCCTTGCTAAAGTTTGAGAAGCACTGTCCTAGGTCTGCAGTATCTATCATGATGTATCCATTAGTCTCTCCTGGAGTTGTTATCAGCCAATAAGGAAAAGATGAGTGTTAGTGCTGGGTGGATATATACCTGGAAAGACTTTGTGGGCTTTTTTCTTCCCAGCTTTCTGTTATCTTGCAAAACATTTACATTTACCCTGCCAGAAAAATTTTGGGAAACAGGAAGGAATAGATTCCTGATTCCGGTGAAAAAATAGTTATAATATCTATAAATCCAGCTATAAACATAATAGTAATAGCCACACATAAAGCTAAATAGGATGTTTGATCAAACTGACTGGAATGCTATTGCTAGCAAATTTTCTTCCTGATTTGTTTAGGTGTAAATCATGTTGATCGTCTTAGGACTGTTTTGAGTAGGCTAGGGCACTTAGCAAAAGTCAATACATGCTTGTTAGACTAGGGATGTGATACGGTTCTTAGTCCTGGATGCACCTTAGAACCATTGAAGAAGCTTTTGAAATATGCTCATACTGGGGCTTCACTCCCAGAAGTTCTGATGTAGTCCATGAGGGAAGAAGCAGTGTTTAGTTAGTAGCAATATTTTGATGAGCTCCTCAGTGATTCAGTATGCAGCCAAGATGAGAACACTCTAGCACAGGTGATAGGCTAGATGCAGGAAATAACAGGTAAACAGTGTAAAACAGTGTAAAAATGGACACTGGAAAGAAATTAAGGTCTTTTTTCTTAAACTGTGTGATTCTCTTAATTCTAAATCACCATTTTTAGGTGGTACTCTTATTAATTATTCCTGAAACATAAATGATTTTAGCCAAAGTTCTACTTGCCCAGTTTTTTAACATGCCTTCCATTTTCTGGGTGTAAGGTCTTTGATCTAATATTTTGTATACTGTGGTAATTTCTCTTATCCTATTGATTAGCAAGTTTGATGTGTTATAGATTACCAGAAACATCAAAGAGGGAATTGTCAATGTCTTTTGATGTTAAAGTTATTTGGAAAAAAAAAAAAAGAAGTCCTTTGGCAGTTTTGGATTTAGCCCCTTTAGCTACTGAGGGCTTATTTGCAATATTTCATATTCTACTCTCCCCCCTTGTTTGAAACAGACACTATTTTGCACTGCCCACCAATCCTGGGGAACAGTTCTACATGTTTTGCACTCTTGCCGCTTGGTTAATTAACAAAGCAGGACGCCCCTTTGAGCAGCCTCAAGAATATGATGACCCTAATGCAACGATTTCTAATATATTATCTGAACTTCGATTATTTGTAAGTGTCAACAACTCTTCTTTCTGCATGTTCTCAAGCTAGGAAATTTTTAATATTGGTAATTCAGCAACATAAATGCCTTTTAAAAGAATGCTATGTGAATAAGTACTTATCTATGTGCACACACGTGTGTATATTGTGTGTGTGTGTATATATTATATATATGTGTAAAATTATATCTGGATTTATTTTCAAGTAAACCCTCTCAGAATGGTAGATATTATGACATTAATTCTACTTATAAAAATGTTTAGTGTTCATTCCTTATAGCCCAAAGTAACAATATTTTTCCTATTTCTGATGTCTCAGAAGTAAATTTAAGGATACAGATTTAAAAACAAAAAAAACTAGGAAACTGAAACACTGTATTTTGAAAGGGAACTTTGTTTTCATAGGCCATGAAAGCAGTTGTACTTTTCATTTCTGACTTTTCCTGGGGACGAGCAGTGAAAATTTTTGGCACTCATGTTATTAAATTTTGACAAGTGAATCACTTCATCCTTCATGTGGTTGTTTAACAGTATGATACCAGCCTAGTAGTTATACTGATTTTTCACCCTAACAAGATCAATGATTTGTTCTGCTGTCATGAGGTTATTGCCTCTTAATTTGATACTTTTGACAATAAAGCATCTTCATTTTTCTTTAGTATTTATGTACCAATGGATTAAAAAAAAAGACTGAAGAGATGGATTTCTGAGAAGCAATGTCATTACAGTTAAGTCATATTTGAAGAATAGAGAAGTGATACATTTATTCATTAGTACTTTGCTTAAAATATTTTGACATTTGCTATATAAATAACAAATAATACTTAATTTATCTTTTGTATTTCAGGGGAGAACTGCAGATTTTCCTCCTTCAAAATTAAAGTCAGGCTATGGAGAGCACGTATGCTATGTTCTTGACTGTTTAGCTGAAGACGCATTAAAATATATTGGTTTCACCTGGAAAAGGTAAACATCACCCAAGTTGGCCATAGTAATTTTACGTGCATAGCTTTTTCTTCTAAGTGTTCAGAGCTGTTTAATTGAACTGATAGGAAGTATTTCCTCTTGATTGTTCTAAACTAGAAATGCCACAGGTGATTAGAAAAGTCAGTACAGACAACATTGGAACATATGGTGTCTTCAAAACCAGTTGTGATTTTGTGCCCCTTCCCATTTCAAATATATAAGGATTAAAGGTTTTAACTGTAACTGTTTATCTGGGTCAATTTAGGAAATTTTTAAAAAGTTTCTTTGCCTATATTTATGTATACACTCAAATATATTATATACATAGGGAATACTGATATCTGCAGGTTGATTTAAGGAAAAAAATGGAAATTAATGTAGTATTTTAAATGGAATTTTTCTCCTCTGTTTATAGCGACTGAGCAAAAATAATACTGAAGAAGCTACCTGACACTGGCAGATAGTGTTCATTACTTGTTCCTGTGACCTGACTGATTTGTTTACATTTTTATTATAGTATAGTTTGTATAGTTTATAATTAGAAAATATATATAAACTTGGTCCTTTGGAGGATTATTAATACAATCGAGATTGTAGATGGCATTATTCAGTGACTAAGCAGTGATTTTGGATTAGAACTAATTTCTTGGAAAAGTATATATTTTATTTGTATATTTTAATGTACATTCAATTACATTCTCTCAAGTAAATACTCTATCAATGAATACTTTTAAAACTCACTTGACTTAGGTTATCATCAGATTGAACCATATGTTACTGATACTCATCTATTTTTGAACAAAAAAAAAATGGAAGTTTCATATGCTTCAACCTAAACATTACCACTTAGTGCAATATGAAAAGTAAGGACATAGAAGTTCCCTTTGTGGCTCAGCTTAATGAACCCAACCAGGATCCATGAGGATGCGAGTTCCTTCGCAGGCCTTGCTCAGTGGGTTAAGGATCTCACGTTGCTGTGAGCTGTGGTATAAGCCACAGATGCAGCTCAGATCCTCATTGCTGTGTCTGTGGCATAGGCTGGCAGCTGTAGCTCCAATTCAACCCCTAGCCTGGGATCCTCCATATGCCACGGGTGTGGCCCTAAATAGCAAAAAGAAAAAAAAAAAAAGAAGGAAAGAAAGAAAGTTATTAGATATCCTGCTCCACTTGGCTTTTTTTTCCTTTTTAGGCCACACCTGTAGTACATGGAAGTTCCTGGGCCAGGGATTGAATCCAAGCTGGAGCTGCAACCTATACCACAGCTGCAGCAATGCTGGATCCTTAACCCACTGCACCGAGTCAGGGATAGAACCAGCACTGCCACAGAGACAAGCTAGATCATTAACCCACTGCACCAAAGTGGGAACTCTTTCTGCTTGGCCTTTTTAAAAATTATTGAATCTATTGCCCAATGCATTCTAATTTATCAGAATTTATCTCAACTGTTACTTAATTTGTACTTCGTTTCTTGGCATGTCTTATTCTTGGCCATGTGTTGTGACTCAGATAATTTATAAGGACCATATATACACAGAAAAAGAAGGGGAAGATATTGAAAATAGAGATTAGAGAATATATTAACTATGTGATATGGAAGTTACATGGAAGTTATATGTTTATAGATACTTATTTTGTATATCTAAATATGTCCCCCC
The DNA here is from genome assembly GCA_004024745.2 of Catagonus wagneri. Lineage (NCBI taxonomy): Eukaryota > Metazoa > Chordata > Mammalia > Artiodactyla > Tayassuidae > Catagonus > Catagonus wagneri. The sequence continues at coordinate 2,763,478 of PVHT021183695.1, forward strand.
AAACCCTAGAAAACACAGAAACCCTAGAAAAGTGTTGCCTTTAAGATACTACCTAATTCTAATTAGTAAATATGTATATATACACATATATGTGTGTAGTTCTTTAAGAAGAATGATTTGGTTTGTTGTACCTTCCTTCCTTAACGTTAGTGTCGATTTTTGTAATTTGTTAACCTGCCTGTGTTATGGACTTTTAAAATAAGTTTCTAGAGATAAATGCAAATACTTTTAAGTATTTTTAATATGGGAAATACATGTCATTAATCTAAAAGGAGAAATGTGTGTTTGGTACTTAGTGATAGGACCACTGATCAGATTTTGGAAATAAGAACAAAGCTGGAGCTCTTCTTATTACCTCTATCAAAATAAATTACAGATTGATCAAAGTTGTAAATGTGAGAAATGAAACTGTAGAAGTACTAAAAGATCAAAGGGGTATGGGTTATGTTATGTGAGGGTTTAATGTGTTTTATATATGATGTTGAAGCTAGGATCTGTGTAAGAAAATGCTGCTAAGTCTGTATAATAAGAACTGTAACAATCCTGAATAGCCAAGATTATAAGTAATAAACTAAGAAAAATATATTTAACATAGGTTAGGCAAAGCATTAATTTTCTTTATATACACAAGGGCAAAGGGCATAAATAGGCATTTCACTGAAAAAGAAACACATAGGCAATTAAAATGTGAAAAGTCATTAAACCACTCTTCGTCTGAAAGAAATGCAATTAAGAATGAGGTTTTTTCACTTAGATGATTGGCAAAGAGTAAAGTTTATTTACCATACTGGTGAACGTAAGGAAATGGCATCACTGTTCTTAGGACGGTAAATTAGAGTAACATTTTGGAAGTTGGTTCTAGCAATATTGAGCAAAACAATAAAATGTACAAAATTGTTAACTGTTCTACTTGTCAAATTTATTTTAAATGATATACATAAATGATAAATATATAAGGATGATCTTTGCAGTATTGGTGGTAAATAAACTAGAAACAATCTCAGTGTTGAGCCAAAGGTTGCTAGTTATATTAATTATACTACTGCTATTCAGTAGTAGTAGCATACAGTTTAGGTGTGTTGAGAAAGAGAGGGAAAGATATACAGTTGACTTTTGAACAATGTACAGTTGACGTCCCTTTAAGGGCATCAAAAATCTGTATATAACTTAAAATTGGCCTTTGTTGTAAGCAGTTCTTCCATATCTACAGTACCATGTCCACAGATTCAACCTACCATAAAGTGTATAGTAACATAGTCTTTACAATTGAAAAAAAAATTCTCTGTGTAAGTAGACCCATGCATGCTAATCAAACCCATCCTGTTTAAGGGTCAACTGAATATGTACTTAAAAATGTGATATATTGGTAAGTGAAGAAAGTAGGTTGGCTAACAGCATGCATGGTATCATCCCATTTATGTAAACTTAATTCTTCAGATTTGGAGATAAACATTTTTGCTTCTTTATATAGAAAGTTGAAACACTTAGCAGTGATTATGGAAAGGCGGGAGGTGAAAAAGGACCAGAACTGGTATAGAGGGATCCTTAATATTCACATTATGCCCATTTGTCCTGTTTTTAACTCTCATCTGATATTAATCCTTGTTATTTTAGACCAACGTATCCAGTAGAAGAATTAGAAGAAGAAACTGTTGCGGAAGATGATGCAGAATTAACATTAAATAAAGTGGATGAAGAATTTGTGGTACGTTTGTTGCTGAACTTTATGTTCATTTTATCCTTTGGATCTGTTTCCCTCTCTTAATTCCCCTAGACTTCCGTTTTCTAGCATACACTTTATTTCACTGTTTCTAGAGAAGAAAAGCTTTTGAATGAGTGCCAAGTATCAGTTAACTTTAACGTAACTTTGGTTAAGTTAATGCTCATGTTCTCTGATGACTGAAGTCTGAATTTTAGCAAAGGTTCTTCACTGTAGACAGGAAATGGTAGACCACTAGTTATATGAGTAGACATTTCATTAACAACCATTCATGGTCTTAAATGGCCATAAATAATGAAGAATTTAGAAGAGACCAATAGAATTTAGGATATACATTCTGCTTCATAAGAATACCTTTCATTTCTCAGGAATTCCTTTATGCTTCTAAAATTAGAATGAGTACTACCCTGAAGGAACTTTAAAAAATACTTACAGGAGGAGTTCCCGTTGTTGCACAGTGTAAAAAAATCCTGCTAGTATCCATGAGACTACAGGTTCAATCCCTGGCCTCACTCAGTGGGTTTAGGAACCCACGTTGCGGTGAGCTGCGATGTAGGTCACAGATATGGCTCAGACCCCACATTGCTGTGGCTGTGGCACAGGCCAGCAGCTGTAGCTCCACGTCAACCCCTAGCCTGGGAATTTCCATATGCTGCACCTGTGGCCTTAAAAATATATATATAGGAATTCCCTTGTGGTGCAGCAGGTTAAGAATCCAGTGTTGTCACTGTAGTAACTAGGGGTCACTGTGTTCAATCCCTGGCCTTCCTGGGAACTTCCACGTGCCACAGGTATGGCCAAAAAAAAAAAAAAAAAATTTACAAATACCAACGTTATTTAAATTATTTGCCAGCCTCTGGGCTTATTCCCATTATTAACATTCTATCCACAGTGAAGCTAAATGATCACCTCTCTACCAATGACTAGACTAGGAAAATGGTAGAGACAAAGAGCTCTTTCTCAGAACCAGAGATGGACTGACTCTGGTGTTTTAGGAAATTAAAATGGCAGGAAGGAAAACTTTATCATGTATTTTACTGTCATAAACTAATTAAATTTTGCAGATGGTTTTTTGAAACAGTGAATACTAGGTATATTCTATATTTCAGCTTAAAAGTAATTTATTAAGCTACTACATGCTGTAAAGATATTAATCACTGTATTATTTTATAGTGAATGCAGAAAATAACCATTAAATAAACTAGACTATATCCACACAGTAGAATATTATATAGGCTGTAAAAATTGTTTACAAGAAATGTTAGTGACATGGGGATGATAACTTATATGTATAAACTCAACTATGTAAAATGTGCAGAAAAAGAAAAATTATTATCAGTATATTAACTTTAGCTATATATGGGTAGCAGGATTATGGATGATTATTTTCTTTTCTATGTTTCTTTGTACCTGCAAAGTTTTTAACATGTATTTTTTTAAACCATACATATAAAAAGATGACTCTGCTATCTATGAAGGAAAAAAAGTATAAAACTAATCACTTTAAAGCCTTTTTTAATGTGATAAGTTTGTTTTGATTAAAGTATAGTTGATTTACAATGTTGTACCAAATTCTGCTGTGACCCAGTCATACATCTATATACATTCCCTTTCTTATATTCTCTACCGTCATGGTCTATCCCAAGAGACCCACAGGGATATAGTTCCCTGTGCTATGCAGCAGGACCACATTTGCTATCCATTTTTAATGTAATAGCTTGTATCTATTAACCCCAGACTCCCAGTCTATCCCACTCCCTTCCCCTCCCCCTTTGGCAACCACTAGTCCATTCTCTATGTCTTTGAGTCTGTTCCTGTTTTGTAGATAGATTCGTGTGTGCCATATTTTAGATTCCACATGTAAGTGATTAATGTGATAAAATTTTAAAAGGTAAAGTTAAAATGTAGTCACTTGTGCTTATTGAGCATTTGCTATGTAGCAGGCACTGGGAAAGACCCTGGTGGTACTGCCTGTACAAAAACTTTGGAGCAGGAGGGAGCTTAGCATGACCAAGGAATTGAGAGAAAACCATGTGGCCAGATCTTCTATGTGAGGGGGAGGGTGACTTAAGATTAACTGGGAAGACAAATCCAGGTCCAGATCATTTGAGGCATTTTAAGGAGTTCAGACTTTATTCTTTGTGTAGTAGATCTTTCCATTCAGGCTCAGAAAATTTTAACTTCTCATATAGTCCCAGTTTTTCATCTCATTTATTTTACTCAGGTATTTTCCTCATCTTCTTTGTTTATATTAGTTATTAGTTAATAGTTTATCTACAGATACCTGTCCTAGTGCATCAACATTTAGCTTCAAAGACCTATAACTCAAAACTGCCGGTCAGGGAAAAAAAGAAAGAAACCATACAAATCAGAAAGAAAACTCTATGAGGGCAGAAACCAATACTGTACTTTTTTTGTATGTCCAGTTTATTATGAAGTGCGTGGTACATAATAGATATTCATTCAACATTTGACCAAAAATCTTATCAGCACATCGCTTTTAACTTTTAGAAATTATGGCTGTTTTTATTTTTTTGAGATCTATTTAAAGTTCAAAACAGCATTATTGTTTGTGTAAATTAGAGAAACAAACTAGAAAGGAGCCACTTCACACATTTCATGCCAGCTGTGAGGTAAAGACCTACTGTCACAAGACCAAGCTGAAAGCTTTCCTCAAAGGGTTGCCTCTGAGGCTGTTCCCTTACATCATGTCTCTTGAATTTCTTCTTTTCTTTCTTCCTTATTGTCATATTACTCTAAGGAACCCTCTTATCTCGCCCATTCCTCTTGCTAAGGAGAGCTGAGTCAATGCCACTCTCTTTGGATGAGAGTGATGGGATATTATTTCATTTTGTTGCCAGAGTTTGTGGGGTAGCTCAAGGATGATAAAGGTCATTTCTGACAAAGTTCTTCTGTAATCAACTAGGAACTCAAAACCTTCAGTTTTAGACTGGCCAGATCAAGATAGGATATGTTGATAACTGCAAAGAAAGAAAAAGAGGGAGAGAAAAAGGAAGGGAGGACTGGGGTCGTGACACAGAATATTCTCGCAGAATGTCGACATAGTATATAATCATACCCTTTACAACTGGCAGTAAGAGAATTAAGAGGATATAATTTCTTTGTCATTAGGCAAAGAAATGACAGGAAATTATTGAGTGCCTTCTAAATTACTGAGATTAAAGTCCTCTTAATTTATTTTAAAACCATTTTTTAGTCTGTTTATATTCAAACTTTCTGAATACTTTCTTAATATTTAGTATCTTAAATCCTTTTTCTGGTACCTACTATTAAAGCTTTTTGCTTATTAGTGTTCAGTCCAGCACAATTCAACAAGTATTTATTGATCAGCTATGTAAACGGTACTGATTAGGTTATTATAAAAGCATTATAAACTTGTCTCATCTCCCATGGGCAGAGAATCATTGGCATTGCAATCATTTGCTCTGGTTAAGTAGCCCATCATTAGTGCAAACAAAGGATAGACTGAGCTGTTTCTCAGAGGTATGCATCTGCATATATGCTTAAGATTTGAGATGTAAACAGTTCAGTTTTTGTTTTGTTTTGTTTTTTTAGGGCCGCACCTGCGGCATATGGAGGTTCCCAGGCTAGGGGTTGAACTGGAGCTGTTGTTGCCGTCCTGTACCACAGCCACAGCAATGCAGGATCCGAGCCAAGTCTTCAACCTACACCACAGCTCATGGCAATGCTGGATCCTTAACCCAGCGAGCAAAGCCAGGGATCAAACCCACAACCTCATGGTTCCTGGTTGGATCCGTTTACGCTGCGCCATGATGGGAACTCCTAAACAGATAGTTTTGTCTACACCTCTATGCCCCACTGCCCCCATCCCTAAAAAAGTAAACATCATTTGAGTGTATGGAATCTGCATTTGTATTGTTTCATATTTTACTAAAATCTTTCTGGTTCCCCAAAGATTGGCATTGTTCTCACATCCTACCTTAGTGGCCCTTTACTCCCAGAGTTTCTGAGTAGATCTGAGATGGAACCTTAGAATTTACATTCTCACCAGTTCCCAGATGCTGCTGCTGCTGATGCTAGTCTAAGAACTACATTTTGAGAACCACTATCTTACATACTTCTTAGTGCTTAAAGATAAGGATTATCTTTGAAATCTACCACTGCAACTTTTGTACAGCTCTACATGTGTAAGTGGCCACCAAACAATACCTACTTGGTTTTTTTTGTTTGTTTTTCTTGAGGACCAAGCTCTGTTGGCTCTCTCACCATGTCCTTAATTTTAGATATTCTTGTTAAATTTGTTTCACCTACTATATCACTTGTTACCACAAAGACAGTTGAAGAGAAAGGGGAGGGAGTTCCCGTCGTGGCGCAGTGGTTAACGAATCCGACTAGGAACCATGAGGTTGCGGGTTCGGTCCCTGGCCTTGCTCAGTGGGTTAACGATCCGGCGTTGCCGTGAGCTGTGGTGTAGGTCGCAGACGCGGCTCGGATCCTGCGTTGCTGTGGCTGCGGCGTAGGCCAGTGGCTACAGCTCCGATAAGACCCC
>PVHT021183695.1:2769828-2793909 GCA_004024745.2 Catagonus wagneri
GAAAGGGGAGCTAAATTCTATGAGCTTATAGAACCTGCTCAGACTCCATATTTACTTTATACTAGGGAGAGGATTGTTTCTCAAAGGGTCACCTCAGACCCCATCCCCTGTTTCCTTTGGGTTAGGAATCAGAAGTAGCTTGGAATCTACCTGAACTATTATTTTAGATAGTTAATATGTAAGATCCAAAGTTAATATCTTCTATATATTTTATGTTGTTATAATTAATATTTAATATCTTTAAATTTGAGCATATAAGAGATGAGATAGCAAAAATATGCGTTAATGTGTTTGGTCTCTGGAGCAGGTGAGAATATTCTGTATCTGTTAACCTCTCATTTTTCTCTATTTTAGTTATGTTACTCAAAATGTTCATTAACTCCTTCCAGTATTTCTGTTTGAGGTACATATCTTGGGGCTATTTCTTATTATGTTCTTAGGTTTACATATCCCTAGTTTTACAGCAATGGCATCCTTCTCTCTTTTTTTCTTTTCTTCAGTGACTGTAAAAAAAGATGCTATTTTAAAAGACATCATCAAACCCTCAAAAAACAGTTGAGCTGCTAGTAACATTGTGCCCTACTTTATGAACACTACTAGAATTTTAAATACCCTTTCCTGCATTAGTCTTTCTTTTGAGCTTGGCATATTAAGTATGTGAAATCTGGAAATATATTTTTTAAACTGCAACTTTAATAATTATTAACTTTTCAACTCTTTTATTTTCCTAAGGAAGAGGAAACAGATAATGAAGAAAACTTTATTGATCTCAACGTTTTGAAGGCTCAGACCTATCGTGTGGTAAGTTACATGGGATACATAGGACCAACAGTCAGTACATGTGTCCTGCTGGAAACTGAAACAAATAGAAACTACTATTGGCCATTTTTTTGTGTGTCATTTGAAAAGTAGCTCTCAAAACTGCTTTTCTATCTATAAAACATTATAATTATAGCAAATATAAAAATCAGAGGAGCAAGTAGGGCAACCTGTTTTACATACCATGAGAAATCAACACAGTGCTTCTCATATAAACTGGAAATAATTGATTTGCCTTATGTCATTTTTTGTTATGGAAAGACATATATAATTCAACTTCAAGTTATTTTCCATTATAATGGCCGGTATTAAATAGTCTTGAGTATAGGGAAATACCTAAATGGTAATTTTTTGAAATAAAATGGATTATGTTAAGAATGATATATTGGGTAGGGAGTCAGACATTCCTTTAAGTCAATTTTTGCTCTTTTTTAAGATTCTTTTTAATTATAGTTGATTTACAATTTGCTGTGTCTTAATAAGGGAGTAAATCTAGTCTTTAAAAGAGAACCACCTCAATGAGATCTTTTAAAAGTATGTGAGACTTTTGTATTGTCTTGTTTATATTCTATATTTCAGAACAGTAATACCCATCACATGCTCAAGTATCTGTGGAACTTAATCTTATTTATCCTTTATTTAATTTTTCTCATCTAAATTTTACAAACAAGTTTGTTTTGGATCTATTTTGGGGTTCATATGAAGACTTCCTTAGCCACCCTACCCCAAGCTGATCTTTTTATTTATCATTCACTGCCTAAGTATTATTGGTCAGCATTAGTAACTATTATTGATGATATGTGTGTGTCTTCTGCCCAACTCAGAATGTAATATAACATTGTGTTAACTTGCCTGAGTGTGTGTATTGACTTAAAGACTTTTTAACACTTACTGGGCAGGTTTCTAAACTTCTTATGCCTTATCTTCCTCATCCGTAAAATGAGAATTAAAAATATTACCTTTAAAAAAACCTTTTTTATAGGGTTTTAAAGATTAAAAGAGCTTCTACATGTAAAGCATTTATAATAATATTTGGCACATACAAAATGCTCGATAAGTGTTGGCAAAAACCAAAATCACACCTTCCCTTCCCATTCCTTCTTTCAAATCTTACTCGTATAAACTCCTTGCTGACAGGGATAGCTACCATTTTTCATATTCTCCGTAGTATAACAGAGAAGATAACTAAATTAATGCTTCTTGAATGAATGAATGTATTTTTTGTTGTTCAATTGAAAATTATTTCAGAATAATATGTTAACATTTAAATCCAAATAAACTCTAATTGTAACACATTTGAAAATCAGTTTGTGGTTTGCAAAATACATTAAAACACGTCCTTTACTGACACTGTAAGGTATTTGAGTAGATGTTATCTCTATTTTACAGATACAAAAAACTGAAATGTATAACCTTGGGACTGTTTAATCTTTTAAAAAGCTAATAAATTACAGTGGCTTGACTTGAACTCAGTTCCTCCAAACTCTCAAGTCTATTGCTTTTACCCCTTTACCTTATAACAAGAGTTCAGCAGGGTACATATGGTTTGATTCCTACCTTAAATAAGGACACTGTGGTGCTTGGTATTCCTATATGTGTTGAAGATGTGATGACAAAGTTCTAAACTATGAAGAAAAAAATCAAAAATAGACATGCATACAGAGTTATTCTTAGAAGCTATTACTTGCTATTTTTTTTAGGATTACAGTAGTAGATAGTTTTTATTTATTTATTTTTTTGTTAAAGTATAGTTGACTTACAATGTTTCCTCAACTTCTGTTGTATAGCAAAGTGACCCAATCACATACAATTCCCTGTGCTGTACAGTAGGGCCCCATTGCCCATCCATTCAACATATAGCAGGTTGCATCCAAAAACCACAAACTGCCCATCCATCCCACTCCCTCCTTCCTCCCCTCCTGGGAATCACAAGTTTGCTTTCCTTGTTCTATTCTGCAGAAAGGATCATCTGTGTCATAGTTTAGATTACACAAGTAAGTGATATCATATGATATTTGTCTTTTTCTTTCTGGCTTACTTCACTTAGTAGAGATCTCTTATCTTTTTAGGGCTGAGTAATATTCCATTGTATATGTGTACCACATCATTTTAATCCATTTGTCGATGGACATTTAGGTTGTTTCCATGTCTTGGCTCTTGTGAATAGCACTGCAATGAACATAGGGGTGCATGTATCTTTTTCAATGGACATTTTATCCAGTTTTATGCCCAGGGGTGGGATTGCTGGATCGTATGGTAGTTCTATATTTAGTTTTCTGAGGTACCTCCATACTGTTTTCCATGGTGATTGTACCAGTTTGATTCCCACCTACAGTGAAAGAGGGTACCCTTTTCTCTGCACCCTCTATAGCATTTGTTATTTGTTGACTTGTTAATGATGGCCATTCTGACTGGTGTGAGGTGGTACCTCATTGTAATTTTGATTTTCATTTCTCCAGTAATTAATGATGTTGATCATTTTTTCATGTGCCTGTTGGCCATCCTTTGCAGAATTGTCTATTTAGGTCTTCTGCCCATTTTTCAGTTGGGTTGTTTTGTTGTTGTTGTTGTATGAGTTGTTTGTATATTTTGGAGATTAGGCCCTTGTCTGTTGTGTCATTTGAAAAGATTTTCTCCCATTCTGTGGGTTGTCTTTTCATTTTCTTAATAATTTTCCTTGCTGTGCAAAAGCTTTTGAGTTAATTCGGACCCACTGGTTTATTTGTGTCTTTATTGTCATTATTCTAGGAGGTGGATCAAACAAGATGTTGCTGTGATTTATGTCAAAGAGCATTATGCCTGTGTTTTCCTCTAGGAGTTTTATAGTGTCTGGCCTTATATTTCGGATTTTTATTATTTGCATTATTAATTCTTATACTGATGGTGTAAATAGAGGCCTGTAAAGGCCACCTGAGATTCCCACTGGACAGAGTAGTTTGAGTATTCAGAAGGAGCAAAGTAATTTGCCTCTGCTGCTACTCTAAGTCCCTATTGGTCATGATTTCAAATTTTCCCATTAATTAATCTGTATAAAGATGAGTTTTTCCCCCTGCTTGTGACTTTATAAATTTCTCGGTATTAGAGCCTTTGGACAAAGATTATATAACATACACCTTTTTGAGCTAAGACTATATATTGTTGCATTTTCACAAGAGAAAGAAGTTTGAACACAAGGTATTTATGGATGGTCAACCATGAAGTACTAATGAGGCAGAAAACCCTTTCATATTTTAAAAAATCTGGCGAGTTTATGATGTTGCCCACCAAAGCCATCTGCCTGAGACAGCTGTATCTGACTATAGCTTGTGATGGCCCAGGCTGCTCTTTCCCCAAGACAGAATTGCTGTGTAGGTTAGTAATACAGATTTAAGATTTTATGTTTCACGCAGCAGGTAGGTCACAGTGAGGAAGAAATAGTATTTTAGAAAAGTTGATGTGATGAATTCTTCCCTAGAACAATAATGATGGATACTGTCTAGGAAATTGATATTAAATGTATATGTGACTGTGCCAGCCCATCTATGTATGCATTACAGCCGTCCCTCTCTATCTGTGGTTTTAAAACCATGGATGCTTCTCATTTTCTATCCCTTCCGCCTGCTCTATTGTTCTTCACAGAACCTGGCATTGTCTTCATCTCATTTGTTGATTTTCTATCTCAACCAGTAGAATTCAAACTCCTCTAGAGTAGAAGCTTTTTAAACAGCTTTTTCACCTGTGCCTGGTGTGTAGGAAGTACTCAATATAGAATAATATTGAATGAATACACGCATGAATGAATGCTATCTTAATATAAGTGTCACAGAAAGTCTAATTTAATCTTCATGTAGAAAGGACCTCTAAGCAAATCACTGGGTCCTCTTCTATGTAGCCATTTCTTTCATTAAATAAAGTAAAGTCTAGACCCTGAAAAGTGTGCTCATAATTATCATGATAATTCAAGAAGCTGGGTCTATACAAGCATTTTCGGTAAATGGAACAAAAGAGAAGGTAAATGAAAAAGACATGTTGTGAGTTATGTTCTCTAGAAGTGGACATTGAGAACAGAGTTTGGGGTCCAAGGTGTTTATGGTGAAAGGATGGGGTAAAGCGGCAGGACTGACCTAAGGTAGAGGTCAAGCAGCATTTCAGGCCTTGACAAAGCCTTGGCCAACCTGATGAGGAGCTGTGGAGAAGTGTTGCCTCCTGGGCCTAGTCGCTAGAGGTAGGCTGCACTGGGAAGGACACACTGCAGGTGAGGTGGCCCTGCAGGTGGGACAGAGGCCAAGGGAGCTGACAGCAGGAAGCTGCCTGCTTGCTACCTTCCCTGACACTGAGCACAGGTCCTTTCTGGAAAGAAGACATAGAGGTCCAACTCCCTAACTACCACAATGTATTGAAACCTGTAACTGCTAACTTGAAGACTATTTAGAGATACTACGTTCCTGTTGACTAGACTTGGAAATGCCTGCCTGATCAAATCAGGACACAGCAGCAGTATTTCATCCTGTTCTAAGAAGAAAACGTTGGCTCCTATTGATGAGGAATGTTACAATGATGACATTGGTTTGTTTGGAAGCTGATGTTTTCAAAAATATTTATTTACTTTGAGGTTTAAAAATATATTTCAAAGCCATTTTTAGCATAACTTCCTCCTCTAATTCTCCTACCCCACAATGATTTTACCAACAATACAGGGAGACCTCGTTTTGTTGAACTTTGCAGATACTGTGTTTTGTTTTGGTTTTGTTGTTGTTGTTGTTTTAATGAATGGAAGGTTGTGGCAACCCTGCATCAAGCAAGTCTACTGGGGCCATTTTTCCAACAGTTTTTGCTCACTTCGTCTCTGTGTCCCATTTTGGTAATTCTTGAAATGTTTCAAACTTTTTCATTATTTTTATATTTGTTGTGACAATTTCTAACCAGTGATCTTTGCTATTACTATGACTTGCTGAAGGCTGAGATGATGGTTAGCATTTATTAGCAACAAAGTATTTTTTAACTAAATCATGTACATTATTTTTTAGACCTAATGCTATTACACACTTAACCGACTACAGTGTATTATAAATATATCTTTTATATGCACTGGGAAGCCAAAAAATTTGTGTGACTCACACTTTAGTATGGTAGTAGCTTTACTGAGATGATCTGGCACCAAACCCCAGTATCTCTGAGATATGCCTGTACTTTGCAAGAAAGTTGCTCCTGCAGTTAGTGAGGGATTGCTTTATTTTCCAGAGTTTGATTTGCAGGTTAGTTATTTGTTTTTTTGTTTTTTTTTAACTTAATAGATTTTATTTCAATTATAAGTGTACATAAATGAGCAGGTTAGTTATTTGAATTTTGAGTTTTTTCTTAGGAAGAAAAAATATATATGGATGGATATTAGTCTCCAAGGCTAGCCTACAAAGTTCTGCATTTTTTCAGTCCCTCTGATTTCTGAATGTTCTTAAAATCTGAAATTGAGGGAAAGCCACCCTGAGGGTGTTCACAGGGAAGGCCCCGGGGCTGTATTAAAGCTCTGACAGTTGGCCAGAGCCCGTGATAGTTAGGGGTGCAGTAGAACATTGGGAGATGTGGGGAGTGGGAGCAGGGAAGGAAGGCTCTGGTGGCAAAGTATTGGGCAGGTTTTCTGGTAATTTCTATTTCAGACTTGAGTATGCCAACTGGAAACTGCCTGCATGTTCATGGTAACTATGCTGTAATTATGAGTGGTCTTTGTAGCTCCCCTCCATTCTGAAACTCAATAGAATCACAGCAGTAGTGTTCTGGCAGCATAATGCAGATGTGTCATTCTTCTCCCCCAGCGAAAAAAAAGATGGGAGGGAAGCTGTTCGCTCTCTGAATTCTATTTTTAAATGCCCATCACTTCATTTCAAAACATTTTTTTCAAACATGCCATACCATTCTTCCTTGAGATGCTAAATTTGAGGGTTTAGAAACCAAATCCTGAGTTCTACAGCATAAAACCAACTATCTCAAAAGGTTTAAACACAATTGGTTTTTAATTACTTAAAAAATTCATTGTACCAAGAATGAGAGAATTTTTAGCTTAAAAAGCAAAAGCTGTAAGGAAATGAAAATCTGGACTTAGAATAAAAATCATTTCCATTTTAGTTTAGAGTGTCATGGTGGCAGGTCTGCAATATTGTAATTAAAAAAAAGATCTGTTTTGGTTAATATCTTAAATCTTCACATTTTCTCCATTTTACATATGATTTACACTTTACTTTTCAACAAAATGTCCTTTCAGAGTAATCCAGGAAAAAAATACTGGCCTACAGCATAACTTGCCCCGTAGGTTACCACTTTTTCTGATTTCTGCTCGAAGAAAATGTTTTTTCTTCTCCTTTCCTAAAACACTTTGGGTGTGAGTTTTCCTATCTGTACTGTGACTATCAGAAGTCTGTAGTTGGTATTTCACAGGAGAAACAATTAAAACGCACATGTTTGAGTGTGATGGAATGTATTATGGCTGAGTGAATGCTTTTATTTCTCTGGTAACTAACCGTACCACCCCATCAGTTTTACATCTGGAGATGAATAGGAAATGTAGGTTAGAGAAAAAAAAGCTGTACTCCTCACTGCTCAGAGGAGGCTCAAACAGCAGTTCTTGCTGGGTGTAAAAGAGAGTTTTACTTGATCTGTAGTGTAGCTTTTGAATCCACACTTGAAATAGGAAAGATTCTTATTTCCATACTGGTTTTATTGTGAGCCTAGCAAGAAGTAGGAAGCAAGGGCTTTTCAAGGTCCCCTCCAGATCTGAGTCCATACCTTCCAGGTCAAAGCTACAGTAGAACAGCAGACTTAGTTAAAATCCTGACCACACGTCACTAGCCACCTGGTCATACTGATTTATCTTCTCTGTAATGCAGATTTCTGACTCATTAAATGGAGACACAGTTCAACCCCGGATTGTTTTAAGATTAATAGAATTTGAGGGCCACACCTAGCGTGGTGCTGGCATAGAATATACATTTGATGCGTTTCTCATTTGTACCATTTTCTACCTTTGGAGATTGGAATTAGTTACAAACATTCTTTTTTTTTTCTTAATGGATTTTATTTCAATTATAGGTGTACATAAATCATCACAAGTCAATTTAATAGTTACAAACATTCTTAGGTGCTGTAGGAGAATAGAAAAAGCCCCAGTCTCGCAATACAAATAAATTGCTATGTGGCCATGAGTAGTTTGCCTAAGAAACTTGCACAGCATATAAGTTACCAAGAAGGCTGCATTTTCATGTAAATTAGGAAGCTCTGGTGATAGCATGGCTTTATTTTCATTATCTGTCACGTGGATTATTATTGAAGGCCCACTGGACTCAATCTGCTGTCACATAGAGTCTCCCTTACAAAAATGATTACGAAAAATTTAACAAAAAGTAATACACTGATTTTTTTCCAGGAATGATTTGAGAGCTATCATTTTATAAATGGATAGGTGGTGTTTCCTAAATCAGCACAAATAGCAGTATTTATTATGTAATTCAGTATATTAAATGTGTACACAGAATGTGTGCTTTTTTCAGTCCTCCTCTATAAACCTACATTCTTTAAATTATACCCACCCCCACCCATCCACCCCTAGCAGTGTTATTGCTTTGAATAGTTGACTAATGATTCATTTTCATACAGAACATCTAGTTAGTTACTAAGACCTGCGAATGCTGCCTTTGAAATCTCTCTCATATTCTTCTCCCCCACTGCAGCGCTTTTCCAAAATATTTTTCATCTTACTTATCAAAACATGGTTTTTGTCAAGCCATTCTGAGTTCAGTAACTTTTGATAACTTTTCATTACCTACAGGTCCATTTAGACAGATTATAAAACAATAAATTGTGGGTCTGGCTTTCGAAACTACTAACAGTTTGACAACTGTCCATGGAGCCAACTATATTTTCTTCTGCTGGGATAACTTTTTTTCTATGTGAACAGGTCCTCATAGGTTTCAAACACCTCGTAAGTATATCTGCTCTCATCCCAGCCCATCTTCTTTTCCTTTGTGTGTTGCCTAAAGTGTCTTCGCATCTTCAAGGTTTAGCTCAAATTCTGCCTCTTTAGTGGTAACCTCTCCGTATCACCCCAGCCCCATTTAATCCTATAACCCACAAATCTATAACCCATAAATCTTCATAAAACATAACTAGAATATTTTCTTATGAGGATTCTTAGCATATTATTCATTGTCCCTGGAATAGAACAGTACTGCCATATAGTAGGCACTAAATAAAGATTTGTTCGGTAAAGTTTTTTTTACCTTGTTTATAGCTTTTCTTTGCCTGCCCTCTGGCTTAAAGGACAAAATTCACATTCCTCAGCCTAGCTTCTAGGTCTTATACAATATATTGTTTTTGCTTCCCAGTATTTGCTGTTTTAAGCCCCTAGTCTCTCTTCTCATGTGATCTTCACAAGCTATGTTCATTCCTATTTCAGCATTTTGGCTTATGATGCTTTCTTGGCTATATAAACACTTGGCTTGCCTCTTCTGCCTGTTTCCATCCCCATCCTTGTAAAGTTAAACTTAAATCTCACCATCACCATTAAAACTCACTTCTCTCTCTTATCCAAATGCCTAAAGCATTTACCACCTGTATCAGCTAGTTTTGGAAGTTAATCAAACTTATGTTTTTACTTGTTTTTATTGAAAAGACTTTATTCTTTTTACGAGTGAATACCTTTGTGAGTTTTTCATTTGTTTATTTTTGTTTTTATTATTTTATTTTATTTTATTTTATTTTATTTGCTTTTTAGAGGTGCATCCACACCATATGAAAGTTCCTAGGCTAGGGGTTGAATCAGAGCTGCAGCTGCCAGCCTGCACCACAGCCACAGCAACATGGGATCCAAGCCGTGTCTGCGAGCTACACCACAGCTCAGAGCAACACCGGATCACCAAACCCTGAGTAAGGCCAGGGATCGAACCTGCATCCTCATAAATACTAGTTGGATTCATTTCCAGTGTGCCACAATGGGAACTCCCCAAAACCTTTGTGGTTTTTTAGTGGAATCACAAAAAGGGACAAGAAAAAAACTGAAAATTTCTTCAGATCTCAGCACTTTCTAAATATGAACATTATATCCCTTTATGCATAATTACCTTGAGGTCATGTAAGATGCTAACATTTAGTGAATCTGGATGACTGGTATATATGTAAATTCCTTGGGATACTGTGTAATTTTTGTAAGTCTGAAAAAATTATGATACTGACACAAAAATAGATTAATGAAATAGTGCAGAATTCATAAAATAATCCAAGATATAGTTATATAAGTATATGAAGCAATGCAAATCAGTCGGGAATCTGAACTGTTCAACTAAATGATGATGGGATAACAGGCTATCCACCCATTTGGAGAAAAAAATGGACTCCTCCCTCATATCTTACACCCAAATTAACCTCACATGCATCAGCACATTTAAAAATGATGAGGCACAAAACGAAAACATAGGTAGCAAATGTTATATTCATGAGTTGAAATAGGCGTGATAAAACATGGCAGGAAAACTAAAACCCACTAAAGAAAAATACTAATAAATCTGAATGCATAAAAATTAAAACTTTATATATGGAGGGATGGGGAACACCATAAAGTTAAAAAAACAAGTAATAAACTTGGGGAATATAGTTGTAACCTGTATGGCAAAGAATTGATAGGCTTATGGTAAGGTGTTTCAGAGTTTGTGCTCTAGGGTAGCATTGCCCAAGTCCTGCCACTTATTAATGATGTGACATAGGGAAAATTTCCTAACTACTCTGTACCTCATTTTTCTTATTTGAAAAAAATGGCATTAAGACTCCTTTGATTCATGGTTATTAACTGGGCACTTAATCCATACGTAAAAGCATTTAGTGGCATGCTTGCCATGTAATAATGATCATTGTAACTGCTAAAATGTTTTGGGGGAGTTCCCGTTGTAGCACAAAGGAAACGAATCTGACTAGTATCCATGAGGACTGGGGTTGGATCCCTGGTCTTGCTCAGTGGGTTAAGGATCCGGCATTGCCATGAGCTGTGGTGTAGTTCTCAGACATAGCTCAGATCTGGTGTTGCTGTGACTGTGGTGTAGGCCCATAGCTGTAGCTCTGATACAGTCCCTAGCGTGGGAACTTCCACTGGCTGCAGTACAGCCATAAAAAAACAACAACAAAAATATATTGGGAGCTCACTGTGTACCAGGCACTGTGCCAGCCTTTCAAATACCATCATCCAGTGAGGAGGGTAGTAGTAGTATTCCCATTTTACAGATGGATCCCTGAAATTTGGAGACCAACAGCTGGTAAGTGATGAAGGTGGAATTTGACCAGAAATGGGATTCCTGACTCATCCTCTTAACATTTACACCATATGGTGGTGATTCTCAAGGCAACTTAGTTCCCCTTTCCTTTAGTCCTGGGGCTATTTAATCTTGACAGTTAATTGGACTTCCATGTTCCTCTTAGAAGGTATGTGAATTGAGCTCTTCAAATGTATTTGAGCACTGGTATATCCATGTTGTTACAATCTCAAAGAAAAGAAACCTTGTAGAAATTCATGCTGTAAAGGGACTTATTTTGTATGCTCTACAGCACCAAGAATCGTGTCTACAGTATGCCCATCCATACTTCCTGGGGTATTTTTTTGGTTTTATTTTGAGAAAATAAAAATCACAAATGCTTTTGTCTTAGCACTTAGTGTACCAGTGTAGCTAAAGTAGTTAAAGTAATAGTAATAGTAGGTGTTTGATGTATTAAATAGAAATAATATTGGAAGTTAAATTCTCTTTTAAAAGTAATTTCAGATTTCTTATTGGAAAATTCAGTTTATTTTGTGTTAATTTGGGGAGCTTTCTTTTAACCTTTTTTTGATTTGTGGGAGCATAATTTATTCAAATCTTAGTTCATGTTATAACTCAGAATACAATTTCTTTTGATAGTCTTAAAATTGAACTTAAGAAAAACTTTTATGAACTTCATATATTTAGAGACAGAGGCTACCATCTATCTGTTTCTTTTAATAGATTTTTAATTTGGTTATTCAGAACAAATCTGAAAATGCTTTTTGTATGGTCTTAAACCTTTTTCTTCATAGTAATATAGTGTTAAATCATGTAAAAATCAAATTTGGAAAGAATATAATGAATCTGAATCACAATTTGTGCTTCTTTAATCATGAAGAAGAATTAACTTGTAGGGACATGAAATGTTTTAACTCTCCCTTAAATATAATTTGTTAAAATCGTTGGATTTCAAGGGAACACTATTCTTGATAGAAATAACTTGTTATTTATCCATCCATCTAGCTTTCTTGATAGATGGCAAAGGATACTAGATACCCTTAGGAGAAACCCTGCTTAATTCATAGGAATACCATATATATTAGATCCTGTCTTGAACAAAACAGCTGATGAGGAAGAATGCAAAAAAAAAAAAAAAGCATTTATATAAACACTTCCATTTTTAAAAATTTCTGTGAAGAATCCTAACCTCATCACCCTTGCTCCGCAAGCACTCACTTTTTTCTCCTAAATTCTAACAAGCTTGGTTATTAGGTTTCTAAACCCACAGCAACTTAGGAGGAGTAAGAGGTGCCACAGGCAGTCAGGGAGACAGCCACAGGTGATCACTCCATCTCGATAACAAGAAAAATTAGAGGAACAGTTGAGAAGCAGACATAAGAATGAAAGAAATTATAGTTATCTGAGATCATTTAGTGTGGGGTCAGTCATGTATAGATTTCTCAGCCCTGAGGGCATCATTGTTTTATAGAATAGTACAGTAAGAGACACCAGATGCTTAAATTAGAGTCAGTAAATGTCAGCATTTACCAGTATCCAGAACCTAGTCTGTCAGTGGTATGTGATACTGCTAAGAGGGAAGGGGTTTGGCTTGATAATTGTAGACTTAAGCATTTCCATTTGCTTTTGTTTTATTGTTAGTTCAATGTTAGGATCTTCCAAATCTACCTTCATCTTCTGTTTTCACCTGGAAGTCTGTGAATCCTGTTCCTGCCCGGTCCCTCATGATCCACATCCTCCTGGCCACATTCTCATGAACTTGTACTCTCTTTGTGATGTCTGACTTGGGTTTTCCATTCCTGGGGATATGTTTTCTCATAGATGCCTGAGCCTAGAGCTTCACTCTTGGGCCTGCCCCTGCAGTCATACTTGTTTCCTTTACCAGATGAAGTTGTCAGTCAGTGATCAAGGAACATTCTATAGGGAATCTGTAATTAGTCAAGTTTAGAAACTGCTTTACCCTGTTCGTAGCTCCTTCTTTAGTCCCAGTGGAGGAATGTCTTAGCCAGAGCCAACTGCGCAACCTGGCTTGGACCCTTGGGATCAAAAAAAAAATCCTGTAATGCCAGGCTTTTGTTTTCATGGACATAGCAGAGTTGAAATGAGAGGAGTTAGTAACTCTTGCTGATATCAGGAAATCATACAGAGTCGACATTGGTCTGCACAGTAAGTAGTTTAGTCCTCTTTCTCATACAGGTTTTTCCAGTAATGAGTGTGTAGTACGTATTAGGAATAGTTTTGCCCCCAAAATATTGTTTTAAATTCTTTGCTTATGATGGCAATTCAGTGGCTTCCACTGTGTATCACTGATAACAGTTTTCTGTGTTAATACTTACTAATAGGTACTAATAGGTCCACCTCTCTTTGTTAGTACATTACTCCCCCTACTGGTAGCCATGGCCTACCTAGAACCCCCAGAGTTATGAAAGGTTTTGTACTCACATTTAACTTAGTTGACCAGAGCAGCTTTGCAGCACTACACAGCCTGTCCAACAACTCAAGAGGTTGTGAAGGGCTTTATTAGCCATCATATGATCTCCCTTGCTGATATACAGGGACTTCTCTTATTACACCACTATGACCATAAGGTTAACCCTATCCAATTATATAGTATTTCTTCAGATGCTTAACAATCCCATTAATATTACCTGGGAAAAGGGGAGATTACATACTGGAACAGGATTCTGAGAATATTGTATGTTTGATCCTTGAACTGACCTTGGGTAATATGCCCCAAGGTTATATTACAGGATGGCTTAGACTGCTGTCTTCAGTTCTTCCTTTGGCAGTCTGAGGGTCAGTTCTCATCGGTTTCTTTTTTTTAATGGTGGACCAGTTATTATCCCCATTAACTAGCCTCAGACTCTTCCTAATAGGCTATAAACTCTGTGCAGGCAGGGATTAAATCCTTTTATCTTTCCACACCAAGCACAGTTCCTACCTTGCATGTTGTAGGAGCTTAACAAATGGCTTATTGGTAAATTAATTAATTATAAATGAGACTTCAGGATAGCCTCTGTCTTACTGAGCTTCTAATTGTTTCCTCAACAGCATTAACTGGAAAGCGCAATTTCCCAGGAGCTGTGCTTTATCTCAGTTAATGTTGTTTCAGAGAGGGACTTTGTCATGATGATATAAAATTTTGATTAAATGGAAACAGCAGTTTATTTCTCTTTTACTAATAGCCCCACATAAAATACCATTTGTTATTAGAGAAATGATTGAGAAAAAAAAAAGGTTTTCTCAAAGTATTATAACAAAGGCACGGTTAAAATGATTTATACTTTGTATATAGAGCTTTTTCAGTTAATGTATCCACTTATTAGGCATTAGGAAATTTTGAGTGAGGAACAAGGTTATGAAATGGATATGCATACATGGAAGCAGAAAGAGACTTATAGTTTGAATAAGTTAATGCTGTTCTACCAACCCAATGTTCTTGTTTTTGCCCTTTCTTCATTTAGAAACTAGGCTGTTTCACCCAGTATATTAACTGTGTCCTAAGAATGAGTGAAAAATTTTGAGCTGCTATATTAAATCATTTCAGGATGTTCGGAGTAGGAGTTAGCAAGTTATTGCTTAAAGGAACCAAATAATAAGCTAAGAAGGATAAATGCAACTTACTAAAGGGTCCAATATAAAAACAAATAGTAGCTTATGCACTGGTGTATCTTGATAAGGTGTTTGAGCTCCATGCATTCAACTATCTCTTAGATTCTAAGTCTCATTCAAAGAGGGCCACTACTAACCCTTTTGCCTTTATGAAAATTAGAAAAATATGCCCTTCCTTGAGTAAAAATTTTAAGCATGTTTTGCACAACTTGAACAATCCTATGTTCAGGCCTGAAGAAAGTGAGAATGTGGATGGGCACCTTCTGTGGCTTTGTTTGGTGGTTCTGGACTCCATCCTCCTGTATGGAAGGGAAGAAGGAGAGGTGAGAATAAAGGGTTGGGGTTGGGGAGTAGTGGCTTGGAGATTTAATCAGGAGTATTAGTTTCAATTCACCCAAACGGTGATTCCATAAGACAAACATTTTTAAATCAGTGACTAGAACATCTATGTCCTATTAGGAATTATACAAAACTGCTGCTTAAGAGGACATAACCCTTTTTGGTTCAGCCTGGCTCTATGGGCCTGGGACATGGAGACTCAACCCTGGCAGGAGCAAGCCTGTGTATATACCATACATGCGCCCCAGAGGTCAGAGCTCACGTCCCACTGGCAGTGCTTACATCCTCCCACCCCCACCCTTATCCCGCTAAGTCTACCCTGTTAGGACAGAAAATGAGCCAGTCAGAATTGGGCCTCCTAGAGCCAGGGGTGGCTACTAGGATGTGCCAGTGAGTGTGCAAGTGCATGAATGTTAATGAATGTCCATGTGGAGCTACATGACTGAGAACTTTCCCCATGGCATTAAGTTCCAGCTGAGAGACCCACCATCTCTTCTCGTGCCATCACGTATATTCTTAACTTCAACATGTGTCTGCTTTGGGAGTACTGCCGCCCCTCCCCAGCCGTGGTACTATTGCACTACCTTGGATTCAGTCTATATAGATATATAGCATTATATTAGGTACTCAGAATAATACAATGTTTCTATATTTAAATGTGAGCACTTTAATGTTTAAAATAGAATCTTGAAAATTTTTCACTTAGAGTTTCCATATTTTACTTTTCTTAAATTTATGCTTATATTATTATACTGTTTTTTTTAAATAGAACATAACTGAATATATTTAGACCACACATTGTGAAATGTAAAAGCATGTATCATCATTGTGAAATGTAAAAGCATGTATCATGTATCAGTTACCCATCCTCTACTGTGTGGTTAGAACTTGGTAGCCTCCTGAATTTCTGAACAAAGAGCAATACATGCTCCTTTTAAGGCTCTGAGTCTGTTCAGGACCTGCTAATACGAGTTTGGAGGTAGGAGAGAGAGGCTTTCTCATGTCAGCAGTGCCCTAGAAACTCAGTTGGGAGTGAGTTCAAAGCTCCTAAAGGCCTCAAGCTCCCTGCAAAATCAATTCCCACTATAAGCTATTCTTACACTTAATGTTAGACTGGATGGGAAATGTCTTTTAGTGACATAAATTGTTCACACTGCGTATGTAATTTCACTGTGGGGTTGTTTATTTTTATTTTTTTGGGGGGGTTGTTTATTTTTAAGTGTCATATTAGGGGAAATTTTAAACATACACAGAGTTAGAATGAGATAATGAACCTTAAACAACTGTACCCAGTTTAACAGTTAACATTTTGTCATGTTGTGTTTCCTCTAAGGCCCTTCCCTCCTTTTTTCTTTGCCCTATAGTATTTTAAAGTAAATTTCAGACACTATGTCAATTCACCTGTAAATGTTTCACCATTTATCTCTAATCTTTAAGGCCTTTTTAAAAAACATATCTACCATGCCATTATCAAACCTATAAGATTAATAATAATTCCTTAATATCATCTAATACTCGTCCTCATTCAAATTTTCCTGATTATTTCAAAAACATCTTTTTCAGATTGTTTAAATTAGAATCTATATAAGGTTCATACATTGTTTTTGTGTCTCTCATGTCTCTTTTTTCTATATTAACAAATTTTTATATTTTTCCTTTCATTTTCTTATAATTTTTCAAGGGAGCATAAAAGGAAAAATACTACCAAAATCCATGCATTATGCTTTCTCTTTAAATCATTAATTTGTACATTGTTTTCAGATCCATACATACTTAATGCTGAAATGGGAGGGTTGAGAAAATGGAAAAAAAGTTTTCCTTTTCTGATTCAAAAATAGCATTAACTGATCTTATTACTCAACAGCAGAAATAAAATGCAGAAAGTTACAAAAGATGGAAAGCTACTATCATATTTGAATTTAAATAGGTCTGCATCAAATCACATTTTTAAGCTGCATTAAATCACATTTTAAGTTACGGTTTAAAAATCACATTTTTAAATTATAAAATATCACTTTATAAATACAAAATTTGTAAATAATGCACTCTTTACTTCTGGGATCTTTCCTTTTTTGTCTCTCAGATTTGGGATTTGTATTTCAGTACAGTGAATTCAAACTAAGACTCTGTTTTCTTACCAAACACATGAGTGTTTATATCTCTTCTACTCTTATCAATTAACATACCTAAATGGCTTGTCCGTTTGACAGTATTCCCATTGAGTTAATTCTATCTCAAAAGCATTGGTCTTTGTAAAAATAGTTAAATCATATATTTGCTTCTTTTAAAAAATATACCTATTTTGCTATTCTACCAGGTTGGTGCATTATTTTCTTTCACCATGGATAGGAGGACAGAAAAGGATTTCTTCTGCCACTATAATTTTAACACTACATTGCTTGATATAAATTGTGCAGTGCAGCTAAAATGCCTCAAAATTTTACCATTTCTTTTTATAAACTCTCAATCCTGTGATATCTTTCCTTTCTTAGGATATGAACGAGTCTGCCAAACAAGAAGATATTTTGGAATCCACAACAGATGCTGCAGAATGGAGTCTAGAAGTGGAACGTGTGCTACCACAACTGAAAGTCACGATCAGGACTGACAACAAGGTATAGAAGAGAGAACACATTTTGTTCAAAGAGATGTATATAAAGCAATTTCAAGGTCAAGGGTACTCCTAATTGTACAAACTATTTATTTAAGAAGAGATTCCATTTCTAGTGTCTTGTTTTAATAGAGATTTAATGAATTATTGTTGAATGAATGAATAATGTAATATGGTCCACAAAGATAGATCTTTAAAATGATTTGGAGTACATAATTTTTTCCCTGAGATTAAGGCGTATTTTCTAAGTACATTTCGATAAATTTTGTTGGCATCATATTTTGTTTAGGTGAATAGTGGATGAAATTGAATATCCATGACTGTATATTAACTGAGTAGAGTTAGGACATGGTTTAGAACTCTGCCAGATGGCAAAGCAGAAGATATCCTAGAAGTTACCTTACATAATCTATTCAGTACACATGATTAAAAGTTAAATATTAAGAAAGTTATCAAAAAATCCTATGTAATTAAAGATTTGGGGGTTAGGATGGAGGAACTGGCCCATTTAATCAAGTTTCCACTTCCTTTTTACCTGCAATTTATGAGTAAGAACTTCAGAACAAGCTAATGGGTTGTTGAGAGACAATGCTACTCTCATTCGTACTGTAATAATCTCTACGAAGTGGACTAGAGAGACACCTAAGTAAAAAGTTAAAGGATTTTCATCCTTGGAAGCTGGAGACAAGCCCGAGAATTATGGAAAAAGGTTTTAGGGAAGCTTGTCACTCTGCAATTATGGTTGTGCATCTGCCCCCAAAGTAGAAGAAGCCCTACAAAGACTGCTGTTTTCAGTGCCTTGGAAGCTAATTCATAGATTGTCTGGATTTGGGCCTGTAGAACTGCATCCTAGAGAAGGTATACGCTCGCCTAGACTCCTAGAGAAGTCCTAAAGTAGGATAAGGACAGCAGAGGTCTTATTAGACTGTGAAGAACTGTAGAACAAACAGTGTCTAGAGTAGGTGGGCAGAGCTTCAGCCTGTTTACCATGTATTTACCCAGTCATTATGGAGGACAGATATTTTGATTACATTGGGAGTAAATTCTTTGTTTATATATCTCTTATGTGTAAGTACATATAAATAAGAATTTCTTTGCTGATTTGATCTCTGCTGGAAGTCATAATTTGCAAAATGTAATTTTTGTGAAAATGTAATTTCTGATTCTTTAATTTTGTTGGAACAAATTCTCTTCATAAAATTAAAATTCATTATTATTGTGACCCTAGTTAGAATGACATGTTAAAATAATTGTGTAATTGGGAACTTTTAAGTACATTTTAGCCTCAAAAGGAAGTAAGTTTAGCTTGTTTACTTTCAAGGTAAGTAAACTCTTGAAATCAAACATCTTAACTTAAAACCTAATAGGATCATGAGAGAGTTTTTTTAAGAATGGTCATTGATTCCACATAATAGAATTAACTGAATAAAGGAAGAAAGAATATAAATGTAACTGGTAACCTGTAGTTTTACGAACCAGTACTGCAGTAATCAAAATCCTGACTTCTTGGAGTCCCTATTGTGGCTCAGTGGGTTAAAGGCCCGATGTTGTCTATGTGAGGATGCAGGTTCAGTTCCTGGTCTAGCTCAATGGGTTAAGGATCCAGCATTGCCACAAGCTATGGCTTAGGTTGCAGATGTGTCTGGGATTTGGTATTGCTGTGGCTGTGGCGTAGACCTGCACCTGCACCTCCGATTCAGCCTCTAATCTGGGAATTTCCATATGCTACAGGTGCAGCCAAGAAAATGAAAGAAGAAAAATCCTAGATTCTTAAAGAATCAGGGTTCTCCTGATTTGGAGAAGAATTAACTAGTTCACAGTTGGATTCTCAGAGTTCCCGCTGTGGTGCAACTGCATGGGGGCATCTCTGCAGCTCTAGGACACAGGTTCAATCACAAGCCTAGCCAAGTGGGTTAAAGGATCCAGCGTTGCTGCAGCTGCAGCGTAAGTTGCAGCTGTAGCTCAAATTTGATCCCTGGCCTGGGAATTCCATATGCCGTGGGCTGACCAAAAAAGAAAAAAAAAAGTTGGACTCTTAGTCCCATGCCATTCGTTACCTTGATCTTATGAAGATATACTGTGTTAAATTAACTATACAATCTGTGTTACAAGCAACATTCCAAAATGTCAGCTAATGTTTTGCGGGATTTTTTTTAACTCTTTTTTTAAGAATATGTGAATATTTGAGTTTGGAGTTTCATGGTAAAACATACCGACCTAAAGTCATATTTGATTGCTTTTTCAGAATTCTTCTCCAGATCATTTGTTCTTGTGTCCACAAACTCTTCTTTCTCCTGATTTCAGCTATGGCAAAAGGGAAATATAGCTTTAGGGTTAATTCTTTATTCAGCTTACTTAAGAGAAATAAAATTATTCATTGATTTGAGAAAATAAGGGACTAATGAATAGAGAAATGTTTCTCATGTCTCAGAAATAAAGTAATCTGGTTATATATGCAGTTTCTCACGGACTCATTATCCTCCTTAATCAGGAGTGGTTGGTTGACAGCAGTATCATAATGTAGATCCCATTCTCCCTCAATTCCTAACTCTACCAAAACCAAACCCTCTCTTTTACTTTTGGACAAAACAATAACTTTTCACTTACCTCAGGCTACTTAGGACCTTTTGGGATTTCAATTTTATATTTGGAGGGGGGAAGAATTAATTATTTTCAGATCAATGTGTTCTACTAATCACTGTTAGTTTTTAGGTATATGGAGATGGGAGATGAGTAATACAGAGCCTCTATTATTTAAATCCATCAAAAATTTATTTAAAATGACCTTGTGTTAGAAATTAAAAAGCCCCTGCCAAAAAAAAGAAATTAGAAAGCCCCATATTTATTTGGGGCAAATATTTTTATGCTTTCTTCCTCACAAGTTCAGTGTATTCCTTGTATACTTCCTAGTAGGGTATTACAAAAAAGAATGTAAAACTCTGTTTCTGTTCTTTATGCATATTATTGTCTGTATGCTTGATGAGATCCTGTCATACACCAGTATTTTATTTTGTGTATTCTCTATATTGTAATCAGGTTTTTATTGGGAGGCTAGCTTATCCTTGTTTCTGGCACTACTTGTTACTGTTGCTGGTTCTCAAAGAATGCAAATAAATTTTAATATTAGCTTAAACAAATTACAATTGGGAAAATAAATATGTTGCCAAAACTACAAATAATACATTCCACAACTGAAGATAAAGGATTTTTGTCATATGCCAGTTTGAATGGACTACATTAGCAGTTCCCTTTTTAGAAATGGGTATAAAGAATGCTCCTGGTGATTACTGCTAGAGTATTAATCTACCCAGAGACCATCTTAGATCTGCATCAACTTGGAATAGTGTGTCTGAAGACACAGAAGTTTTACCAAGAGCGTCAATAAATTCAGCCAAATTCTATGTCATTCAACTCTAGTTAATGCCTCAATTAGGACCAAGTGAGTAAGGCTCACATGTTAAATCCTTAGAAGGGTAGTCTCAGGACCCCTAGATTAGAGTGAATGTCAGTGCCATCTACTTAAATTGTGTACGAGTATTAGTCTGCAACTCTACATCTTATACTTTTTGTTTTTCCCCTTATTTCTTTTTATTGCTCTCTTTCCTTTTCTGTAGTGTTTTTAACTTTTTAAAAATTGTTCTTTATTAAACCCAGTAGTGGTGCCCACAAGTTTTATATAACTTTTCTGGGGGAATATAAAACTAAGAGCAAACATCTGTGATTATACCTAGACTGGACTTGAGTCTGTAACTGGTCAAGAATTATCCTAATCTCTGAGTCTTTTTAAAATACAATTTTGTTTTTAATTCTAAAAATAATAGGGGAGTTCCGATCGTGGGTCAGTGGTTAACGAACCTGACTAGTGTCCACAAGTCACTAGTCTTGCGGGTTCGATTCCTGGCCCTGCTCAGTGGGTTAGGGATCCAGCATTGCCATGAGCTGTGCTGTAGGTTGCAGACCTGGCTGGGATCCCCTGTTGCTGTGGCTATAGTGTAGGCTGGCAGCTATAGCTCTGATTCGACCCCTAGCCTGGGAACCTCCATATGCCATGGGCATGGCACCAATAAGACAGAAGACAAAAATAAATAAATTAATTAAAAATAAAAATAATGTGGAAGTTATATTTCAAGGGGACAGGAGGCAGGCAATGTGCTATGAGTTAGAAATTAGAGATCACACATTTAGTTCAGTATCAAATTCTGATGTATTGAGCCAAAGTTTCAGGTATTTAGTAGAACTGTAAAGACCCAGAGAAGTTAGAGTCTATCTCACACACCTTCCCTTGGCACCCAAAATTCATATTTCCACCACTTAATAGCTAATAACCAAGTAGGCTAATTATATTACTTACCTATTGTAAAGGCACCAAGAATGGCATCTGACACATGGTTATTGCCTAATAAGTGTTAATTATTGTCATGTTACCGTATTGTTATTGTAATATTATTGTGTTCTCTCATAGCCCTCTTATATTTCAACTTCTATCAGTATTCAGGAAGAATGTGTAAAATTTCTGCACTAATGCTTCCATCATTTAAGGGAATATTTATAAATACCAGCCTTATATTTTTACATGAAATGTAATTGGATTCATAAATATCACTTTGGTAAATCTTTCTAGTTTTTTCCCTTGGTAAAGGTATATCTAGGAGTTCCCTGCATGGCTCAGTGGTTAACGAATCTGACCAAGAACCATGAGGTTGCGGGTTCGATCCCTGGCCTTGCTCAGTGGGTTAAGGATCCGGCGTTGCCGTGAGCTGTGGTGTAGGTTGCAGACACAGCTCGGATCCCACGTTGCTGTGGTTGTGGTGAAGGCCAGCAGCTACAGCTCCGGTTAGACCCCTAGCCTGGGAACCTCCATATGCCGCGGATGCAGCTCTAGATAAAAGGCAAGAAAACAAAATAAAAAAAAAAAAAGGTATATCTAATATGATGAAAACAGTAAATTGTTAACTAAGTTTTTGCTTTGTGCCAAGTGCTGTTCTTAGCACTTCACATATATTAACTAATTTAATCCTTTTGACTGCCCTATGAGATACAGGTATTTTACTACAAATGGGGAAACTGAAAAGTGATAAAGTTTCATGCCTAGTAAGTGACAGATATGATATTTGAACCTCCAACCCAGGCTCTTACCTATATGGTTAGCGACAATATGGCATAATAGTTAAAAGCACAAATTCTGAATCCAGAATACTTAAGAACCAGTCCTAAATCTAACATTTATTAGCTGTTGGACCCTGTGGATAGGTTTCTCAATGAGTCTGTGCCTTGGTTTCCTCAGCTGTTAAAATGGAATTCATTGTAAAACTTACCTCAACAAGTTACTAAAAGTATTAAATGAATTAACATATCTAAAGCACTTAGAAGTACCACAGAAGTACCACTTAATATATGTTGACCACTATTTCTATGTACTTTTGTGTATAGTATTGAGATTATGCCTCTTTTTTATAAAACATGGCATTACATCATGAGCATTTCCACATATCTTTAAAAATTATAAACTGTAGAGAACTAAGAGAGGCTACCACTCTATTGTCTACAAAAAGGTCACCACACCAAAAACCTATAAAAATGAAAAGACAGAAAACTCTAACCCAGATAAGGGAGAAAGAGAAAAGCCCAGAAAAACAGCTCAGTGATGAGATTATCAGCCTGTCAGAAAGAGACTTTAGACTGTTGATGCTGAAGATGATGCAAGGCATTGGAAATAAACTGGAGGCAAAGACTGATAATTTACAGGAAACACTGAGCAGAGAAATACAAGCTGTAAAAATTAAACAAGAGATGCAAAATACAATAACTGAAATAAAAAATTCATTAGAAGCAGCCAACAATAGAATACAGGAGGCAGAAGAACGAATCAGCGAGGTGGAGGACAGATTAGTGGAAATCACTAATGCGGAAGAGAAAAGAGATGAAAGATTGAAAGGAAATGAGCTGAGTCTCAGAGAACTCTGGGATAATGTTAAACGCACCAACTTCCATACTATAGAGGTGGCAGAGGGAGAAGAGAGAGAGAAGGGGACAGAAAAAATATTCCAAGAGATAATAGCCGAAAATTTCCCTAATATGAGAAAGGAACCACTCAGTCAAATCCAGGAAGCGCAATGAGTACCATAAAAATAAACCCAAGGAGGAACACCCCGAGACACTTATTAATCAAAATGACCAAAATTAAAGACAAAGAGAAAATGTTGAAAGCAGCTAGGGAAAAGAAACAAATGACATACAAGGGAACCCCAATAAGGTTATCAGCAGATTTTTCATCTGAAACTCTGCAGGCCAGAAGGGAGTGGCATGATATACTTAATGTGATGAAAGGGAAAAACTTCCAACCAAGATTGCTTTACCCTGCAAGGCTCTCATTCAGATTTGAAGGAGAAATCAAAACCTTTACAGATAAGCAAAAGCTAAGAGATTTCTGCAACA
>PVHT021183695.1:2794909-2867741 GCA_004024745.2 Catagonus wagneri
AAGGGAACCCCAATAAGGTTATCAGCAGATTTTTCATCTGAAACTCTGCAGGCCAGAAGGGAGTGGCATGATATACTTAATGTGATGAAAGGGAAAAACTTCCAACCAAGATTGCTTTACCCTGCAAGGCTCTCATTCAGATTTGAAGGAGAAATCAAAACCTTTACAGATAAGCAAAAGCTAAGAGATTTCTGCAACACTAAACCAGCTTTACAACAAATCTTAAAGGAACTAATGTAGTCAGAAAAGAAAAGGCCACAACCAGAGTCAAAAACACCACAAATGACAAGGCTCACAAGTAAAGGCATATATACAGTAAAGATACTAAATCATCCATGCACAACTATGCTACCAAAATCAGAAATCGTGAGAAGAGAGCACAAATGCAGGTCACTGGAGATGCATGAGCAATTAAGAAACCAACTTAAAACAATCTCATTTGTATATAGACTCCTATATCAAAACTTCAGGGTAAAAATAAAGAGAAACAAAAACCCCAAACAGTTAATACAATGGCAATAAGAACATATATATCAGTAATTACCTTAAATGTTAATGGACTGAATGCCCTAACCAAAAGACATAGACTAGTTGAATGGATACAAAAACAAGAAAACAACCAATGGATCACTGAAGAAATCAAAGAAGAAATTAAAAAATACCTAGAAGCAAATGACAACAAAGACACAACACTCCAAAACCTCTGGGATGCAGCAAAAGCAGTTCTAAGAGGAAAGTATATAGCAATACAAGCCTACCTCAGGAAACAAGAAAAAGCTCACATAAACAACCTAACTTTACATCCAAAGCAGCTAGAGAGGGAAGAAGCCAGGTCATGGAAACAACCTAAATGCCCATCGACAGAGGAGTGGATAGGGAAGATATGGTACATACACACAATGGAATATTACTCAGCCATTAAAAGGAATGGAATAACAACATTTATAGCAACATGGATGAACCTAGCAATTATCATACGAAGTGGAACCAGTCAGACAATTAGACAGCAACACCCAATGGTACCGCTTACATGTGGAAACTAAAGAGACACAATGAACTCTTTGAAGAACAGACAATGACTCACAGATTCTGGAAAACCTTGGTTTTTCAAATAAGACAATCTTGGGGGGGTTGGGGGATGCCTGTGGGTTTGGGACACAAAATCTATCGTATTGACTTATGATCTTTGTACACCTATAACTGAAATAAAATTCATTGTTAATAAAAAAAAGAAAGAAAAAAGAAATAAAATAACAGATAGAAAAACTGTAAAAAAAACAAAAAAAATAAAAAATAAATAAAAATTATAAACTGTAACTTTAGATGGCCTTCTGTAGTGCTTGAAGATTACCATCATTCTCAAGCTAGTGCCAGATAGTGACATGGTTTGGCCAAGCTCAGCAGGTTGGGGTCAAACCAGGAGGACTAATATTTGGGTGGAGAAATGAAAAGGCAGTGTCATGCAAGAACTGGTAGCTAAGATATGAGCAAGTCTAAGGAACATAACATCTGAGAATATGGATCAATAGCAAGAAGTTCATCTTCTAATGGGTCATTTTAGAGAGAGAGAAGTGGTTGTAGAAGGTGGAAGTTGAGTTGAAAGAGAAAACATGGAGAGCAGGAAGCAAAAGTACAAATTTAAGAATCTTGCGTAGTTACCTATTGTTGTAAGAACATACAGTCAGACCAGCCTATGAGGTTATAGCTGCTGTTACCTTTTTTTTTTAACTGTGTGAGGGACTCTTCTCCAGGATATGTTATGTTAATTATTGAAAGATAATATTTCCTACTTGATTGAAATATTTTAAATTCTATAGCAGCGGGGTTTTTTTTTTTTTTAGCTTTTAAGTGAATCCATTGACAGTTGCTGAGTTGAATAATAAAATGGTTGAAACTGAGCCGCCAAAGAATTCTACATGTCCTCTATTTCTGGAGGAATAGAAAATGTGAATGCATATTCATATAGATTTCACTTTCTGTATTTTTGATTAATTTTGATTGCTAAATAAATACTTAATGCTGTATCCTGAGGAAGATTATTCTATCTCTTTGAGTTTTCTTTTTATTATAAAAAAGCAAACCTTTATTGGACTTTGTGGAAATAGAGACCATCTAAATGAGAACAAACAAAGGCTATTTATCCAGAGCTTGCTATATAGCAGGAGAGTTAGCCATTATCGCTTGCATTTGGCAGAGACTCAAAGGCTTGCAGGAGAATTTGAAAGAGTTACAGTAGGAAAAAAGAGAAGCTTTAGATATGTTCAGATGTGACTAGAAATTTGGAGATGGGCTGACTAGGAGCAGGGCTTCTTTATGTGATTAGTTGAGGGAGAATATTTGGCTGTGTCTGTTTGGTACCATATTCGAAATGGGGCGGGGTGGGGTGGGCAAAAATTGGAGAAACTGACGGTCATTAACTCCTGACCTTGGCTTGTTGCTACAGAGGTTGTAGTTTGGCTTTCTGGACTAGTTGCCACACATTGTGGATTAGAATTTTATTTTGAGTAGTGGTCTAGCTGTTACCTGTTATCCATTGGCATAGTCAGTCTCCCAGCTTCATTTATTGAACCAGAGGACAGTGTCGTGTTTTTTTTTTCTTTTTCAGCCTCACCTGCAGCATATGAAAGTTCCCAGGCCAGGGACTGAGTCAGAGCCACATCTGTGACCTATGCCATAGCTACAGCAATACTGGATCCCAGATCCTTAGCCCACTGCATCAGGCTGGAGATCAAACCGGTAATACCACAGAGATAAGACGGATCATTAACCTACTGAGCCACAGCGGGAAATCCAAAAGTGTCTTCCTAAAATGATCAATGTTATTAATCTTTATCAGGAGAATGATTTTTTCAAGTCAAGGGTTTTTATATAAAAATCAATTAATCATTAATAATATTTATTTCTGTTCCCCAGAAATAAGGAAGAGCAGCAAGTGTGAAATCAGTTCTTGGCTAAACCTTACATTGGCCCTTTTTTTTCAATTATGCAGAATATATTCCTAAAAGGTTGTATATTATAACGATTTAATATTAGATATTTAATGCAATGTACAAATGTTCTATCATGCTTTAATGTCCTGTGGATATTATAATTAAAATTTTGATTAATGACTTAAATAGATCTTTTCCAAATTATAATTAAATGTTTCCTGCTTTGTTGTTTTAAAAGATAGTTGGCTAGGTACCCTTTCATTCCACCAAAATGTCTTTAGTCATAATGTAAATCTTCATGTTCATTATAAGGAATTTAGATAAAGAGATTATTTTTTATTTAAGGCTTTGGCAGAACTATAGCATGTGTTTCTAATTATTTCAAGCCTTTGATTCACTGAACTGCTTTTTCACATCCTTACCTGCTCTTCAGTGTCTGACTTTCTCAGGTTGCAGTTGTTAAAAAACCTTAAACTTTAAATTCCAACTCCAAGCAACTGGATTTTGTTTTAACGTAAATAAACCATATAGGTGTTGCCTAGGGTAATTCACAGCAGGAAACCTTTTGAGAAGAGTCTTTGTGCTGAGGATGGAATCATTACAATAGTCTTGAGCCCTTGGCCTCTCTAGTGACCCTGAGAGCTAAAACCTAAGAGGGAATAAAGAGGCCTTCATTAATCAGCAGGTGGAATTCCATTTAAATGAACCTGGAGGGACCATAAAATTGCTATATTAGATCTAAGTCTCTTCAAATTGGAAGCCAAATCCTGCAGAAATGTGCAATGGTAGGCTTTCTTCTTTTACTATTGTAGGCAGACCTGTATCTGGAAGCAATAGAGACTATTTTTTTCATTCAAAAGCAGTGGCGAGCATAACGTGCTTTGATCTTCTGCCATCGCTGTGTTTGGATGCAGTGTAAGAAGAATGTTAATAAAATTTAGCTTTCTAAATATTTCTGACCTGTAGGAATTTATAAATTATTACAGTTTTAGAATAAAGAGCATTTCTTAAGACATGTACTCTGGTTGCTGGACAGGCTGTATTGATAGGATTCTTGGAACCATGAGCAAAAAGGAATGGTATATTCTGTGTGCTAACACAGAACACATTTATGTATATATTAGTCATAAAATGGAATTCTGGCTATTATTTGAATAATGGAGAAACTGAATTTATAGTTCTTATAGATTTTCTGGTAAATGGACCTTTTGTTGGAAAATATTTTCAAAATTTAAAAAAAAGTCACCAAATTTTAAAAATCAGCTTTTATAATTATCAGTAATAAATGTAAATACAGGTGCAATAAGTTGGTCTCCATGAGACTCCATGCAGGAGTAATAGCTCCAATTACTGTCACAAATGTTTATAATTGTATCTATTGCTGCCAGACAATAAATGCTTTTTAATATAGTAAGGCCATAAATGTACATGCTGCTGTTGTTTAAACAAAATACAATTTTCAGCAAATTTATCCTTGAAACACCTGCTATAATCAAAAGGAGGTGAATGCTATCAAAATAAACTGCCTAAATTAACTAGACACACATACATTTTTAGAGCAGCCTGCATGATTACTCAACTGCCACATCGTCTCAGAGAATGAGCAGAAATATTCACTGATGGACTTTTACAGGCAAGCTTTCTTTAAGGGAGACTACACAAAACAGAATACTGTTTTTGATTTTTGTATTATTTTTAAAACATGGTGTTTTTTGGTGGACTTAAGATTGTATTCTCAAAGTCAACTTTTTTTCCCTTTGTTAGCATGTGAATCATAGACAGATACAGGTTTGTGGGAAAGAATACTATGTTTAAATTATACATTTGAAAATACTGTAAAGGGATGGAGAAAAACCCAGCCATTCCTAAGCAACTGGAAATGATTTTTAGCTGCTTCTGTCACAAAGTCTTGTTGAACTTTCAGGATATTCTGTATTTAAAGTTAGTTGATGATGCCTTCTTTCCTATTTACACTGAATGTGATAAATGTTTCAACTGGATCCAGAAAGGTTTTGTTTATCACAAGTTGAAGTAGGAGAACAAGGGTTTTTACTGTAGAGATTACCATCAGTTTTAACTAAAGAGCATCAACAGTGGGAGGTTTTTAAGGCAATAACCAATAAAGACTGCATGTTATGTAAATGCTGTAGAGGGAAGTTACCAATGCCTCACAGCAGATACACCTCAAATAGACATTTGTGATTGAGAGCATGGAGTTAATACACATTGGTTATAATTAAGGATTTCTAGACTGCTTAAATATTTCATTATTGCAAAGTATAATTTAATGTTTCCTTTTAATTACTTAATATGAAATATGAGTTGAAGCAGAAACCATTTATCATATGGACCTCCCTACGTAATGCACTTTTTAATTGCCTTGATTAATTTTCTAATCAAGACTATCAGAGTAATTCTCACTATCAGAGTGTTTTATTACAGATTTCTTAATATTTGGACAATTTTTGCCCCCATAGTCTTTGTCCCATTATATATGATTGTTTCTTTATGCCAAGGTAACAATTTATATTTCTTAGTTCTTCAGATATGCAGATGACTCCATTTTTTCAGTTTTTGTTTGTTTTTTGAGTATCAGTATGAGATCAGAGTTTTGATTACTAGACTCTTAAAGCTGAAAGAGACTGGCAAGGTCATCTTTTCCAGCTATTCACCACGGTTACTCAGCATCCTGTGAAATAATGACATTCTGAGTCAGCCTAAGAGTGTTCCTGCATTCTCAGGAGGGCCTTGCCAAATCTCTTCTCAAGACTTATAACTCCTTCTGAGTCTGGGAACCCCCACTCAGAAGATTTGGGTGGCCATATAAAAGGGATGTGAATAGAGTTAGCATGAATAATAAGTCTGAGTCAACATATGAAAATGCTTAGTAACAGATGGTAGTCAGTAAAGATTATCTCTGAGCACACATTAGAAATGTAATTATTTAACTAACGGGGTATTTTTATAGAGAGATTATGGATCTCCAATTTCAGTTCAATTATAGGCAGGTGTGGGGATCCCAGTGATTGCTGTAATAGCCTTTGCTTGCCCTCTGTACATACTGTCTTATTTTTCTCTACAAGAGGAATATCTAGAAAACAGGCACTTTCCTGAGAAAACACAGATTTCCAGTATGATTCATTTCTAGTATGATTCCCACACCCCCTGCAACAAATACACACAGACAGCGTACATCACACATACATACCAAACTCTTCGTAAGTCTGTGTTTATTCTTTGAACACATAAAATAAAACCATGCATCCATACCACAAAGGTGTACCACGTAAGATTTAGGCTGCTGACAATTAAAGAAAAATGGCACATTTAAAAATTCAGGAAAGCTTCATTCTGCAATTATCCTGTGACCTGATGGGCATTTTTCACCAAGAAAGTAATTTAATCTCATGAAGAAGTTATTTAATTTAATGGGCAGTCTGTCTTTCTCTTTTTTTTCTCTCTCACATACACATACATACACATACACACACACACACACACACACACACACACACAAATACATACATAAATGTGAGCAGTGATGAAGCTGAAGATTACTCCTTATAATTAGGACAGAAGAAGAGATTGCAAAAAACTGCTTATGCAAAGCAACAAAGAGAAAGAATACAAATAATGTTCTGTCATTAGAGAAGGGAGTGTTCTGGGTGGAAAAAGCAAATACTCTGCTCACATGCTTGCAGAAAGCATGATAAATTATTGACCTGTCCCAGAAATATTTGCTAGAGTGAACTTAGACATAAGCAGCTTCTTCTAGCAAGCTGTCTTCTCTGCCTCTTTCACTTAACCTGATCTCCTACCATCAGATTTCCAGAGAATATTCTCATTGACTGTGGATAGAGTACTGAATGTGTCACAGGAACATCAGTCTTCTACACTGAAATCTAGAGACTGATCACTTTGGGACTGCAGCTCACGCTTGGCCCTACCTCTCTACCACTGCAGCTACAATTATCATTTTAATAACTAATTCTGGGTCCCCGTGGTTAAAACAGAGTTGAATTGTCCAGATCCCCTTCCAAGCAAGGACTTGCTACCTAGCCATTGACTGTGGTCAGCAGAGAACCTCCAGCTGTCTGCTCCTTCATTGCAGAGCTGCCTAACCCAAGGCCCCGCCCTTCGAGAGTAACCTGCATCTGGCTTACGTGAGTTGTTTATAGTTTGTGACTAACATAAATAATGCTGATTTGAAAATCCCTGTACATGCCTTTTGGTAAACATAAGTACACATTTCTACTGCAGTTTCTACCAAGAGTTGACTTGTTGGGTCATAGCATATGCATGTGTTCAACTTTAGCAGACTCTTCCGATTAGCTTTTAAAAGTGGTTATATAAATTTATACTCCTTCTAACAGTGTATGAAAGTTCCACTTGCTCCCCATCCTTCTCAACATTCAGCCTTGTTTTAGTCTATTTTGTTTTTTAGGCCTGCATCCACAGCATATGGAAGTTCCCAGGCTAGGGGGTCAAATCAGAGCTGCAGCTGCTGACCTACACACGGCCACAGCAACATGGGGTGCGAACCACATCTACAGACTATACCACAGCTCATGGCAGCACCAGGTCCTTAACCCACTGAGCGGGGCCAGGAATTGAACCTGAGTCTTCATGGATACTAGCTGGGTTTGTTACTGCTGAGTCACAAAGAGTTTTAGTCATCTTGGTAGGTTTTTTGTGATGTCTCATTGTCATTCTAATTTGCATTTTCCCTGATGAAGTTGAGCTCCTTTCCCTGTGTTTTTTGGCATTTGGAACTTCTCTTTTGTCTTTTGCTATTGGGTTGTCTGCTTTTTTCTTTTGATTTATAGAAGTTCTTTATATACTTGATATGAGTCCTTTGTCACATGTTTGTATTGAAAATATCTATTCTTTAGCTTCCCTTTTCTTATTAATGTGTTATGATAAATAGTGGCTTAATTTTAATATGCTCAAAATGATCTCTTTTGGGGGAAGGGGAACATGGCTAATATTTATGTTTTATTTAAGAATCTTTGTTTCTCCCAATGTCATGAAGGTATTTTCCTCTTTTCCTCTTGACACTGTGTTGTTTTACCTTTTGCGTTGAGCTCTGCATCCATCCAGCATTTATTTCTTGTGTATAGTGTGAGGGTATGAGGTAGAACTCAAGATTTATTTGACTTTTATATGTATACGCAGTTGACCCAGTTTATTCAAAAGGTAATCCTTTTACTAGTGCACTGCTTTGTCATAAAAAGAGAACATGTTTGTGTGGGTCTGTAGCTGGATACTCTGTTTTATTACATTGGCCTTTACTTCAGTGATGTCTTTTAGGTTTTATGTTTATTTTTGCTGTTATATAAAAATACATTTCTCTGTGTGTGTATTTGTGCACATCTCCAGTGAACCCGCTAAATTTGCTTATTCATTCTAACCATAAGCCTGTATATTCTTTGTATTTTCTGTGTATACAATTATGTCATCTGCAAATAACATCAGAATTCTTTCTTTCTTTATAAGCCTTATCCCTTTTATATCCTTTATCTTGCTTGAAATACTTATTAAAAACCTTATAAGTGGCATTAGCAGGAGGAAAGCATTCACTATTTCAATTTTACCATTAAGGATGATGTTTGCTTTTTGACTTTATAAATATCAGAAGGTAGATTAAGGATCTTCCCTTTTGTTCCTAGTTTGCTGAGTTATTATTATGAATGGATGTTAAATTTTTTAATGATTTTTTCTTCATCTATTGATGATCATTTGATTTATCTCCTCTTTTTTTTTCTCATGTTGGATTATGAGGGTTGATTTTTGAGTATTAAACTAACCTTGCATTTTGGAATAAACGCAACTTAATCATGTTATATTATCTTTTTGTATGTTACTAGATTTGATTTGCTGGTACTTTGTTGCAGATTTTTATGTATATATATATAAAAGATTGATCTAGGAGTTCTCTTGTGGCACAACTAGTTAAGGATCCAGCATTTTCACTTTAGTGGCTCAGGTCACGCTGTGGTGTGGGTTCAATCCCTGGTCCAGGAATTTCCACATGCCATGAGCACAGCCAGGAAAAAGAAAAAAAGGATTTTTTTCTTATTTTTCTAATTTTTCTTATTTTTTTAGGCGTCTGTAATATTTTAGTGTAATACTATGCAGTTCTCATAAACAAGTTGGCAGTTGTGCTCCCTTTTTTCTTCTCATCTCTAGTGGAATTCATATAAGGTTGTTATTTCTTTCTTAGATGTTTGAGAAAATACACTGATAAAGCCATTTAGGTGTGGATATTTCTTTGTGAGAAAGTTTTTAGTTACATATATTTTATACTAAAATGTTTTAAATATATTTTTCATTATGCAGTTGATATATAAATACATTCTTACAAAAATTCAAATATTAAAGACAAAACTAAAGTCTTCTTTAACCATCACCCCATCAAAATTTTCAGCTACGCTTTACTACATTTCATCAGGGAATGGTATGTGTTGTAGAGATCTTTGCAGATTTGGACTCTACCACTGATTTGCCTGTGTGAGCTTAGGTAGTCTACTTTGAAGTAGCTATGTCTTGATATCCTTGTAAAGTTTTGAAGAGAATTAAATGTGATGATGTAAGGACAGTGCTTAGCATAGTGCCTGACATGTACAAAGTATTCCTTGAATGTTAATATTGGAATTACTATCGAACTTAAAAAGATCTCAGAATGAATGTGACTATTGGGGGACTATTCTATACCCAAGAAAGGGAGATAGAAAGGGTTAGCGAAAATAGATATCACAAAATACTATGTATTAAACTTCATGCACTTTATTTGTAGAAGAGTTTCATAAATTCTTCCTTGGAACTTAGGTTTCAGAAATTTTCACAAGGTTGCTTATCTGGATTATTTGTCCACGGCAAGTTAGAAGCAACAGTTCTCCTGTAGCATATATGTTTTAGCAGGACAACCAAGCTAAGAAACATTTAATGTGCAAACTTGAATTGGGAGTTGTCACAGTTTCTTGTGCTTCTTATTGAAATTGGATGACAAAGTGAGGAAATGAAAGAGGTAGCTTTGAATAATGGAAAGTTTCTAAGTGATAGGAAAGCATTTGGTTTCCTAGTCATTTTATGATTGACGGTGTAAAAATCACACAGCCTTAGTTTTTATCCAATCTATGAAATGGAGGTACTCAGGATTTCCTCCCCAGAGTGATCTTGAAAATCCCTAGAGAAAGTGAATTCAGAGTGGAAACAAAGGCATCATAAGAAAAATAGGATTAGGCACCTTTAATAGAGAGAGCCCATAAAAGCCCTTGTAAATATTTTTATATTTGTTAAAATTGCAAAAAAAAAATTGAATTAGGATTTCATCAGTAGTTATTCATAACAGAATTGAAGCGGAAACAGAAAGAATAGAGGAGAAAGGTGGGATACACAACAGAAGTAACGTTTTGTAATAGAAAGCAGTTCAAGACACATCAGAGTCTGGGGCCCTGCTCCTGCCCTTGAGAGCTGGAGCAAAAGTTGCCCATACACAGTGAACTGTTCCAGTCAGCTGTGCTCTGGCATGGACTTTTCCCAAGCTCAGGAAAAAAAACCATCCCAGTACACACGAAGGCCTTCCTCAGCTTTTCTATATCAAGAGTCCTTTGGCATTCTGCCTCTCCACACATAAAGAAGCTCAAACTTGGGTGAAGAAAAACTGAGAGTTTGACATTTTACAAGTTGTAAATTAGTGAAACTTATACACAGTAAAGTTCCACTTGCTATCCCCAGCTCACGTTTCAGTCTCTCTTTCCCCTGCAGTTCCAGAGAGGCGCTTTAAGAATTGAGTTGGAGATCCAGGCAAAGAAACCAAATGTATCTGCATATGTGAAGGAAATTGTTCAGGTGGTGTTCTGTTGAAATAAAACGCAGAGATCCATATAGTCTGCCAGTCACCTTAACAGCTGCAATTAGATCTCATACATTTTGATTTTATGGTATACTGTGAATCACCATCTGCCAAGATGTCACAATTATCCAGTTTTTCTGAAAAGGGAGATATATAATTTGGTGCTAAAGAATTTGGAGCAGGGAGGGGGTTATAATTATAACAATACCTTTGCCGTTGACCTCACAAGTGACAGAGAGAATTACACATGAGAGTTTGTATGAAAGAGTTTTTAAAAATAGGAAGTCTAAAGAAATGATATTCTGTATCATTTTATTAGCCTGCTTATTTCCATAGAGAGAGGAAATGTGCTAGATTAGGTGGAAATCTCAACTTCAGTAGAGATGAGAAAGGATTCTTAATGGACACACTTAGAACACTTTGGAATAGATGACCAGTACACTCCAGGGCCCTTGTGGCCTCACTTGATATATGATGTTGGGCTGCACCTCACAGACCAATGGGTCTGCTCTTGCCCAGCTTTAAGACTGAAGAAAGAGCCCAGAGTCAGCAATAGAAGCTTCAGTGGTTTAGCAGAAGGAAGAGATTACGTATCTGAAGCAGGGTCCTGGAGTGACACCTTACCACACGTGCCTTGGGTGGTGGATGGTACAAGGCCACAGGCTTTTCTGGGCTGGGTGGGTGTGGGGATTGCCAGTTAGAGGGGGAAATAAGTTGTTAGGTTGGCCCTTGAGTTACCAGGGAAAACAGCAGAGGGGCTGGCCCCTCACTGTCCCTTTCATCAGAACAGTCACAAGATGAGGCCTGGGGCAAGTATGTAAGAAGGCTACCCCTATAGGCCTTCCTCAAGTAGGGTGTAGGTGAAGCAGGCACAAGTTGGGCAGGGGA
Organism: Catagonus wagneri; assembly: GCA_004024745.2. Taxonomy (NCBI): domain Eukaryota; kingdom Metazoa; phylum Chordata; class Mammalia; order Artiodactyla; family Tayassuidae; genus Catagonus; species Catagonus wagneri. Next base: position 2,806,583 of record PVHT021183695.1, read on the forward strand.
AGTACAGGCACCGATAAAACAGCCATCTTAAATGGCCTGACCATACATATAACAAAAAGAATCTTTGGTTTACCTTAGATACACTTTGGTAGTTCATTTTATCACAAAGAAAAGCAGCATATAATATGTGGAAAAAGCACTGGTATGGGAAAGTGCTTTCCACATTCCAGACATGAAACCTTGAAAAGGTCATTTTATCCTGTCTGATTCCTTTTTTTTTTCCCCCTATAAATTATGTATATGCAGTCAGTTTTTCTCTATAACAAACCCCTGAATCACAGTGGTTTATAATAATAATAACATATTTATTATCAGTCAAGATACACATCTGCTGATGTGTAGCTCAGCTGTGGCTCTACTCCAGCTATGTTCCATGTTTCTTGTTCTCCAACCTAAAGGATAAACCCTCTGTGGGGCGTGCCTATGATCATGGCTGAAAGAAAGAGCAGGGGAGCTGGTGCTGCCTCTTTGAGCTGCTGCACAGCCCTGACATAGGCCATGTCCACCATCACTCCATGCCAGAGGGGATCACCCGGCCAAGGCCGGCATCTGTGGAGCAGCGAAATACAGTTCTCCCACCACCAGCCAGCAAATCACATAGCTCTCTTTCAGGGAAGGCTAGAAGTGAAAAAGAAGGGACGAGGATATCTCCTTAGCACTCCAAACCTTTGAGAGTCTCAAATAAGGGAAGGTGTTTAAAAGAACATTGTAACCCAACGGATTCTCTTTTATGTAAGAATTCCTGTTACTTGTTTGGAGTATCTAATCCTTTCATTAAAACCTGCCTTCTCCATTCTTACCACAAACTTTTGTAAAGTTTTTAACTATCTCAATTGTAGGTTTTTTTTTTAAGATATATATTTCGTCTTTTTATTTTCATGTTTTAAAAATGTTACAAGTACAATTATTCGTATTCTCTACTATATTTTAAACCCCTTTCAAGAAAGTCTTAGGCATGCAGAAGGTTTTTGACATTTTTTTCCCTGATAATTAAAGTGACAAAATTCTCTTATAGGAAATTTAGAAAATATTGTTAGGATGAGGAAGAAATTTAAAGCACCACTCTTCAAATCCGTGTCTTAATATACATACACAAATATACACAAGTATTAATTTTTACTAGACTGGACCACTAATGAACATACTCTTTTGGCCATGTTTTGCCACATTGCTAAATGTTGTTAAAATGCATTTCTGCTGACTATGAAATATTTTTGGAAAACATGAATTTAACATTTCAGTATACAATGTTAATGTATTTGATATACAATCATATGGAATTATAAAATCCAGTCATGAAGAAAACACCTATGAACCCACTACCCAGTTTGGGAACTAGACCAGTACAACATCATGGAAGTGATGTGTGTGCTGCTCTGCCTCTGTCCCTTCCCACACAGAAAACCACTGTCCTCTGGTTCGTGCCCTCTTATTAGCTGCTGCTTCCTCTTCTTTTTTTATCTTTATGTGTGTGTATCTCCAAATGGTGCATCCTTGAGTTTTGCTTTGAGCTTTATAAAAATGGTATCATACTGCCTTATTTTTAGGAACGAGGTGAATATTACAAAATTAGCTTAAACTGTCCTCTACTGTCAGGTATTTAGAGAGTCTTCTGCTGTTTTACACAGAATTTATACATTGATCTTTGTGTGTTTCCCAAATTATTTCATTGGGAATAATTTCTTTAGGTGAAATTGCTGGAGTTAAGGGGTAAGAACACTTTTAAGGCTTCTTAAAAAATTGAAATAAAATTCATAAAAAAATAAAAAATAAAAAAATAAAAACTTCTCCCAAAACAAAACAAACAAACAAAAAATAGGTGTACATCAGGAAATGTGTCCATCTGGATGATTTTAATAAGCATTCAAATTTGCTTGGCAGATAATTGTAAATCATTATTAGCTTTCCACTTTAAAAGACAGTAAGAATACACAAATAACTCAGTGGTTTATCAAGTTAAAATGTCCAAAACCAAATTCCTCAGTATTTCTGACTCCCTAAGATCTATTCTATTCTTGTCACGCTGTGATATTACTATCCTCTTAGTTCCCAAGACCAGAAACCTTACAGACACCTTTTCTCTACTTGCCCACTTCCACGTCAACCACCCTACACTCCCCCTTCGTCAGTAATCAGTAATCAAGTCTGTTTCTGCAGTGTCCCTCGAATCTATCCATCCCTTCCCTTCCCTTCCATTCCTACAAGCACTGCTCTGACTAACCCCTGCTAATCTGTCAGGTGGACCATGACACATTCTCTTATCTGGTCTGCTAACTCTCTTCAGTCTCTTGCCTTTCTAATCAGTCCCTCCCTCTGTTACTTTCTCAAAACACAGACTTAGCTTTAAAGCTGAAATCATTGATAGCCCTCCACTATCTACATGATAAAACCCACACTTCTTAATTAAAGCCCTGGATCTGATTTAACCTACCTCTTCAGCTTTGTTTCCTTGTGATTCATCCTCCCCACCCCAGGAACTTCAATGTATTATATTCTAGCCAGCCTGGGCTACTTGTTCCATATATATTTTCCTGTTTCCCCTTGCTCCTGTTATTCCCTCAGCCTAAAATACTCTTTCTCTCCCCCTCCTTTCCATTTTGTTGAAATGCTATTCAAGTTTCAAGTTTCCACTGAAATACCAGCTCCTTCATGGAGTTAAACATCAATGTAAGTTATCATAGTTACACGTAGATGAATCAGGCATGTTTGCTTCTCTCAAAATACTTTGAATGTCAAAGTATGAAAAAAATACATTTTTTAACATGTACTAGAAGAAAATAATGCTGGATAGAAAAAGCAAACTATTTTAAACACATCAATTACAATAAAATTTAAAACAATGTTTAAAATGTATGGAGAAACATATGTATGTTTATGCATTTATATATGAATATATACATATGTATATGCATCATATACATATGTAATACAGACAGAAACAGAGACTGGTGGGAATACTTGAGCTTGGTGTTTATTAAGCTTTTAAATTCTTTTTGGAATCAGGCAAGATGAGTACTTCCTTAAAAAATTAATATAATGATACTTGTTAGGTTCATTACCTTTCATAAGGATGCTTGCTTGGATTTAAACAGGTTTCTATTTTGAGGCTTCCCCATAGTCAGTCTTGTTGCAGGAGGCCAGCCGGTTGCTTCTCCTCCCTGTTGCACTGTTGACTGGCTGAGTTGGAGGGACCTATTTCCTGGCCACATCTATCCAGCCATAGTCACAGGTGGTGAACAATCCCCTCAACTGTAAAATGAAGGTGCTGCTCTAGATGACTGTTAGATGGATGAGTAGAAGATCTTTAAGTTCCTTTCTACACTCTCATATCCTGAGATACTTTTAGCTCAGTATCCTGAGATACTTTCATATATCGTATCGTGAGATATGAAAATGCGTAAAGACGAGGGAAAGTACTTATTCACTCCGTGCTCCAGTATCTTCATTAGGGTCAGGCAGCCAGTACCTCCTTTTATTAATTCTGAACTGCCAAAAAGTACTGTGTGGGAATCTTCTGATCCCAGTGCACCACTACCAGTGCAGCCTTGGGTGTGCCCCTTTCTGTTGCTGGTCCTGTGTTTGCCTGCCTGTGAAATGATGAAGCTCAGACCAGATACTCTTTGAGGCTCTTTGCTGTTTTAATATAATTTTGTAATTGGTATGTGTGACGTTCCGAAGGATTGTTTTACCCTACAGTCACTGGCCCAGGTTTTAAAGTTAAGAAATTAGTAGAATGGGGGAGTTCCATTGTGGCTCAGCAGAAACAAATCTGACTGGTATCCATGAAGATGCAGGTTCGATCCCTGGCTTCACTCAGTGGGTTAAGGATCTGGCGTTACTGTGAGCTGTGATGTAGATTGCAGACATGTCTCGGATCTGGCATTGCTGTGGCTGTGGTGTAGGCCAGCAGCTACAGCTCTAATTCGACCCCTAGCCTGGGAACCTCTATGCGGCAGGTGTGGCCCTAAAAAAAGGAAAAGAAATTAATAGGATGGGACCATTCACAAAGATTCACAAAGTAGTTTTGCCTTCACAAAACAGTGTAGATAGCACAGTAGAGCGTCGGGGTATGTCTGCAGACATGTGTGACTGAGGTATGACCTGGTTCTGTCGCTTACTTCAACTCGCCTTAGTGTTTTTTCTCTTCTGATGAGTATTTCTTAAGTCCTAAAATCATTACCGTTAGTAATGTAAACCAAAAAAATTTTGAAGATCTCTTGTAGGAAATTAAAATGATGGGAAGGATTTCAAACATGCACACACATTTAGATCGGTCTAGCAGTAGTACAATATATCCCAAATATATTAACTATAATAATCGTTATAGACTTTCTTAAGAAAGAGACTCCAAAGTCTAAAGAAGAGGGCTCCATTTTCATTTCAGGGGACAAACTAATATTTGATATCTGATACTTGATTCCAGAGTTGCTTCTGGCAAACATAATTGTTACTGTTTAAACAAGTATTTCTTGTCTAGTAATTAGAATTTTTTTCATTTTGATGGGTAGTCATAAATATTAACCACCAACAGTGCAGGGATAATTTATATTCAAATTGTCAGACATCACTCTGTGAACACATAAAATAATTTACATTTATTTAAAACCTTTTATCCTAAAGTGCTCTACACAGATTTTCTTTATAATCTGATTGCAAGCTAAATATAGGACTCTCCCACCTGAAATAGGGCAGCAACCAAAGTAATTAAAATTAAGGATAGACTTCAAGAAAGTTGAGGAAAGAAGGATATTGAGTATTTTTTACTTGTATCTATACGCTTTTATGCCTATAGGACTGGAGAATCCATGTTGACCAAATGCACCAGCACAAAAATGGAATTGAATCTGCTCTAAAGGAGACCAAGGTATGTGAATTACTTCTCTATGTACTCACCTGTGCAATATCTATTAAGGGAGAACATGGAAGGAAAAAAAGACTCAATTCTTGCCCTTGAGGAGCTTACTGATTGAATGTACCATATTATATTTCAATAGCCTTAATACTTAAACCAATTTTAAAAAGGTAACTATATAAAAGCAATATAATGGATAATCTAGTATGTTATATATTATATACATAATTTTTTGCATATGTAGGTATACTAGAATTATTTCCTCATCCTTTCCTCTCTGAATCTCAGGGGGTAACAGAGCACCTGGCCAGCAATGCCTAGAACCTCTAGCTCCCAGGCGTGCTGCCCTGCCAGAAGTAGGGACTTTTGGAGGGTACGACAAAGAAGCAAAGTTGGAGTAAGACGTTATGAGTCTCAGGCTAGAGCTATAAGTTTAATGATCTACTTCTAACTGGAATATTCCAGTCATCTTTGAATCGTGCTACAAGAAAATCATGTCATTCCCTTACCTGCTTTGATTGTGAACTTTATGTAAAGCACAATCCACTCACATGCATTTTACATTTGCATGAGGACAGATAAACTGACTAACACTACCAGGTGCTTTTTTATTTTAACATTCTGCAAATTGTGTCTAAAATAACTCTCATTACAGACTTTTTTGTTACTGAAAATTTCAAACCGTCTTCTTTTTCATTGGCAGTTGGGAATTTGTGGGCTGGATTGGGGGAGATTTAACCCATTTTAAACTGCTTTTGAAAAATGTTTGTGAATTCTCTTGTCTGCTAAAATTTCATGATATTTCTAGGGATTTTTGGACAAACTTCATAATGAGATTAGTAGGACTCTGGAAAAGATTGGCAGCCGAGAGAAGTACATCAACAATCAGCTTGAGCACTTGGTTCAGGAGTATCGTGCAGCTCAAGCCCAACTGAGTGAGGTAACTGAAGAATGAGATCCAGGGTTCATTCCAATTAATGGCCCTCAGCCCTAAACTCGACATAGCACTTTTCATTTGAGAATCTTTAAATGCTTTGCACAAACTGCAGCACATTCTCTGACCACTTTAGGAAACCAAGTGAGGCAATAGAACTTGTCACCTCCATTTTACAGGTGCTAGAAATTACCTCCTAGAAGTCTGTAAATGCGTCTCTTCATTTGACTTAAGGAGAGGAAGGCATGTATTGCTGAGGAACATGGCTTAGAACGGGAACAGAGTGTCAGGACACCTGGTTTTGTTTCTAAGTCGGGTGTTAATTTACCGTCTGAGTAGGAGGAAGTAGAATAGTATGCATTTACATGTGTCAGGGAGAAAAGACATTCTTGCCATAATGGCTTACAGCCACATAATAAAGAATATGAAAGCAAGACACGTTCAGAGACAAGCAGTTTAATTAATTAAATGAGCAATTTTTTTAATCCTTTCAAAGTTTTAGAATTTCAACCAAAAATAAAAACCTTCAGCCTTTGAAAGCAGCCGTGCTTTGTTGCAGCAGTAGGGCTCTAAAGGCTTTCCTTGGAATTTATGCCCCCTCTTTCGTGATGTTGAGGAAGACTAGCAAGAACACTTGCAAATGTCAGTTGAAGGCATATTTTTTTTCTTTCAGCAGACAAGGTTAGAAGGAGAGAAAAATGGAAATAAACTTGAGATATACTTCTGTACTTTCAGAGGTTCTCAAAGGCCAAGCAGCAAGTAACCTTCACTGTTTTGTAATTTGTTTAATTAATTATTCACACACATACACATCTATTTGTGGGTATTTTTACTTTTAAAATGCTATAAAAAAAAAAAAGTCTCTGATTAAAGCCACCCTCAAACATTTATGTTAAATAATTGATTGTTAAATTAGTTCCCAAGATAGATTCCGTATTGTCGCACTGTTTGTTAATCCTTATTAATTGCTGATTCTGATGCTCCATTATGATTGATTTTTCATAACTGGTTTTCTCTCTGCATAGGATGCAGATTAGATCGACCAAAGCCTCTGTCTAAAACTGTTTAGAAATGACTGGGGACAGTTTTTATTGTGAACCATACCCATGTCAGTTAGTCAGTATATGAAGGTTAAGGTAGTTCATCATTTCATAGTGCTTTAGTCAAATACACGGTGCCTATTAGGGACATAAAATAGCTACTGTTAAATGTCACTCTTCACAAATGTATTCACAAATGAGGAGGGGTTGTCATAAAATGATATGCAGAAATTGCAAACACAAAGAGGTCATATTTGAGTAATCTGCTTCTGTTTTGAATCTGCCATTAAACAAAATGCTTTCTCCCTAGGCAAGGGAGCGATACCAGCAGGGAAACGGCGGAGTAACTGAAAGGACCAAACTCCTATCTGAGGTACACACTGTGTGCTCTTGCCGCATCCTCACCTGTCACCTGTGCCAGCTGTTCAGAGCCATTGATGGTTTAATAAGGGTATTGCCAGGGGTTGTTTATTTTAGTAATTGCTGCCCATTGGCACTAAATCCTTCCCTTTAGGAGAAAACCCCTAAATTCTCTTATCAGTCACTTAATGTATTTATATACTACTTACTTCCACAAAATGCCTGAAGTTGTTTTACTAAATTTAACATGAAACATGCTGATAATATTAGCACATTTATAACCTTCTTTAATCTTTAAAAACATAATAATTGGGTTAGTTAATACATAAGAGAGTATGTACAGCACTGACTTAAATGTCTATAATAAATTTTAATGGTGTCTGCAAGATGTCACAAAGATTGTTCTTAGTGATTGCTTTTGATAACTGTGTGATCCTGAGAATTTCTTGGTCCACAAATTGGGAGTGGTGTGTAACCTTTCCCCATCTAAAAACGTATAGAATATTGACATATATTGTATTTACTTTCATTATCTTGCAAGAGATGTAAGACCTAATGTATAATGAATCATTAATTATGTTAATAACATATATAATATTTAGGTCTTACCTGTATACACATAAAATATATATTCCCATTTCTCACTGAAGAGCTGAGAGAAAAAAAAAAAACTTACAACAAGGTCAGTAGCTAATGTGGAACTAAAATTGTCTTTGGTTACAATCAAGTATAACTGTCACTCATTTTTCTATGTAGTAGAATTAAGCTTCGTTATTGAGATTATTTGAGGGTAAATAGTTATTTTAAAATACTAAAAATATAACTCTAGAGATATTTAGTTTCCAACCCTGTGGTGCTTCTAGGCAGATGAAACGTTATACAGAAGTAAAGGGCTCACTAATCTTAGGTAAATTAACACTTGAAGGGAGTCCAGGGAACCATTTAGTTCTTTTGGAGTACGCAGTTATCCCCAGTTGTAACATTGCAGGTGCCTGAAAAAAATTAATTTGCTTTACTTGGATGAGCACTTTATTCCCAAGGAAGTTTTTACTCACCAGTATGATAAAAATAAAGCCTACTAAGTTATAATAACTATGGTTTAGTTCTACATCATATCAAAATTTTTCAGTTTTTTAAAGATGATATTTTCTCCCTATCTTAACACTGGTTTGGAATCGTGCTAATCATAGGGGCTGTAGCAGTATAGTTTTGAGTATGATGTAGAGTACAGATAAGAGCCAATATAGCAGCACAGTATGCTTCTCGGAGTTCATGGTTTGAATAAAGCAGTTAGAATCTTTTTATATAGAGCCATATGGTATAAACACTATTTTTAGTGTTCTATAGAGGAAAAGGTGGCACAGTCTCTTATAAAACAAAATATTGAGAAAGATACCTAGTAAACTTTAGAAATCTAAAATCTTTTTAGGTTATTTATGGTACTTTATTTAATAACTGATCATTAGAGTCTGGCTTGGTAGATGGCATGAGATAACTGCAAGGCTTGAGTGACTGATGCCTAAAAAATTTAGATCATTTTTATTCTATCATGTTACAACCTGAGAAAGTTAATGAGAAAGAAATTTGGCGAAGTTTAACAATAGGAGTACTCTCAGAAGATAAAAAGCTTTGCGTATCCATATACTTTATCTTTTATTCAAGTTATGACTAGAATATCTTTATATCCCTTTACATATGTATTATATCTGAATTAATTCCACTCAAGAATTCTGTAAGTTTATTAAAATCCCGTGTTCATGAAAACTTTTTTTTTCCAATGAAAGGTTACAGAAGAGCTAGAAAAGGTAAAACAAGAAATGGAAGAAAAAGGGAGCAGTATGACTGATGGTGGTAAGTACATATTCATTTTGAGGAGAGAATAAGCAAAAGAAGAATAGCTCTTTAAAATCTATTTTTTAAAATGGTATTGATAAATAAGTCTGCTTTTTAAACGAATTTAAATGAGGGAGAGGTACATGGTACAAAAATTGTCTGATAATCAGTATACAGTTTTCCTTATAAATGAGCTGAGAAGAGTCCCTTTTTTTTACTATCATTTAGGATTTTTTAAATTCAAACTGTATTAATAGAATGGGAAGTATTTAAATATGTACTTTGTTTTGTCAATTTTAAAATGTAATATTTTGTTCTGTTTATATCAAATGAGCTCCATTATTCCATTTTATGTGCAAAAAGAGCACTAAATGTACGCCCAGATGGCACAAAGGCAGTGATGTGATGACCCTTTTTTTCCCTTCTTCCGCAGTAGACCTGACTGGGCAAGGGTCAAAGAGGAAATAATTAATAATCCTAAAGTAATCATCCTCCCTCGTGAGCTCGTTACTTTGACATGGCCCAGTGGTGATTGCCTAAAGCCCTTCTATGCTCCAGAAGCACTTGCTGGAGTTTTAGTGGCATATCTTTCAAAGATGATGTATAGGGGGTTTGCAACATGTTTGAAAGAGCCCATTAGCTATGTCTCAAAGGTAAATTCTTCCTTCCCTTTTTCTCAAATGGTATCCCCTTTGCCTTCAGACAAATATACTAGCCCATAAAAAAAATATTGAAGGCATCTTTAAACACCCCTCAAGCAACTCTTCCTCTAGAAAAGAAGTTCGGCCTCAGTACATCAAATGCGACATTATTTCCCAGCCTAAAAATCTCAGGTGTTTAAAATGCCACAGCCAAACTGTGTGAATGTCAGTAAATTTTTGGCTGTGTTTTTAACCCTATTTTTGGCTTAAGACAAAGTGAAGGAAATGTCATACAATTCTGTAATACACTGATACTCCAAATGAACTTTTTATTCCATGTTATTTTCATTCTGCAGCTCCTTTGGTGAAGATTAAACAGAGCTTAACGAAGCTGAAGCAAGAAACGGTTCAGATGGACATTAGAATCGGTGTTGTGGAACACACATTACTCCAGTCAAAACTGAAGGAGAAGTCCAACATGACTAGGGACATGCATGCAACCGTCATTCCAGAATCTGCCATAGGCTCTTATTAAAACGTATTTTTCATGCTTTTGATTGGTTGTTTTTTTAATATCAAATCCTATTTCATATTGCATAGATTTCAAAACACAGTTATTCCTCTTAAAGCATGTTGAATGGGTATAGTGTATATATGTACACACATATTGTATCATGGTGATTAGGGATGGTCAAATCCTTTCAATTAAATATAATATTTAATAAAGTAATTACAAATTCTTACTTTCATAGAAGTTTTCACTACTCATTATATATGTGAAAGACCCCACAGGTGGCTTAGTCTTCTTATGGTTCCTTGCATTTGACGGAGAGGTGCAAGGTGTGGAATATGGGGTGGCCCATAGTCTCTGCAGTGCTGCCCCTGCCGTCAGCAGTTGGACCTTTCATGCAAGCCTGGCCCTTTCCATGTGGTCTACTCTGTGGTGATCACAAGGGCTTTGGCGCCCAGAGGCAGCCAATGATGGCTGGAGAGTCAGAGATTTTTTCCAAGAACCCCAGTGACCCTTGCCTCAGCTTTATAGTTACCTAAAATTAAATTTAAAAAAAAAAAACATAAAAAACTTCAGTATCTTTAACCTTTGAAGTTTATTATTTATCATGGCTATTTGATGACTGATTTTATGTCTCCTACAGTGTAAGACCACGTAATAAAAAGTATTTCCATCAATTTTGACTCTGCTCCTATAGTGATGCAAAGGTACATACATTTCTCAGTTCTGCTTTTTTCTGTGGTATCAACTCTACTAAGGAATCAACTTGTAGCAGGTGGGAAGACAGCAAATTATGTGAAGATGAGCCTCCTAGTACTGGTGATCTTTACCTGAAAGTCTTACTGATGAGCAACTTTCTATTCTTGTATTTCTAAATCTTTTTTTTTTTTTAAGCACTATTAGAGGACCAGACTTGGGATTGGGGGAGAATGGTGAGGGGACCTCAAACCAGAAGATAGCCCACATTGTTTTCTGAAAAGAAGGAGATTTAAGCTCTAGTGATAGATTTCGATAAGAATACATATATACAGGACAACAAAAATAATAAAATCCCTTCTCATTTTTTATCCTGATGTTTTAATCCCCCTCTATTTCTTTAGCTTTTACTTTCTAAATATGTCCCCTAATACATATAAATATTTCTCTTTCCTTCATACTCTCCAATCTGGGTTTAGATAAAAGAAAATCAGTATGTATAAACTACCCTGTTACTCAAGAGGGTGGTCATCAATACAGTGGCGAATAAGTCAGTTTATTTAATTTGGGATAATAGGTGATTTGACAAAGTCCAAACATTTCCCCTTCCTTTATGGTCATTGGGAGGAATGGAGTAGAAAGTGAAACCTAACCTTTGGTCCCACAAGCTAAAATTGATTCCCCTGGAATTTATTTGCATAGGTATTGCCATGGCTGAGGAGTTTTGTGATGAATTCAATCAATGCAGAGAACCCTTCTAAATAAATCAGAGCTCTCCATAAAATGTACTTTTGCTCAGAAGCAAAGTGCACTCTTCATTTCATGCAAATGCGATAATCTTAAGGACTCTTCCAATAAGTAGTGTAAGCAACCTCTTTTGACTTCCTTTGAAATCATCCAGTTCCCTCAGGTTAGGCCAGGTGGCCCTCCTCTCTGTTCCCATGCAGCAGTGTGATTAACTCTAACTCAGAACTTTCTATGCTTGGAGTTCCCGTCGTTAACGAATCCGACTAGGAACCATGAGGTTGCGGGTTTGATTCCTGACCTTGCCCAGTGGGTTGGGGATCCGGTGTTGCCGTGAGGTCGCAGATGCGGCTCGGATCCAGCGTTGCTGTGGCTATGGCTGTAGGCCTGCGGCTACAGCTCCGATTAGATACCTAGCCTGGGAACCTCCACATGCTGCGGGTGCGGCCCTAAAAATGACAAAAGTTCAAAAAAAATTGCTGTATTGTACTTATTTTTTCTTCAACTGTTTCTAATAGATTGAACTGCTTGAGGATAAGGAGAAAGGCTTTTTCATTTCCTTATTCCTAGCCATGTCCTAGCACATAGGGTGTGAATTCATAAGTGAACGGGTAGATGACTGGTATTATGCAGTTCCAGAACATCTCAGAGCTCCTATTCTATAGCAGGTGAATTTAATGATTTCAAGACTTAGTTGTGATACAGTTTCAAGATAGTAGTTATAAATGATGGGTACAGGGTTAGAATTGGCAGCATCAGCCTGAACTCATGGGTTTTTCATACTAGAGATGAATAGAAGTATATAAATATGTATAGATATAGAAATACATAAATACATGTATTTACCAGTTCTGTCCTCTAAGAGGGTCCAGAAGCAATGACAGCCCAGTAACAATGGGAATACCTAGCATTCAGAGCTTGGTTTCTAAATTTTCTACTTAAAGAAGAAAAAAAAAAAAACAGGCTTTTTAGAAAAAGGACTGATTCCTGGGCTGGGGCAGGGAAAGCACAAGAGGAACCTGGAATATCTTGCTCTGCCAGAAAGTAAGGAAGTGCTCAAAGAACAATAGAGATATGACTAAAGGACACATCCCATCCGCCAATCTGAGAGAACTGGACATCAAATAATTATAGTAATTATAACCTATAGAATAAAACAAGAAACCGTGAGTCCAGATAGATAAATGAAGCAATGGCAGAAGAGGAAGCTATTCCTTAAATGGAATGACAGCCAAAGTAAAAGAAATACTGCATTTTTTGGCCACACCCCATGGCATGTGTAAGTTCCAGGGCTATGGTTCCAACCCACACCACAGCTATGATCCTTAACCCACTGCTCCACAAAGGAACGCCAGAATGATGCATTTAGAAACTACCATCTGGCAGATACCATGCAGGCACATCTCAGAGATTTTGCAGGTTCAGTTCCAGGCCACCGCAATAAAGTGAATATCCCAATAAGCAAGGCACATATATTCTTTGTTTCCTAGTACATATAAAAGTTATGTCACAATATACTGTGGTCTATTAAGTGTGCAATAACATTATGTCTTTAAAACACTGTAGATGTTTGAATGAGAAATGCTTTATTGCTAAAAAATTATATCTGATGTTTAGTGAGTCATAGTAACATCAAAGACCATGGATCACAGATCACCATAACAAATAAATAATAATAAATCTTGAAATATTGTAAGAATTACCAAAACATGACACAGAGAATGGAATTAGCAAATGCTGTTGGAAAAATGGCACCAAAATACATCTGATAATTTGAGCTTGCCTCAGTTTACCTCTGTATTTAGATTGACAGATGCTAAAGTTAAAAGTCTAATGAAAAACTGAATGTATACATAATCTTGAAGTATGTAAGATATTACCTGAAGATCAAAATTGTAACTCTGTGGTAGAGAAACCTGGCAGGTATCATTTTAAGTGAGCAAAAGGTAACATTACTAGTAGTAGAACAAATAGACATGTGCCTCCTAAAATGGGCACAGACTCCTGAAAATGTATAACTTGAGGAAGTTCCCAAGTGGCCTAGCAGTTAAGGATCTGGAGGTGTCACTGCTGTGGTGCTAGTTTGATCCCTGACCCGGGAACTTCCACATTCCATGGTGCAGCCAAATAAGAAAGAAAGAAAATATATGACTTGAATCTGGGCATGGGGAGACAGACAAATTCAATGGAGGGATATTGTGCAAAATGGCTTGTATTCTTCAAAAATCGTAGTGTCATGAAAAATAGGAAAGACTGAGGAACTGTTACAAATTAAAGGAGATGAGACAATTAAATGCAACAGTTGATTCCAGATTGGACATTGGGCAGGAAAAGAAATTATTTTTTAGAAAAGGACACTATTGAGACAGGTAAAATTATAATAAGTTGTGTGGACTGGCTAATGACATTACATCAACATTAATTTTTGGATATTTGTACTGTGGTTGTGTAAAAAAAAATCTTTGTCTTTAGCAATATACACAAGTATTTGGAAGCAAAGAAGCATCATGTCAGCTACTTGCTCTCAAACAATTCAGAGGAAAATGTGTGTGTGTGTGTATTTGTATTCAAATCTTCACATATGTAGAAAAAAGAATGATAAAAGAAAATGTGAATCGTTAACATTTTGGGAATTTTATAGAAGAATATATATAAATTCATTGTACTTTTTTACACTTTTATATAAATCTGAAATTATTTCAAAATATAAAGCTAAAAAATGGTGATTCCTGGAAATTATATACTTTATATAGAAGTTAGCCTCTGGGAGTTCCTGTCATCGCTCAGCAGAAATGAATCTGACTAGTATCCATGAGGATGTTGGTTCTATTCCTGGCCTCGCTTAGTGGTTTGGGGATCTGGCATTGCAGTGAGCTGTGGTGTAGGTCACAGACACAGCTCAGATCCCGCATGGCTGTGGCTGTGGTCTAGGCTGGCAGCTGTAGCTGGTATTTGACCTCTAGCCTCAGAACTTTCATATGCCTTGGGTGCAGGTGTAAAACGCAAAAAAAAAAAAAAAAAAAAAAATGGAAGAAGTTAGGGGAGTTCCCTTTGTGGCTCAGTGGAAACAAATCTGACTAGCATCCATGAGGACGCAGGTTCAGTCCTTGGCCTTGCTCAGGAGATTAAGGATCCAGCATTGCCGGGAGCTGTATTGTAGGTCGCAGATGTGGCTCTGATCTGGCGTTGCTCTGGCTGTGGTATAGGCCAGTGGCTAAAGCTCTGGTTTGACCTCTAGCCTGGGAACCTCCATATGCCATGCATGCAGCCCTAAAAAGACAAAACATACACACACACACACAAAAGTTCATTTCCTTCAGAATCGAATAGACTCATCAACTTATTGAAATCATATACTCTCCAATAAAATTATATGGCCTGTTGAACATGTCGTAAACTTATATAGTCATTTATTCACTGACCAAGTCGGAAGAACTTTTTGAAAACTCTATGGAAATTTTTCTCTACTGCCCTTTTGATTTATCTAGGTCAGCATTTCCCATGAGTTTAAAAAGAAGCAAAATTTCTGTAGCCAGTAAATCTGAGAAATGTTAAACCAGTTCATTTTCTTTGGGACTCCTCATCTACATTGTAAGTCTACCAGCAGCAAATGTAGTTTGTTTGTTTGCTTGTTTGTTTTTGCAACTATGTAATCACAGACCTTTGTCACCTAGGAACACGCTTTAAGAATGCACATGAGGTAAACGGGCATGTGAAAATCAGTATACAAATCTGAGATTATTTTCCAACCTTTTATTAGAACAGGTGGACCTGTGTAGGAAGATGAGAAAACACGTGTCACTCTCTGATTCATAACTCTGCTGCGTAAATCATTAACAAGCATGGGATCGATGCTCTCTGAATGTCAACAGACTTTGAGATTTTGGGAAATGGTAGCAAATCTAGTATTAAATGACCAGATGCTTTTCTTCTTAAAGTTCTTCTATACAAGCCCAAAAGACCTTTTGCTTTTTTTTCTTTAAAGCAGTCTTTATTATAATAATGCGATTGTAGTAGTTAGAAAGAACTCCCCCATTTTGTGTAAAATAGCAACCACTGTCTTAGCTTTACCTTTTTAAAAACTCATGGGATTCCAGACACCTTGATTCCATCCTAAGTCTACTTCCAATTTTCTGCATAATTTTTAGGATGTCACTTACCCTCAGTGTCAATTTCCTTCAGAAAAGTTAGGAATAGGACTAGGATATTCCTATGACTGCAGGATCTTAAAACTTTAACAGGTTCTTCTCCACTGTTTATAATAATGTACAATGGCGTACCCAGCTTTTAAGAGATAATTGGCAGAGATTCAGAAACTTTGAGAGCAGTCGTTAAACTGTTGGTTATTTAAAACCAGCCCATAATAGGAGTTTTTACACCATAGAAATAGGAAAACCAAAAAAACCAGGGCTTTTAAAAACAGAAAGAAAACAGAACAGAAAGCCAGTTTACCAGCATACCACTAAGTATTATAGTATTCCACAGACCAGAACCAAATGCAGTAAATATAAAACAGAATGTTCCACCATATTTTAAGGTAGATTTTTATAGTACCAACCGAATTAGACCAGATTTGCAAATTGTTCTCAAAAATCATTGTCTCCATAAAGCTACTGAGTGTGTCAAATGTGTATCCCCTGCACCATTTTATTGATGTTATTTTACTGCCTTCCTAACTAAGCCCAGTTCCTTTCACTGCTTCTCAAATCAATAGGCTAAAGCAACTCAAGCATCTTCTTCCACGATAGATTCAAAGATCAGGCTTGTACAACCAAAAATATGTAGAATGTGCAACTAGTTCAATTACTTGACTATAAAAAAACAAAACTAATTCAGTTCACTGCATCATTGATCCATTTAATTGTATAGCGGCTTCCTCTTGATAACAGGAAATGTCCCTGACCCAACCATGCTGAAACTGAAACTGACCAGTTTTTCACAAGCATAAATTTTAATAAGGATTCTTCATAATACACAAGGAGTAAAAAAAATCACAGCCAGAATTTATTAGGTTTTTCTTAATTTCACTGACCTATTGCCCTTTCATATGACCTGATTTCTTTTATTCTTCCTGGACTTCTTTGGTCATTACATGTCCTCCTATACTTATGTTCATGACTGGATATGTTATTTTCAGACAGTGATCATGACACATTTTAAATCATCTGGTCCTCTGGTTCTTGGAAACCATTCAGCAACCCAAGAGCTTTGCAGAAGGTACTGCCGGTCCAGAAGTGCCACCTTCAGTGGTGTATCTGACCTCTTTGTTCAGGCAGATGCTATTTCATACATATATGTAGTACAAATACAGCAGAAAATCTGACGAATTACTGCTGTGTTTTGAGCACAGCGTTAGGTGCTGAGGGAAACGAGTACGAATAAGACATTAACCATTGATTTCCCATTGCATATAGAAGTTATGTTTATACTATACTGTGGTAGCCTATTAAGTGTGTAATAACATCATGTCTTTAAAATACAATGTACAAACTTAATTTTAAAAATATTTTATTGCTGAAACATACTAACCATCATCTGAGCCTTCAGAGGGTTGTAATCTTTTCGCTGGTAGAGGGTCTTGCCTCAATATTGATGGCTGCTAACTGATCAGGATAGTACTGGCTAAAGGTTATGTTGGCTGTATCCATTTCGTAAAGTAAGAAAGCAGTAAAGTTTGCTTCATCAATTGAGTCTTCCTTTCACAAGCAATTTCTCTGAAGCACCAGTGTTGTTTGATAGCATTTTACACACAGCAGAATTTCTTTCAAAATTGGAGTCATTTCTTTCATACCCTGCCACTGCTTTATCAGCTAAGTTTATGTCATATTCTAAATCCTTTGTTGTCATTTCAACCATCTTCACAGCATCTTTATCGAGTAGATTTCATCTCAAGAAACCACTTTCTCTGCTGATCTATAAGAAGCAACTCCTCATTTGTTCAAGTTTTCTCATGAGACTGCAGCAATTCAGTCACATCTTTAGGCTCCACTTCTAATCCTAGTTCTCTTGCTATTTCTACAACAGCTGCAGTCACTTCCTACATAGAAGTCTTGAACCCTTCAATGTCATCCATTAGAGTTGGAATCAACTTCCTCTAAACTTCTGTTACTGTTGATATTTTGATCTCTTCTCAAGAAATTTGAATATTCCTTTTTTTTTTTTTTTTTTTGTATTTTTAGGGCTGCACCCATGGCATATGGAGGTTCCCAGGCTAGGGGTCGAATTGGAGCTACAGCTGCCGGCCTACACCACAGCCACAGCAATGCAGGAGGTGAGAGCCACATCTGCAACCTATACCACAGCTCACAGCCATGCCGGATCCTCGACCTACTGAGAGAAGCCAGGGATCGAACCTGTATCTTCATGAATACTAGTCAGATTCATTTCCACGGAGCCACATGGGAACTACAAGAAATTTGAATATTCTTAATGGCATCTAAAATGGTGAATGCTTTCCAAAAGGTTTTCAATTTTCTTTGCCCAGATCCACCAGAGAAACCACTAAGGCAGCATAGCCTTGTGAAATGTATTTCTTAAGTACTAAGACCTGAAAGTCAAAATGACTCCTTGATCCATGGGCTGCAGATTGGATGCTGCATTAGCAAGCATGAAAACAACATGTATCTAATTGGGCATCTCCATCAGAGCTCTTTGTCAATAAGCAGTAATATATTGAAAAGAATCTTTTTTCTGTAGAGTAAGTCTCAACTGTGGACTTATATTCCTTAAGCCTTAAGCCATGCTGTAAAGAGAGGTGCTATAATCCAAGCTTAGTTGTTCCTGGTTGTTCTTAGCACATGCAGCGTAGATTTAGCATAATTCTTAAGGGTCCTAGGATTTTCAGAATGGTAGGTGAGCACTGGCTTCAATTTAAAGTCCCCAGCTGCATTTGCCCTTAACAAGAGAGTTAACCTGTCCTTTGCAACTTTGAAGCCAGACATTGACTTCTCCTCTCGAGCTATGAAAGTCCTAGATGGCATCTGCTTCCAATAGAAGGCAGTTTCATCTACACTGAAAATCTGTTGTTAAGTGTAGCCACCTTTATGAATTGTCTTAGCTAGGCCTTGTGGATAACTTGCTGCAGCCTCTAAATCACCACCAGCTGCTTCACCTTGCAGTTCGATGTTATGGAAATGGCTTCTTTCCTTATAGCTCCTGAACCAATCTCTCCAAGCTTCAAGCTTTTCTTCTTCAACTTCCTCACCTCTCCCAGCCTTCACAGAATTAAAGAGAGTTAAGGTCTTGCTCTGGATTAGGCTTTGGCTTAAGGGAACATTGTGGCTGATTTGATCTTCTAGCCAGACCGTGAAAACTGTCTCTATATCAGAGTCTTCCTTTCCTTTAAACACTTAGAGGCCACTATAGGGCTCTTAATGGCCTAATTTCAGTATTATTGTGTCTCAGGGAATAGGGAGACCTGAGTGGGGAGAGATGGGTAACAGCCAGCCTGTGGAGCAGTGAGAACATACACCCACCATTTATTCATTAAGTTAGCTGTCTTATATGGGCACAGGTCAGGGTGCCCCCAAAACATTCCAATTGTCCCATCGAAGATCACTGATCACAGTCATCAGAACAAATATAATAATAATGAAAAAGTTTTAAAATGTTGTGGGGAATCCCCAATATGTGACACAGACATGCAGTGAACATGCCTTCAAGGAAATCCAAAAAGTCCAGGACACCAGAGAACTGCAAAGCCCTTGAAGACCACTCAGCAGCCCCACTATTTCCAGAGAATGTGGCTGATCCAAAAGTGCCCCCTTCAGCCAGTCTTTAATCTCTTGGTTTAGGCAGATGATATTTTGTCCTACTCTCACTGGGATTCTGGAAGGGGCTGGAGTGACCCAGACCCCACACACACCCGCTGGCTTGAGCAGTTCAGCCCCACTCCTCCATGTGCACAGGAGATTAGATGGGAGCAAGTAAGGCTGACACAGTTCTGGGATTTAGGACAGAATCGGGGCTAGAGATGGGAGTTATTTACCAGGAGGCTGTTTACCACTCAAGCCTGGAGTGTGCGAGGTGGTTCAGAAACAGAGTCTGGGGAAAGCACCAAGGGATGAAAGAGCTCACACTTAAGGCCTGGCCAGAGGAAGAAAAGAAAGATTAATCGGATCGGTGAAAGGAAAGTGAGGAGAACATAGCTTTTCATGTGTCTCTTCTTTCTCTTCTTTCCGCATTTCCTACGTCTCGCTTTTATTGTTCACTTTGATTTGTAATTAGAACAAACCTTCAAAAAGAAAAAAACTCATTTCATTATAAAATGATGGTCCTGATTCCTCCCTCTGGGGAAGCCGTGGGTGTTAAAAGGGACTGTGTACATCACTGCACTTTTGGGTGGTCAACATGTGTTGATTTTCGCCACCTCTGGCGCTGCTGCCTACCCCCCCGCTTCCCTGGGGTTACATGACCCAGCTGATAAATCCCTCGATCTCATCATCAATTAGAAAGAGGTGTGATTAAATTAGGTGTGGTTGATTTCTACATACATTTTTAATAGTGAGAGAAAAGAAAAGAATCAAGCCTCTGCTTTCCAAATCAGCTTTCACAGTGTATTGAAAAGGTGTGCTTTGCTATGCTCTTTTATAGGTGAGAAAATTGCAATAATCAGCTGAATAGAACTACCCTCTCCAAATTTACAGTTCTAGTCTGTGCCCTTTCTTGCCTGTCGCTTAGCATTTGGAAAATTCCAGGGATTGGAAAGAAGCAAGACACGGAATCATCTGGAAGTACTTATCCTTCCAATTCTGGAGCAAATCACCTTCTAGGACATCTGAAGCTTAGCTGTTGTATTTCAGCTCTGCTGTTTCACAAGTGCAAAAATGGTGATCGTGGGGCCTGTTTACCCTTTCCCCTTATTCAAAGCAACAGGTTTTGTGATTGTAACAGTCACCAAATTCTACTTCCTGGACCCACCTTTCCTGTGATATGATTCATAGAAACTCAGTTTTCAAAGCACCATTTCATCATCCACAGGTTTAACTCTCTTAGGGGAACCCATAATCTTTGACAAACAAAAAAGGGAATATAAAACCATTCCAAAGTCGGAGTTCCCATAGTGGCACAGTGGAAATGAATCCGACTAGCATCCACGAGGATGCAGGTTCGATCCCTGGCCTTGTTCGGTGGATTGGGGATCCAGCATTGCCTTGAGCTGTGGGTGTAGGTCACAGACACGGTTCGAATCCTGTGTTGCTGTGGCTGTGGCGTAGACCAGCAGCTGTGGCTCCGATTCGACTCCTAGCCTGGGAACCTCCATATGCTGAGAGTGCAGCCCTAAAAAGCAAAAAATAATGTAAAATAAGATAAATAAAATAAAATAAAATATAAAATAAAATGATTCCAAAGTAGCTTCTTCAACTGCCAGCCCCTAGGAAGGCAATGGATATTTCCATCAGAGCCATGCAGTCTCTCTACTCCCACCTTGGAGGCTGGGCTCTGCTCCAGAAGGAGAGGACATGATGGTGTTGAGGTGATAATCACATCTGCTCCTCCTGCCTGGCAGCAGCATCTCTTCTCTATTACCCGAGGGTCCAGGAATCCCCAAGGACACCAACACAGCTTGTCACATAGAATGATCTGATCTGTGTGTGTGTAGGGATACCTAGTCTATACATGCCAACATGCGAAATTTAGAA
This sequence comes from Catagonus wagneri, assembly GCA_004024745.2. Lineage (NCBI taxonomy): Eukaryota > Metazoa > Chordata > Mammalia > Artiodactyla > Tayassuidae > Catagonus > Catagonus wagneri. Next base: position 2,827,835 of record PVHT021183695.1, read on the forward strand.
TAACTTCACAGAACATTCAGATTTAGACCTCAGGTGAAAATCAGAGGCTGCCACAACCCGAAGCCTGCGCCCCGGCTGGGACATCGGGTCAAGAGGAGTGGTGCCCTCTGTCGCACCTCAGTTCTCACCACTCCAGACCGTGTTCCTGAGGCGAGCCTGTCAGATGCGGTCCTGAATGACACTGGACTCTAAGGATTCCTGTCTTGGCTGCTTCACTTCTCTGCATCACCTGTGTAGCCCAGTAGACACTGGAGTGGCAACTGGTGAATTCTCGCTGCCTGTTAAGACTCCCCAGCCCAGGTACCAGCAGCACCAGCCCCCCAGCTAGCTGTCCACTTTTGTGGGGGAAAATAAAAAAATCAATAGTTCTGTCTTCCTTTTTTCTTTTTCCCCCCGTCTCACCAAGTCCCTAGAGCTCTTGGAATGGACTCTGTGCCAGGCTCCTAAGGGCATTCCAAGGTCATGGGCCTGTTCCCAGGGCTGGAACATGAGCTGGCAGGGCTCTGAGTTTGGTGTTGGGCCCCTTGATATTTCCTGTTTCTTCAGGGAGCAGAAAACCAGCTCCCCTCATAGGCCAGTTCAGTTCGAGCCCACTGAAAGAAGATCCTTTTCGTTGTTGCTATCATGGACGTACAGATCTCCCTATATTTTATATCCATATATGCATATCTTATATATATCCTGTACATATTTTACACATATATAGGTCTACATAATTTTGATCTATTACAGTAGAAAACTTAGATTTGTTATTGGTCTACGGTTCAGTTGAGGTTGGGAAGCCCTGGCCTAGAGTGCATGGCCCTTGTTTCCTGACGTCTCCGTTTTTCTTCCAATGTTGAGGGAGTACCCTACATAAATATTAATAGACACATTAATCTTTAAGGACCTGATCCTACTAAACAAATTGTCCATTCACTCTCACTGAGCTTTCCTATTCATCCACAAAGACGCACAGAACAGCCATCATTACCCAGATTGATTGAAAAGGACCCAGAGGCTCAGGTGAAGTGGGCTGTTCACAGGTATTCAGGCGGCGGCTGGGAGGAGTCAGAGGAGAGCCAGTCTTCTTGCGGGCAGGCAGCCCAGAGCTCTCTCTAAGACTGATGCCTCCACAGAACGCAGGAACCATTTAAAACATATCTGCCTATTGAATAAACTACCCACAGCCCTGGCAGTTAGTACATAAGAAGATAAAGCTGAATATTAAAAGTACATATGCACTGTACTGAAAGTTCCTAGGTATTGTGTTGGAGTTCAAGGCTTAAAGCAGTTGTCAAGATATCCTATAATGAAAAATGGTCATGGTTGGAATGTGTTTCTTTATCTCACTAATTCTATAACCCAGTTTTTACAAGAACCTCAGGGCTGAAGAGCTCAAACTGCATTTTGAAGCTTATTTTATTAACATTCACCACCACGCCATCAGTGGGGGTGGGGGAGGTATTGTTTTCACGTTTCCAGTGGAAACATGGCTGTGGGAAGAAGCATAGCTGTGTGTGTCTCCGTTAAGGATTCAGAGACTGTTTTCTTTGAGCACCATTGCCCATGTCCGATTTGGCTTGGCCCTTCCCAGCGAAAAACAACACTGATATAAACCAAGTGGAATGCTGTCACTTCAGCCGTACATCCCCAGTGTCACAGTCTGACCAAAAAAATAAAATCAAAGCCCTAAAGCCACAATGCAAATAAAAGGCAATAATGAAGCAAAATCAGCAAAGAAGTCTGGGTACGCAAATGTCCTTAGAAAAGAAGTAAAAACACAGATGTGCGTTTTTATACAATGGCAGTTACAACTTCTACCTCACAATGGAAACAGCCAGCTTACACACCCAAGCAGTGGCCACATAAGAGCTGAGTTTTAGATCCATTTCTGCAGTGATCTTTCAGCCTGATCTTGGATATTCATACGTTAATCTCACTGCTTCCAACACTTCTACTTCTCATTCTGCACATCTCTCTGTTTTTGTTTTTGTTTTTTTTAAACAGACCAAAGACACCTGGCATTAGCAACACCAATGACCACTGAAAAAAACATAAGGAATGTCATGCAGGGCAGGTCAACAGTCCATTTGATCAAGAATTCTCAGAATGGGAGACATAGGAGAGGACAGGACTTCTTAAAAGCTGGTGTTGCACTTCTGAAAACTTATCGTACAAATATAAGAACCACACAAGATTATTCATTGCAGTGATGCTTGTAAAAACAAAAACTTAGGAACAAATTAGATGGTCATTAAGTGAATAAATTATCGTCCGTCCATACAATGGACTATAACAGCTCTCCAAAAAAAGATGAAAAAGTCTTTATGAATCTATAAGGAAAGACCTCAAGGACATATTGTCAAATAAATAAAGCAAGATACATACAAGCATGTAAGCAATATTGTTGTTTTCTTAACAATTGTGGGGGTAAATACATTTGATCATTTAATATGTATTTATTGAATACCTTTAAAAGTCCCAGGAGCTCTTCTAAGCTCTGAGGATATGGCAGCAAACAAAACAAACTCCCTGCCTTCAAGGATCTATTCTTATTTGCCTATATATGCACCTTAAATATATTTTAAAAGATATAGGAAATCCATAATAGCAATTACTTGTTGCAGGAGGCGAGGAATGGGCAGATGTGAAACAGGTGCAAGAGAGCAAGTTTTCACTGTATGACCTTTTTATTTCCTAAATACTTAAATCAAGTAAAATACAGATGAAAAATAATCAGGAACATCCTACACACCTTTCTTTATTAATCTGATATGGATTTGTATTCGGTGGTTTATCCAAACTCACCTTGAACCTCTTCATCTATTTAGCCTCTGTATTACATCCTGTTGTCAGAGACTCTTCCATATATTTACTTGTTGAATTTAGATAAAATAGAATTCTTTTTATTTATCCTCTAAGCATTTCTTTCTGGGTTGAATAAAAAACCTTTTTCATCTAATATTCTGGGATTAAATGAACATATTTATGTTTAATGTCCTCAAACCACTCTCTAATCTATAAGCCTTAGTGAAAATCTCCCCATTATCTTTGCTTTTTCTCACTGAAGAATCTTCATTCCTGATAATAAATTCCTTATTTCCATCCTATTAATTACATAAATCAGCTGCTCTGCTTGTAATTGACGTGACAAAGATACCATTTCTTCCTCTACTGGAAACACCAGTCTCACCCCTCCTCTGACTACTTTTCACCTTCACTTTCATCTGCGAACTCTTTTACTTCAGAAAACATCCAAAAATGATTGTTCTGGAACACAGACATAAAAAAAAAATCCTAGCAGTAAATCCCTCTCTTCCTGGCACCCCATCACTCTTCTGACTCCCAGTTTTCAACCCATCTCTTATTCCCTTTACACACTTGTCCATGGAGGAGGCTAGGCTGAGTCACGCTGTGGAACTTCACGTTGTACCAATGTGTTCCACCCCTCTTCTTTCTCTTTTTTTTGGGGGGGGGAGGGAATAACATTTATTTTTTGTGATTTTTATTTTTTGTATTATAGTTGGTTTACAGTGTTTTGTCAATTTTTTACTATACAGCAAAGTGACCAAGTCACACATACATGTATACATCATTTTTCTCACATTGTCCTCCATCATGCTCCATTAAAAGTGACTAGATATAGTTCCCTGTGCTATACAGCAGGATCTCATTGCCTATCCACTCCAAATGCAATAGTTTGCATCTACTAACCCCAAGCTCCCAGTACATCCCACTCCCTCCCCCTCCCCCTTGGCAACCACAAGTCTGTTCTCCAAGTGCATGAGTTTCTTTTCTGTGGAAAGTTTCATTTGTGTTCACACCATGCACAAAAATAAACTCAAAATGGCTTTAAGACTTAAAGATAAGACAAGACACCATCATACACCTAGAAGAGAATATAGGCAAAACATTCTTTGATATCAACCGTACAAATGTTTTCTTAGGTCAGTCTCCCAAAGCAACAGAAACAAAAGCAAAAATAAACCAATGGGACCTAAACAAACTATGCTTTTTCACAGCAAAGGAAACCATTTAAAAAAACCAAAAAGATAACCTACAGAATGGGAGAAAATGGTTTCAAACGATGCAACTGACAAGGCTCAATCTCTAAAATGTACAAACAATTTATACAACTCAACAGCAAAAAAACCAGTAACTCAATTGAAAAATGGACAAAAGACCTGAATAGACATTTCTCCAAAGAAGAAGTACAGATGGCCAAAAAGCACATGAAAAAAATGCTCAACATCACTAATTATTAGAGAAATGCAAATCAAAACTACTATGAGATCCCATCTCACATAGATCAGAAGGCCATCATTAACAAGTTAACAAATAACAAATGCTGGAGAGGGTGTGGAGAAAAGGGTGCTCTCTTACACTGTTGGTGGGAATGTAAATTGGTTTTCCACTATGGAAAACAGTATGGAGTTATCTTAGAAAACTAAATATAGAACTACCATTTGATCCAGAAATCCCACTCTTGGGCATATATTCAGACAAAACTTTCATTGAAAAAGATACATGCACTTGTATGTTCTTTGAAGCACTATTCACGATAGCTAAGATATGGAAAAAAGCCTAAATGTCCATTGACAGATGAATGTATTATGAAGATGTGGCATATATACACAACGGAATACTATTCAGCCATAAAAAAGAACAAAATAATAGCATTTGCAGCAACATGGATGGAGCTAGGTACTCTCATACTAAGTGAAGTGAGAAAGAGAAAGATAAATACCATATGATATCACTTATATCTAGAATCTAATATACACCCTCTTCTTTCACCCATGCCTCTAATTGCCAAACTAAAAGACATTTCCCCACTCTGATCACCCTCAGCCCTTCTGCAGTATCTGAAAGAGTTTGAAATCATTCATACCATCCTAGGTCATAGGCTTTTATCATTAAAAGAGTCCTTGGCTGCTAGCTGACCTCCAGCATCCCTAGCCCCTTACAGAGGTACCACTGGAGACCCCTGTGACCCCACTGTCTCCATTTTAGGGATATTCATTCACCCCCTGTAGCAGATGCTGTCGGGCTCTGCCCACATCCCCCGGGTTCCCTTTCTAGTGTGACGGACTAACTGTTTGATTTGCCTAGAACTGAGGGAGTTCCCAAGATGTGCGACTTCCCATTTTAAATTCAGAGGGTCCCAGCATTCCACCCCACCCTCTGTGGTGCAACGGGATCAGTGGGGTCTCTGGAGCACTGGTATGTAGGTTTGATCCCCTGTCTGGCATGGTGTGTTAAAGCAGGTTGAGGATCCTGCTGCACAGGTTGCAACTGTGGCTCAGTTCTAATCCCTGGCCTGGGAACTCCATATGCCACAGAGTGGCCTAAAAGTAATAAATAAATAAATAAATAAATAAATAAATAAATAAATAAATAAATCATACATACATACATACATGCATATATACACACACATTCAGACAATCCCTGGAAAACTGGGATGAACTAACTGGTCATCCTCCCTTTCCTAATTTATACACACTTTTCTGTGTGCATTTTCACTCCCAAAGGCCAGCACCTTTGCCTTCTTTGCTGAAGGGCTGCCCTCAGGCTTTTTACCTCCTAACTTCCTCCCCTAGACGTGACAGAGAGTATATCTATCCCTGGGGTAGCTCTTAACCAATGACTAACTAATGGGTAAAGATAGGCCAGTGTCTTTGACCCTGATGGGGAGGATGCTGAACTAGGAATTTCACTGCCCTCAGGGCTCCTCACAAGATTAGGTCAGACTTACCCTCCCTGGGACTTTGTTTGTTGCCACACGCTTGCTTGATTGTCTTCCCTTTGCTGTCCCACTTACCCATTCACTTCTAGTTTTCCTGGGCACTCCTGCTGATAAATCACTTTCCTATATCAGAGTCTGCTTCTGGGGGACCCAAATACTGTGGTTATCTATCACCGTGTAGTAAAGTATCCTAAAAAATGGTTAAAGAGTTCCTGCCCTGGTGCAATGGGTTAAGAATCAAACGGCAGGGCTCAGGTCATTGTGGAGGTGTGGGTTCAATCCCTGGCATAGTGTGTTAAAGGACCCGGCACTGCCACAGCTGTGGTCTAGATTGCAGCTCTGGCTCACATTCATTCCCTGGCATGGGCACTTCCATATGCCACGGGTGCAGCTATAATGTTTTTTAACTTTTTAAAAACTACCATTTTGTCAGGAGTTCCCATTGTGGCTCAGTGGTTAACAAACCCAACTAGTATCCACAAGGAAAAGGGTTCGATCCCTGGCCTTGTTCAGTGGGTCAAGGATCTGGTGTTGCCATGAACTGTGGTGTAGGTCACAGATATGGCTCGGATTTGGCATTGCTGTGCCTGTGATGCGGGCTGGCAGGTGTAGCTCCAGTTCAATCCCTAGCCTAGGAACTTCCATATGCTACAAGTGAGCCCCCCACCACCCAAAAAACCATTTTGTTATTTCTCACGATTCAGTGGTTGACTGGCTTGGGTAGGTGGGTCTCTATTCCATGTGGTGACTGCTGGGGCTGCAGTCATCTGGGACTCTACTGGGCTGGAATGTCCAAGACACCCCATGCCATGGATCCTCCAGTCTGAGGCCCCTTGACAGTTCTGCTTGTCATGCCTGGGGTCTCTCATTCGGCTGTGGTCAGATGGCCGATGAGGCTAGGATCACCTGAAGAACCAACCAGAATGCTGGATAGCTGGTCTTCAACCCTCTCCATGTCGTTTCAAGGTTTCTCTTCTTATACGAATTTCTTAGGGCTGCTTTAAAAAAGTGCCACAAACTGGTGGCTTAAAACCACAGATATGTATTCACTCACAGTTCGGTTGAGTACAAAATCAAGGGATCGGCAGTGCCTGGCTCCTTCTAAAGGCTCTAGGGAAGAATATTTCACACCTATTTCTAACTTCTGGCAGTTGCTGTCAGTCCTTGGGTTTCCTTGGCTTATAGATACATCACTATGATCTCTAGCTCTGTCACCACACGGCCTTTGCCCTGTGTGTGTCTGTTTTTTAACATGGTACACTTATGAGGATACAAGCCCTTGACTTTAAGTTCCATCTAATCTATATGACCCTGTTTTAACTTGATTCCCTCTGCAAAGACCCTATTTCCAAATAAGGTCTCACTCACAAGTTCCAAATGGGCACATGGTCTCTCCATCAGAGTAGCTGAACTTCCTACTGGCTGTTCAAGGTTCCTAGAAACAGTAACTCACTGTGTGCCTAGCACTGTTTGAAATGCTGAGATTACCATGAATAACAAGGCAGGCAAGTTGCCTGAAGTGGTATAATTTCCGTTGTAGCAGAGAGAACATCATTGACCATTTCCCTTGCCTAGAAGTCTTTGAGTTACCATGTCGTGATGATGTAGGAAGAATAATAAACTCTGACACCTGGACTCTAGTTGTACTTTGGGTTCCAGACAGAATAAAAGGTAAACTGGCCTATCCCCTGGCTTAATCACACAATATCCCCAGGCCTCCATTTCCTCATCTACATAATGGAAGATTTAAACCATAGACCTTCCAACCTAGGTCTCCACCATTGATACAACTGCCTTCCTTTGTTCGCACATCTTCCCAACTTTTATCTCCTTCAGAGGCTTCAGAACTAGCTGATGCTTTGGGGATGATTCAAGAGAGAATGAGAACTTATAAAGAGGAAGAAAGAAAATGAGGTTCCCGGACAGTTAAAAGACTACCTTTCCCATTTCACAAGATATCCCATATTCTTGAACTTTTACCTTTAAATTATGACATTTTCCTAAATTATTAATACACATCTGCTCAAATTGTGGTTTCCATCTCAACTGACCCATTTGGCAGGAGTGACAGGCTGCAAATTGTGATCTGGGCAAACATCATATGATTTTTTACCACTGCTATCTCGAGCATACACCTGTTAGACAGAGAATGCCAGGTGTTAGGCAACAGATGTTCCTGGGATTCACAAAGAAAAACAGGTAACTGTTCCTCTATGTTTCTTAGCATAAAAACACAATGATACCCATTAATATGCTTTAATGGGAAGGACCCAAGAGAGTCAGACCACTGGTGGCATATATGCATCTTTTTCCAAGCAAGTCAGGAGAGCTGAGCATATAGGGCCTTTTTTGAGAATAAGCATTAACAGCTCTCTAAATAAAAGGTGACTCTATGCCAGTGTTTTTTCAAAGTGCAGTACCGAGACCACATGCATCAAAATTACTTGGGCTGAATATTAGAGTACATATTTCTGGGCCCATCTCAAGGATACAGAGTTACTAGGCCTGGCACTTCATCATGTCCCCAGTACACACTGAAAAATGTTCAATCCTATTAGCATCTCATCCCTTCATGCAATTATCAACACTCCCTGTTCTTTCTTCTGGGCAGTTTGGATTCCAGGTCAGACCTTTACCTCCTGCCAGGGACCTGGGATGAACTCAACAATTAGTATCACCACTGCCTCTCTCTCTCTCTTCCACACACAACCCTGCACTCCTTACTTCTGCTGAAGCTGTGGAAACACAAAACACAAGAGTGAAGCAAAACACAGAACCTAGAAATCTCCCCCAACTGAGGGCCAGCAACAGGCTCTGATTTGCAGGCAGCGCTGTGTAAAATGTCACAGCTGGGAAGCCTCTGGAGATGCAGATTGGAGTATGCAGGGAAAGGTGGTGAGTGTGGTGGAAAGGGAAACAGCCAGGCCAGTGTCCCAAAGCAGTGCCTCTGGCTGCCACACACTGCAGGGAGGCCAAGTTTCAAGACCCAGGGACAGAAAAGGCTAGATCATAACCTTTTGCCATGGATTCTACAATAAGACAGTCAGAGCATGGTAAGAAGCTGACACTAGAAGAGAATTTTGAATCAAAAAGTTTAACTACCTTAAAATGTAATATATTCTCCATTATTTAACAGAGATTTAGCTCTTACCCTTTAATCTGTTGCATTTAAAATGAATTCTGCAGGAGTCCCCCTTATGGCTCAGTGGGTTATGAACTCAGATAGTAGTATCCATGAGGATGTGGGTTTGATCCCTGGCCTTGCTCAGTGGGTTAAGGATCCAGTGTTGCTGTGAACTGTGTAAGCTGTAGACACAGCTCATATCTGGCATTGCTGTGGTTGTAGCATAGGCTGGCAGCTGCCACTCCAATTTGACCTCTAGCCTGGGAACTTTCGTATGATGCAGGTGCAGCATTTTTTGTATATTTATATAAAATATACATATATATTTATATATGTATGTATAATATCATATATTATATATAATTATGTATATGATATATTTTATATATTTTATATGTATATAATACATATAATGAATTCTATTGTTTTTAAAGTCATCCATCTTATATTCATTCAATCAATGTTTATCAGCGCTAAGTATTATGACAGTGAGGGTCAGGAGAACCTTTCTTAATTAGGGGGGGTCGCCCCTGAAGTGACATGTGGTCTAAGAACTGAAGAATGAGTCAAAGTTAACCAGATTTGGTGGCAGACTGGGCAGAGCCTTTCAGACAGAGGAAATAGGATGTGCAGAGGCCCTGCAGTGGGACGAAGATGCCCACGTGAAAGCGGGCAAGTGGTCCTGTGTGCAGAGAGCAGGGGAAGGGGGACTGCAGGAAGCTGGAGCTTCAGAGAGAGGCCAGACTTTGCAGGGCCTTGCTGGTCCTGCTAAATAGCTAGTTCTTCATCTAAGAACAATGAGAACCGTGAAAGCAGGGGATGATGTGATGTGGTCAGTTTGCATTTTGAAAAGGCTTCTTATATTGCAGTGTCAAGAGCAGATGAAGAGAGCCAAGGCTCGGAGTCAGAGACCGTAAGAGGGCTACAGTGCTAGACCAGGTGAAAGAGGATAGAGACTTGGTGGGGTGGTGGCCGGGGAGATGGGGAGAAGAGGGCTGCTTTGAGACATACATCAGAGGTATCAGAAGTGGCAGGACTTCTTGATAGACTGGATACAGGACAGAGGCAGAAGAGAAGATGAGTCAGAAATGATGCCCAGGTATCTGGCTCATCCGACAAATGGAGGGTGGTATTCTTCACTGATGAAGGGAACATTTAAGTGGACAGAGCTGGGGGAGGTAATAATTATGTTAATTTTTGGATATGTTTAGCTTGAAGTGTCTTTGAAATATCCAAATGAAGATCTGGAAGAGGTATCTGAAGTTCTGGGTCATCGGTGGTTCGATGACGATTGCATTCATAAATGTGGGTGAGATCACCTAGAGATTCCGTGTAACCCATGGCAGTTGGAGTGGTGGTAGATGGCAGGGGTCCTGGTGGAAAACTGCCTGGGTGTGAAGCCCAGCTCGGTTACCTCCTAGCCATGCCACCATGAGGAAATTACTCAAATACTCTACACCAAATTTTACTATCTATAAAACAGAGACAATTTTTCCTACCTTATAACACTGTTGGGAATATGAAATGGCATGATGTACTTAAAACTCTTAGCATGGTTCTCAGAATCTGGTAACAATTTTATTAACCAGCCAATAAGTGTGGACTTTCCTTCTTCCAGAGATAATAAGTAGGACCCAGGGCTAAGTCTTGTAGAAATCCAATGCTGGATAAAGACAGATGGAGAACATGGAGTTCTCGTTATGGCTCAGCAGTTAACAAACCCAACTAGTATCTATGAGGATGTGGGTTCCATCCCTGGCCTTGCTCAGTGGGTTAAGAAACCAATGTTACCGTGAGCTGTGGTGTAGGTCACAGGCGCAGCTCAGATCGCTATGGCTGTGGCGTAGGCCAGCAGCTACAGCTCTGCTTCAAGCCCTAGTCTGGGAATCTCCATTTGCTGCAGGCGAGGCCCTAAAAAGACAAAACACACACACACACACACACACACACACACACATACACACACACACAAAATGAAGAACAATCATGTTGCAGTCTGACTCTGTGCTATCCAATCCACCCACCAGAGAAACTAGGTCAGCAGCCATATCTGGAGCCTGCGAGGGTGGGTTGTCCCTTTTCAAGCAGATAGAAGGGGAAGCAAGAGTCATTGAAGGGAGTCCCAAATCAAAGGCCTGGTTCAAGGAGTAAAGGAAATAGAGAGTAGGGAACAATAAAGCAGAGTCAGGAACAGCTGGAAATAGCCCAGGACAGGAGCAGGTCAGAAACGAAGGAACTAGGATCTGGGAAAAGGCTGCTGACCATGAGATGCCCTGAGCATCCTAGTAAATGCAGGGGACAAGATGGGAGAAGCCACTGGACTTCATACCTTTCTTAGATAGATAGATGCCTGCTGCTCAGAATCACTCACCTTAGAAATAGTCAAAATTGTTCTATGCATAAACAATGGTAAAAGAATTTGGTAGCCCTTCTAGTTTTAAGAGTTAAAAGTGTCTAATATTGGGAATTCCTATCATGGTGCAGTGGTTAACAAATCCGACTAGGAACGATGAGGTTGAGGGTTCAATCCCTGGCCTCGCTCAGTGAGTTAAGGATCTCACGGCATTGCTGTGAGCTGTGGTGTAGGTTGCAGACGCAGTTCGGATCTGGCATTACTGTGGCTGTGGCGTAGGCCCCTAGCCTAGGATCCTCCATATGCAGCGCGTGCGGCCCTAAAAAGCAAAAAAAAAAAAGTTTCTAATGTTGTATGTTTAGTCATGACACAGTATGAAACTTTGATACTTACATATTATGTTAACATGTTATTTTAAAAATATATCTTTGGAGTTCCTGTTGTGGCTCAGCAGGTTAAAAAAGCCCAACTAGTATCCATGAAGATGCAGGCTTGATCCGTGGCCTTGCTCAGTGGCTTAAGGATACAGTGTTGCAAGCAGCTGTGGTATAGATGCAGCTTGGATCCTAGCATTGCTGTGGCCTTGGCATAGGCCAGCAGCCGCAACTCCAATTTGACCCCTAGCCAGGGAACTTCCATATGTGATAGGTGCAGGTCTTAAAAGTTTTTTTAAATAAAAAATAATGAGAAAATGTATATATGTGTGTGTATATATATATGTATGTATGGTTGGGTCACTTTGTTGTACAGCAGAAATTGACAGAACAATAATAAAATTTTTTTTAATTAAAAAATATTTTATCTGCCATTCTCAACTGGTGTTATGGTTTGGGGATATAATATATCAGACAGGAAGTATTTATCCAAAACCCAGTTGACAGCCACATTCAAAATGTTCTTAAGATGTTTATTGAGGTGATGATATTGATGACGGTAATAGTGACGTCATCCATGTCATTATCAATGTTGCCCAGTGACAAAAGGATCTGGTCAACTATGACACCTGTGCTACGAAAAAAAAAAAACTATTCAATGTGTACGGAGAGAGGGAGGGAGAGAGAAACAAGCAATGGCAAGAAAGCTTAATTAAAAGCAAATTTGGATTGAAACCAAATACATAGCAATAGAACTTTCATTATTAAAGTATTGATATTGGCTCATGCGCCTAGAACTCTATTCTCATTATTACGATGGCTTCTATTTCTGCCATTAGATTGATGAATTGCTGAAGGAAGCAAAAAATGAATTCGGCTTAGTAAGTGAAAATTATTTCATTGAGCATGAATTTCTTTTGGTCCAGCCCCGATACTAAAATAGTCACAGGGTGAATATCAAATGGTCTCTAGGCCAGGCTATTTTCAGTCAAAGGCAAACATGCAATGCAGTTCAAATGGAAGAAACATTATTACCTGAAATTTGACAGAGATCTTGGGAAAAATTTAAATAGACTAAATCTACCTTTATTTATTTTTTCCTGAGTAAAAATGGTGTTAGCTTTCTTTCTTTCTTCCTTTCTTTCTCTCTCTCTCTCTCTCTCTTTCTTCCTTTCTTTCTTCCTTCCTTCCTTCCTTCCTTCCTTTCTTTCTTTCTTTCTTTCTTTCTTTCTTTCTTTCTTTCTTTCTTTCCACTTTTCAGGGCTACACTCACAGCATATGGAGTTTAACAGGCTAGGGGTCAAATCAGAGCTGTAGCTGCTGTCCTACACCATAGCCACAGCAATGCAGGATCCGAGCCACATCTGTGACCTACACCACAGTTCACAGCAATGCCAGATCCTTAACCCACTGAGCAAGGCCAGGGATCAAACCTGCATCCTCATGGATGCTAGTCAGATTCATTAACCCCGAGCCACAACAGGAACTCCTGAACATAGCTTTTTAATTTTTTTAAATTAGGGTATTACAATGTATTAAAACCAGGCAGAAAATGAAAAGTATCTAGTCTCCACACACACCTATAGGCATACACAGGCCTCAACACTATTCTCCCCACCCTGGTCTCCTCCTTGCTGCCCCGCCTCTCTTCAGGAATCCTCCTGCTCTACTGGAGTTTGGGGGCAGGGTGAAAATCACTCATCTAATTCTCACCTTCCAATTCCACGCAGTTAAGAACTTGGCAAGAGGAATAAGCGGAGGACCAAAGCACAGCATCAGCTTTACCAGCGGTAAAGCCGGAAAGGATAACACTGCGCCATCCAAGCACAGGATCTGCTTTCTGCTATGGGCCAGAGGACACAGGGCACTTCGTTAACTGGTGTAGGAAGTACAGCCCAGACCCACTAAATCTCCTTTCCCTGCTATACCCGAGGGCTCACTGGACCATGACTTATTACCCACCTGCCGGTGGAGAGGCAAGAACAAGTGACTTCGCTGTACCCACCAGTGACAAGCTAACAGCTTGGAGACTTGAGACAGGCATGTGCAGCTCCCAGAAGCACTTGGGTCTGAGACGCCAGGCAAAAGAGCAGTGAGCTATCAACACTTAACTTTCCCCTTGTAGGAAATGTGGCCTAGTACGTGGCATGCTTTCCCAAGTCTCACCAACCAGAAAACCACCTTTGACTCAAAGCAGAACCGAGAAAGCCCGGAAGGTCAGAACTGTAGCGTCTTTCCCAAAAGGGCCACTGACCACTCCAGATGCATGTAGAGAAATTGCTTTTCATTATTTCTCCAATGGAAATAATACACAAAAATTGTTTTCCCTTTCCTATCAAGCACTTGTTATTGACGACCCAGAAATCCCAGGATGGAAAAGAGTTTATCGAGGTCAAGTTTAATGATTCGTGTTCATCGTCTTGGTGATTGTTAACCCTCCTTTTCAACTGGCAGCAAAGGATTTCTGGAGATCAGCTAATTCAGTGTCTCTGAAGAAGCTGATACAGTTTGTTGTAAATGTGTTTTGCTTCACAGACAATAGGGCTGTGATGGAATGGTTTGTCCATGAGTCTGTGAATAAATGAATAAATCACACACCTGTTAAATTGTGTGCTGAACATAATGAAGGGTTGGGATGTGTTTTTTTTTTTTTAAAGCAAAATGTTGCTTTTCTCCATTTGCTGCTCCTAAACAATTTCTAAATGTAGTCTTGTGTATCTTCCCTTTTAGTGAAGCTCAAAGTGCTTCATGGTGTTCGTATGTATGAATTTGAATTTTATTTATTCTCACCATCAATTCTCAGAGCTGCAAAAGTAAACACTGCCATTTGACATATGAACAAATTAAAATATATCAACATTCTGATCCTATACCAAGTCATATCGTAAGTCAAATAGGAAGAAGAAGGAGTGGTAGATTCTGAACTGGTGCCAGGGCATGCCACTCACCTGAGCAGGTTTCCTGTGCAAGGGTGGAAGGTGTGCAGTATCCTGGAGGAACTCACCCGAGCCTTGGAGCCTCAGGCGCCAATTCAGGGGCTCCTACTATGGATGTGACTTCCACACCAGGAGCATAACCACTGGGCCTAATGGGCCAGGCTGAAGGAAGAAGGAAACCCTGAAGCTGCTGGGTTTAAAACTTGTGCATAAATAGCTTCTGAGTCTTCAGTTGTAACTTGTAGCTTTAAAACAATTTCCTCTTCAAGAGTAAGGAAATGTACTCCCTCATGAATGAGGATATTACATCTTAATTTAAGCTAAACAATAATTGCAGCATTGATTTGGTCATGCTCCACATTCTAGTTGTCATTGGCCAGGCTATTTAACCTACCAGATTTGTTTATTCATCTTAAAAGAGGCATTTTTTAGATTCCAGATGGAATGGCATCTAAAACATTCAATAAACTAGTGAATATAGCAAAAAAAGAAGTGGACTCACAGATACAGAGAGCAAACTAGTCGTTACCGATAGGAAGAGGGAGTGGGAGAAGGGCAAGATAGGAATAGGGGATTAAGAGATACAAACTATTAGATATAAAATAAGCCACAAGAATATACTGTACAACACAAGGAATGTAGCCCATATTTTATAATAGCTATAAATGGAATATAACTTAAAATTATGAATCACTATATTGTATGCCTGTAACACGTAATACTATACACCAATGATACTTCAATAAAAAAACTTTAAGTAGGTATAAAATTATTACAGAATAGGGCTGTTAGGAGAATTAAATGAGATTGTGTGTGTAGGTATGTGTAAATAAAATGTGTGACAAATTGAAACAGACATTAGAAATTAGATACTTTTACTGTATTTTGGTTACTTTATGTATCAACTTTTTCAGTGGTCCACCTGGCCCATATATATTTACCTACAACAGAAGAAAACAGGTGATTTATGATGTATCAAAGGTGGAGGGAGGTGAAAGAGAGAAAGAAAAAGAAAGAATTGAAAATGGCTGTGTGCATATCACTGAAAGTTACATGTACTTGATTTAGCCATAGCTGTACTGATAAACTATATGTCCCAGTCTCATACAACATACAATTCCTCCACACTAAAAACTGAAGAAGACCCCCACAGAAAAGACTCATAGAGTAGTCTCTGGTCTGGGATAAACTTTCTTTTCCTCCTTGTATTTGTTCCTCAGAGCCCTTCCCATCTGTTTTGAGAGTTGCCTTTTAGCTGAACCCTGTTCTCAGGGTTCTCTCATTCACCAACACCAAGTTCACTTTATTTGAGGAGAGCTCTTATGGATGCATTGCTAAGGAGGGTCTCTGACTCTCCAGTGATGGAGTAAAAATGCTAGCCACTGCTTACTTGGGATATGATTGAAATACTCCTCTCTTCATTTTTGTTTTCCTAAAAGCTTCCTTCTCTTGTTCACCTGACTAGACACCCTCTTATCCTTGGGAGGTATGTTCCAAGATCTCCCAGCAGATGCCTGAAACCACAGGTAGTACCAAACTCTACGTACACTATGTTTTGTCCTATACATACACACCTATGATGAAGTTTAATTTAGAAATTAGGCACAGTAAGAGATTAACACCCATAAGTCATAATAAAACAGAACAATTATAAGGATATACTGCAACAAAAGTTATGCGAATGTGATCCCTCTCTCTCAAAATATCTTATTGTACAGACTTAATAGCTTTGCCATCTTAACTAAGCACTTATCATGCACTGTGGCAAATTTGAATTTTTTCCTTTTTCACAATTTGACCAAGAGAAGATTCATTCTTACTATAAATCTTAGCAACCACAGCACATGGTATTTTTTCTTTTATTATTAAGTCAAAAACTTTTACCTTTTCACTTAAATTTGTATAGCACTTTATGGCTTCTCTTTGGCATATCTGAATTGCCAGCATCACTAATCTAGTGCTTAGGGGCCAATATTAAGTAAAATAAGGATTATTTGAACACAAGCACTGTAATACTACAATAACTGACCTGATAATCTAGACAACTACCTACTGACGGGCTTTGCTTAAAACTTATGAAATGTTTGTTTCTGGAATTTTCCACTTAATATTTTCTGACCAAGGTTGACTGCGAATAATTGAAGTCTCAGAAAGCAAAAAAGCAGGTAAGGAGGTATGCTTCCTATGTCATACTGTGGAGATGGGGAGATTTGACTTTCATTTTTCTTCTCACTCTCTGTTCCCGCTGTTAGAAGGGGTAATTTTCATGCTGGTTTCAACCTGAACAATAGATTCCCTCACTGAGTAGAACACGGATGCCGTGACACTTTCTGTATGGTTTCTGTATAGGAACAGTACCTGTTGCTGTAGCAGATCAAGGCTTCACTCCTTAACCAGTTACCTCCAGTGCTGAGTGGGCTTCTAAAGCACATAAAGTGACACTAAAATCTGTGTCTGTTATCTTCAAGTGCCATTCTCAGAGGCTTGTCAGCAGGGCCTTCTAGCCTTATAAAATAACTAAGTAGGAGGCACAGAGGAAAGCTATCTGGCCCCCAAAATGCTGTTTTCCTCTCCCCTCACTTTTCTGTCACCCCTGAAATTCTCAGCACTGTTCATTCATTTTTCAATCCATGAGCATTCATTGAGGTGCCCCAAGTATTTCATCACAGAGCTAGGTGGTGGGAATTCATATGTTTATGTATGCACTTACTATATACATGAGCTGCTACACAGAACTCACAGTGGGTCCAGAAGGGGGAAAATTAAACAATGATCACAATAATGAGTGCTCAGTGCCACAGCAGGAAAAGCACACCTTTCCCAGGAGCCTTAAAAGGAACTTTTAGGAATTCTCATCGTGGTGCAGCAGGAACAAATCCGACCAGGAACCATGAGGAAGCAGGTTCGATCGCTGGCCTCGCTCAGTGGGTTAAGGATCTGGTGTTGCCGCCGTGAGCTGTGGGTGTAGGTCTCAGACACTGTTTGGATCTGGCGTTGCTGTGGCTGTGGCGTAGGCTGGCACCTGTAGCTCCAATTCTACCCCTAGCCCGGGAACCTCCATACGCCACGGGTGTAGCCCTAAAAGAAAGCAAAAAAAAAAAAAAATGGAACTTTTAACCTGCGGGGGTGAACAGAGGCGGAAGATGTTTCCTGGAGGAGGTGGGATTTTAACAATTCTATGATGCCATTCTTCTGAACTAAGGTATCATTTTTTTACCCTTGTTAAAATGCAAACCACTTACTCAGAAGAAAAACACTTTAGATCATAAGAACTATGGGTATTAGTACACATGAATGTTAACAAAGTTAAGCCCAGAAAGAAATAAATATTAGAATTATTAAATTCTACATGGTACCAAAAGGGAAGTTCAGCCCAGGGCATGGTTAAAAGAGCAGGGAGTCGCTTCTGGGGGCGGATTTTGTGTCTGCAGAGATTCAAGTTGTTTGGGGGTGAGGACAGGGTTTGGACACAAGACACTGAAACAAGATGCAACTATAGCAATCATTTCCCTACATATAATTTTGCCTAAAGCCCACTGCACTCTTGAGGTAGTCCTTACAAGCCCCGCTCACCAAGGAAAATGACTCAACTTGGCTTCTAGATAGTGAAAGTGAAGTGTGAGAGGAAAAATATCTTCATAACATCTGACAATATGTCTAAGGTAGTTGTGAGCCAAGACAAGTTTGGCTGAAAAAAAATCCATCTTGTTTTCCTAGAGGTTATCTCTCTGACCCCTCCTTCTGTGTAAATTGCTTGTAACTGTGATTCTACAACTCAACATAAAAATTGGTTGTTCATTATTTGATGACATTACATGAACATGTGCTGGCATCTACACTTCCTTGTTCCTATAGCATTTCAGAAGTGCCAGTAAATGAGTCTCCTCTTTAATATTTAGAAAAGCTTTCGACAAAATATAACTGCAACATAATTTATGTAGGTGTTCTGGGGTATAATAAAAATCCCTCACCTTAATCTCAACCTGGGTCCTTTTTAAATTCAATTTAAAATATTTGTCAAATGATTGGCTTCCTTCTTTTTTTTTTTTTTTTGGTCTTTTTGTAACAGGAGCTGTAGCCGCCGGCCTACGCCAGAGCCACAGCAATGCGGGATCCGAGCCGCGTCTGCAACCTACACCGCAGCTCATGGCAACGCCGGATCCTTAACCCACTGAGCGAGGCTAGGGAACGAACCCGCAACTTCATGGTTCCTAGTCGGATTCATTAACCTCTGAGCCACGACGGGAACTCTGGCTTCCTTTTTTTAAGTAAATAATAGAATTGTTTCCTTGTGAAAATGAAGAGATTATTAACCACAAGCTATCAGCTGCTAGGAATTTTGTCTCCTCCCCTTCCTGAAACGAGATGTGAACTCTGTGAATCAGGATCCCTACCTCTCCTCCTGAGAGTGGGATGTGTGTGTGTGTGTGTTAAGCTACTTAAATTACCTGATTTATTTATTACCCAAAAAACGGGCATTAAATTATTATAGTGTAGTGCTATTGGGGGAATTGGGTGCGATTGCATGTGTGAGCATGTGTGTGTCCACATTCAGATTGAAATAGACATGTAGAGGTTAGATCTTTTTACTGGGTTTTGGCCACTTTATGTACTGACTTCTTTACTGGCCTACCTGGTCCCTATGTTTTTATCTATAACAGCATCAGTGAGGCTCCTTAACTTGAAGTATCACAAAAACAAAGGAAGTAAAAGAGACAGAGAAGAAAGGGAAAGAAAAAAAGTAAGAGAATTGAAGATAACTGAAAGTATGCTCATATGTTTGAAATAAAGCGGGATTGAGTTTAGAGTTCCCACTTTTGCTGTGGGTGAAAGATACGCCCCTGGGGTCCCAAAATGGAAGTGTAGACATGGGCAGGCTTCCTGGAAATGATAATAAAGATCTGATAATGTTTTACAGTTTCACTTTCACTTCATTCCAACAACAAACCTGTGAAGTTGACCAGTTAACAGCCACTCCTTCTGCTTGCTAACTTTCAACCTACCGATGTTCACAGATAAAAACAACGCTCACCTGTGAACACACGCTACATGGTTGGTACCAGCAGACGATGATGGAATGTGGGCTGCTGCCTTTTGGACTCTAAAAGCATTGATTGCTTGCCATCAGTGCCAGTTGCTGGGTTTGTGTTTATTTTAAGACATTTCCTCCAAAAATTATTAACCACATCAGGTCCAGTAAGTCCAAGAGCACTGGGAGTGTTAAAAGTCTTAGTCAAGATATACAATCACCATGGAAACAGAGAGGATTTTTAAAATTTTAAAGTGGTGAGAAAGGGAAGAATGTTTCATGTGAATATAGAATGAATTATTCACAAGTAGTAATGATTCTGAAGGACAAAGAGCAAGTCATGTAACAACAACAACAAACACTGTGCCTGTGCCAATGGACAGTGTTAGCAAGGGAAGGGAAGAAGGACACAGGGGGACAAGATTTGAGTGCACGGCTAGACACAGCGTGAGTAGGAGCCTCAGGTTAATTCTAGGCATTGGAGAGGCTGAAGGATTAGCCGATGGGGCCCTACTCCTGAAACTCTTGTCCCCAGCCAAAGAGAAATCCTCTTCCATTCTACCTCCCATCCACACAAGGAAGGAGATGGTGAGTGTGGGGTTAGCTGCTCAGGGACAGCTGGGGACACTGGGAGATCCCCAGGGAGAGCAGTTACCTAGCTGCACAGACATCCAGGAGACAAAAAACAGGATGTTTTAGAAAAACTATATCATTCACTCATTCAGAAAATATTTATTCAATGCTTTCTGTGTGCCAAGCTCTATTGTCTCAGTTAGGCATTCATGGCATAGAATGTGTGTGAACAAGGACACTAGCGTTAGTTAAAAAAGATTCTCAAAACTGATTCATGCCTCCATTCCTGGAAATGCACTTGGGACTGCAAGCTTAGTCACTTTGGACTTTCTGACAAATGGATTCACTTCCAATGGGATTGTTAAGTAGAGTTTCTATATTAGTATCAGTCTACTGATGAGGAAAGTTATGAGAGGGTATGAAACTTACCCTAAGTAGTCAGCAGTGGAATGAAAATTCAAATCCAGGTATTGACTTCAAACCAGTTCTCAAGTCTACTACATCATGATTCTTTAAAATAGGGCCCAACATTATTATTCAAAACTGTTCCAAAAAGGAATCCCACAAAATTCCTTCCTCCAGTTCTTGGAAGCAAATGACATACAATGCCTTAGATTTTCTTTCGTTTTACATATGATGAGAGCTTCTTTCTAATAACCAACAGAGTGTGTTACTAAAGATTACTAACTATGGTATCATGATCTAAAATTAAGACAGTATTAGCACTTACCAAGAACCTAATTTTGTATTCTACAAAGAAGATTGAATAGCAACAAAGGATTGTAGACTTGGCATGTGACCTACCTAAAGGAATGGAGATAGTTTGGAACTTCTGTAATTTCAAGTAAATATGCTGTACATTTCTAGTGTTGTCATCATGAGTGAGCTGGAGATTTCAACTTCTGCCATCATTACCTTTAATTATAATTCATTGTTAATTTAATTTTAGAATTCTCATTTTAGTTTCCAGTGAGTTGTTGGGTTAATACTATGGTGAATAGTGATGTATCAATTTTATTTGGACTAAACATTTCTAATGACTAGATTTTATGACATAGCTTCCTTGAAGCTCAAAATAAGCATTTGTTTTGCTAAAGCACATGTATGTATGATATCCTCTCATCCAACAAATGTACTTGTACATGGGCACTTCATTTGGAAAGTGAGAATGAGTAGGAGAGTAAAAAGAAGTTTACCTGTGCTGAAAAATGTCTGAAAGTCATGTCAACCTGTAAAATTCAATTAGTACTATCCTCTAGGTGTAAGTGTCATTCACCATTGGTTAGCTATTCAAGAGCTATTCCCAATCCCTTCTCTCTTTCCACCTCCCACTATGGAGGCTGGAAAAAACATGTGTGCTCCCCTTTTTTCTTGAGACAGTCAGTGATCCTGTCTGGCCTATGAGCTATAAATGGAAACCTTCTAAGAGAGCTTTCTTAGAGAGCCCATTCTTTCCTGATGAATCAGGGTACCCCCCCCACACACACAAAATTCCAAATGCTTCTGGCATTGGAAGCAACACCTGGAACAGAAACAACCACTCTATCTATGAGGAAAGTAGCAAGAGAATCACAGGGTTGAATTGTTAAAACCGTGAACCAATGCTGGCAGTTGCCTATGCACAAATTTTTTATTATGGGAGAAAAAGAAAACCCCTATCTGATAAGGTCAACAGATGTTGAGTTTTTTGTTTGGATACAAAAGCATCTTTACTAACACTTACGATGGGAAAGTAGGAATTTAGGGGCTGACTTTGTTTACAACTCATTTATAAATTTGCTTCTGAGGGGATAAGTTGTTCTGGGTTCAAATAGACTTTGAACATAGTTTTAAATTTTTTAAACTTACGCAAACTGTAAATTAACTATACTTCAATTAATTTTTTTAAGTTTTTGAAACTTAAGCCCCACAGATAAACAGGTTCAAGTGTTCATCTTCATCACACCTCCCTCAACACAATGCTCTGAGCAGCACTCACACACACGTTTGTGTGCACACACCTGCTCAAAGACCTATATTTGCCCCTATTACCTACTGCCGGGATGATAAATTGGTTTCATCTCAGGTGCCAACATTGATAGATTGGTAGTGGCTGGCTGGATCACTATGCTGAGAATAATTTTGAGGCAGACAACACAACTCATGAGGAAGAGTGTTATGATCAATTGGCCAAGGCCGCCATGAATGTGAAAAATGGAGTGGCAGCACCTGTGTTTTTGTAACAGTTGACCTGATCCAGTGTATCAAACTTTAATTGCTCATCCTAGTGTAATCTCTTTTCTTCTCTTAACCCTGTAGGTAGAAATTGAGTATTTTCAAACTGGAACATTTAGTCCTTAGGGGAGCTATGTTTACTAACTAGAAAGTCAGGATATCCTAAATGCTAGCCAGGTAACATACTTAAGTTGGAATTGTAAAGAAAATGTCATTTTGTTTTTTATGAAACATTCAGTATTTGCTGAGCTACCCATGGGGGCGCACCACTTGCCTCTCCCCTCAAGAAACAGCTTGTCACTCAGCTATAAGAAGTGCAATTAGCTGACAGCATTCAGCCTCAGTGTCTGCAGAATCTACCCTGACTTTCAAGTCAAGGATACATGCTTCCTGGGCAGACCCAAACACCTATGAGCATGGGGAAGAATCGTAGCCTGGCCACTGCTCTCCAACTCGGGGCTCCACTGCAGGTAACTTGTGCTCTGGGACTCCCGTCGTATTGGTTAAGACTTCCTTGGGTCTGTGTCATGGTCCGCTCCACTCCCAGGTTGATTTGGCTTCTGCACACCTCTTCTTTCACAAGTGCCGGTAGGCAGCCCTGCCCCATTCCTCTCCCACCATCATTATCTCCCACAGGTGGTACTCTCTCCTCCTTCCCTACTCCTGTCTCCATCAGACTATCATCAGAGTATCAGTTCCTGGAGGACCCACACTTATGCATGTACCTAGTAAGGATATGGCTACTTAAACTCATAAGGCATTTACATCAAGTATACAGCATTCCAAAGTAGGCCACTTTGGCCTCAGAGAGTATGGATTAAAATCCCAGATACTTACCATCAAATGGCATTAAACTGGTGCCCCTATCTTTAAAACAAGGATGCTAGTGGTGATAACTGATAGATGGTGTGAGGACTGAATAAGATAACATCCATGAAATTGATTTCTAAACTATTAAGCACTTCATGAATTTTAGTTATCACAGTTATTATTACTCTAAGTAATCTTAAATACCAACTACCAGCTGATCAATTAACCTTCCTTTACAGATATTTATTGTGTCTTGACCAGGACACTGGTGTTGATCTAGGAAATGAGATCGACAAAGTCCCTGCTCTGGTGAGATGTACATTTTCTACACTAACCGAGTAATTACGAGTTTTATTTTTAAAAGAGTAATACCTAAGCAACAGGTCACTAATAGGGGAGGCCCTATCTCTGTCTTGGTTCAAGTGTAATCCCAGTTTGGTCTTGTCCCAGGATTTGTTTCTGTTGAACTTTCCTGCTGAACTGCCTTTTCTTTCTTTTAGTTTCATCATCCTTGATGCTGTGAATCCTGCAGGGGGCTAACACACCAGAGCGACAACTTCTCACTGCACCGCGGTCAGCTGGCCCAGCTACTTGCCTTACACGCTTGCTATTTTTCTCTTTGCTTTTCTCTCCTTTATGACCCTAGCCCCCTTTTCCTGAACATTTGCCGTGTCTCGCCTCTCTGCACCCTATTCCTCTGACTTCATTTTTTCTTTTCCCCTTTTGCTGTCTCCCTCAGTAGGAGTCGCTCTCTGTCCTCAGATGGCCTTGGTGTTTTGGCAGAAAAGAACAAACTTCCTGGCAGAAATAACAGGAAGACACACCTCAGGAAATAAGGCCTCTGCTTCTAACACTTCTTTTTGCCTTGGAGCCATAAGAATCAACCTGTGCCTCTGAGAGCTTTTATCACTTCAGATTAACTCCGGCCCCCACAAGGCATAGAGACATGTAGCCATGCATTTCAGGCTGTGGTCAGGGCCAGCTGGTCGCCAGCCACCAAGAGGCTGGCTGAAATGTTAATGCTGTGCAGAGGGTACAATGTCAATTGTCTGCACAAAAGCAGAAACCTCTGGTCCAAAATATGAATATTTTACCACATTCTACACCCATAATTTTTAAATTGGATTTTTCAATCTTTACCCTAAAGTCTAGAAGCTAACAGATCATTGTCTGCCACATTTCTGACCATACTCTACTGTTAGAGATAAACATAACACATTAAATACTCACATACATACATATGTGTACTTGTACACACACATATTTGTACAAAAGTTTCACAAAATAGGAGTTCCTGCTGTGGTACAGTGGGCTAAGGATCCGGCATTGTCTATGGTGGTGTGAGTTTGATATCCGGCCCAGGGCAGTGGGTTAAAATGACTCAGCATTGCCACAGCTGTGGCTTAGGTCACAGCTGCAGCTCGGGTTTGATCCCTGGCTTGGGAACTTCCATATGCTACAGGTACAGTCATAAAAAAAGAAAAATAAGTTTCACAAAACAATACTTACCCTTATTACATGTGGAGCTGGAATTCTTTTTCTTTTATATCTAGTCTATTTTAATAAAATTTTTTAAATGTTAGTCATGACCTTGGGAGTTTTAATCTTTTTGGTGTTGTCATTTTTACTCAGTGTGGTGAAGCTTATGGATCCCTTCTTGGGCTAGTTTTTTTTCTTTTTCCTTGATACAACACATTTCTATTTTTTTAATTTTTTAAAATTTTTATTAAAGTATAGTTGATTTACAATGTTTCTTCATTTTCTGCTATACAGCAAAGTGACCTAGCCACCCATACACACCCATTTTGGGGGCAGGGGGGTGGCTAGTGTTTTTAAATGCATAAAACAAAACCCATAGGATTATAAAGGAAATCAATTACATTGAAATACAGCCTTATTCTTGGGCCTCTGGTGGGGAGAGGGAGGCCATGTCCATGGACCGAGGTTAGGAACCCCTATGTGACTAAATTGATTTCACAACTGACTGCAAGTCACAACCTGCAGGATGGAAACTATGACTGTAGACAAAGCCTCAGAACACTTTGTAGTAATTAAATATTTCAGATGCTTATTATCCTGTCATGGTTTTATTGCTCGCTCTCTTTTCCCCTCCCTTTCCCCATGCTTCTCCCTCCAGTGACAGCTCCCTCACACACACACACACACACACACGCACACACACACAGATATTAAGTCACATATTTGAAGTGAGACAAGGCCTTAGACCACGGCGTCTGACCCCTCTTATCTCCCCAGTCCGCTTCGTGACTGCTCCTCCATCCCAGCCCCTCTGGATCTCACCTCACAACTATTTCAGTGGCTCCTTATCTCCACAGGCCAGTGCTCACAGTAGTGGTTTTCTTGGTTTCCTTCATGGCACTGTGATCCAATAGTTGCATTCTAACCTAGAATAATGGTGGCGCCCAGAGCCCTGGCCCTTTAATTTCTCAGGCTTCAGTGAATCCTTTGCCGCAGGTGTTTCCCTTTGTTAGGTGGCTCTGCCTCCCAACCCTCCCACTGCAAGGCAGCCTTCCTGCTGCTGCTGAAGCTCTGACTTGGCACAGGGTATCCCCAACACAGAGCGGCTCAGCCAGGGCCTCTGGGAGGAACTGGGGTCACGGCCACACTGAATTGCACGGGCACTTTCTCAAATGGTCTGCTGCTATGGTTTCCCATGAAAAAATTGCACACTCCTCTGAGCAAAGAAGGAAACAGAAAAAAGAAGAGCCTGCATTCACTTCCTCTTTGGCATAAGAATAAGACAGCAGAACTTCCCAGACCAAAATATGAATGTTTTCACTATACCCAGCACTCAGAATTTTAAAAATAGATTTTGGGGGTTTTACCCCAGGGTCTATAGTCTATGGACCAATGACTGCAAGATGGCTTTTTAGAAATGCAAACACACAGAACAGGGCCTTGGAGGCCTTCAATCACACAACTTCATGCAGATGGGAAGACCCTGAAGCCCTGAGAGAGGATGGGACTTGCCCAAGATCACACAGCAGGAAGGAGCAGATTAGGAACTCAAATTCTGCCTCTTCTCTGGGGTCTTTCTACCAGGTTTCCATGGTACATCCTACTAAGGAGGTTTCACTATAAAATCTACACCACGAGGAGTTCCCGTCATGGCGTAACAGAAACGAATCCGACTAGGAACCATGAGGTTGCGGGTTCGATCCCTGGCCTTGTTCAGTGGGTTAAGGATCCGGTGTTGCCATGAGCTGTGGTGTAGGTTGCAGACGCAGTTCGGATTCTATGTTGCTGTGGCTCTGGCACAGGCCAGCAGGTGAAGCTCTGATTAGACCCCTAGCCTGGGAACCTCCACATGCCGTGGGTGCAGCCCTAAAATGACAAAAGACAAAAAAAAAGAAAAAATCTGCACTATGTTGGAGTTCCCATTGTGGCTCAGCAGCTTAAGAATCTGACTACGATCCACGAAGATTTGGGTTCAATCCCTGGCCTTGTTCAGCAGGTTAAGGATCCAGTGTTACCAAAACTGTGGCACAGGCTTCAGATGTGGCTCAGATCCCCTGTTGCTGTGGCTGGGGTATAGGCCAGCAGTTGCAGTTCCAATTCGACTCCTGGCCTGGGAACTTCCAAATGCCGTAAGTGAGGCTATAAAAAAGAAGAGGAAGAGGAAGAGGAAGAAGGAGAAGGAGAAGGAGAAAGAAAGAAAGAAAGAAAGAAAGAAAGAAAGAGAGAAAAAGAGAAAGAAAGGAAGGAAGAAAGGAAGAAAAAATAAAATCTACACCATGAAAATTAATTTTTAAATACGTGCCTTACTACCTTTCCCTCGAACAAGCATTTAGATGGTACAAGATCACAAGGCCCTCATAAAATTATCCAGAAGGATTCTGAAAAGGCAACTGATTAAAGAAGTCTTTATTTCAAATTCTCTGTTTTTCAAAGACAGCTTTTTCTTCCTCAAATAAAATTAATTTTTTTCTTTTTTTCCCCCATGGTATTCTTCTAATTGTGCTTAGGCCTTCCTTTTAAAAATTCTTTGAGGAGTTCTCTTGTGGCTCAATGGGTTATGGATCTGGCATTGTCATTGAAGTGGCTCTGGTAGCTGCCATGGCGTGGGTTCAATCCCTGACCTGGAAAATTTCACATGCTACAGGCATGGCTAAAATAAAATAAAATTCTTTGAAATAATTCTTTTTTCTGTACATTAGTCACCTTGCAATGCTCCCTTTTATAGCAAACAAAATTCCAAAATGTCTTTTTAACGCTTCATTCTTTTCCCTTTACATAATTCACTTTTCCTACCCTGTTCAATCAATTATACAATTAATTATTTTCTCAGCTTCGCTATTGTCATAGTTTTCTTCTGGATGAGAAAACTCTTATTTCACACAATAGTGCCATTGCTTTTGTTATTCTTCTTGTCACTGACAGGGGAAAAGATCAAGAACCAAACAATAAGACTCATTTATAGCCACTGGAAAGCTGTCTTGAAAGCTGTTGCAGGCCTCTGCCATTGTGTTCTTCCACCTCAGACACGCCATTGAGACACATAGAATGGCAATGGGCTTTCAGACCATGGAGTCTGATCCTTTCATTTCACAAAGAAGAAACTGAGACAAGCAGATCATCCCAGGACCATACAGCTAGCTAGAGGCACATTGTCTTTTCCGCTGTCAGATAAGTTCCAGGAATTCCTCCTGAACCCCTCAACTTCATCACCGCAAAACAGGATTGCAATTCACTTGTGTTTATCTCAGCAGTATGGAGGAAAGAGAATGTCATAACTCCTGGTTTAACAATAAATTTAAATAATAATTTGCATAATCCAGTTGATTAATTTCCAACCGCTCCTTCTCCAATCTTCAATCCGTCTTCAGAAGTTCTTCCATCTCTCAGAATCCAGATGCTGTCAGTAGGATCCTGCACATGACCTTGTGTTGGCCAAAGGATGGGCTCTGGCATCAAACTCAAGTCATGAACCCTCTCTGGCCTCAGTTTCCCCATTTGTAAAGTAAAGATTCTGATAGTGCTTGCTCATACTGCTAGTTTTGAGGATTAAGTGAGACAGTGCTGGAAAGGGCTTAATATTCATAACAACTCAATAGAAACAATTATTATTCTAGTTACCAATGAGGAGATACTACTTGATAGTGTTTTAATAAAAATGTATATGGAAATGTAAGAGAAAAATGAGTGCAATTGCAACACATTTGCTATGTGGTGTGGGAGAGATCGTGGTGGGCTATGAATGGGGAAATGTGAGTACCAGATCCAGCTCTGCCTCTAACGAGCTGTGTGGCCAGAGACAAGCAGGCCCATCTCTGAATTTTTCAATCAGCAAATCTAATTCTAATATATAAATGGGAGAAAAGGACTCCTTGGGAAGTATAATTTAATGGACTCAAAATCTGTCAAAGCAACCCTATCTCAAGCCAGAAGAAGGTGAACCTCTGCCAAGAGCGACTGTCCTCTCCACAGCGAGGAACCTGGGTCTCCGGTCCACCTCCATGACAGATGCAATTGCTGGGACATTGCTCCGAAGCACCCTGTCCCCAAAGTAACCCAGAAATTATCCCATCCTTGCCTTTGCGTGAGCCACCTGCCTGAGTTCATGCCAGGGAAGGGAGCAGATGAACAATGAATGTCACAGCAATTAGTTTTGGCAATTAGGCAGGCAATTAGTTCTGCTGCGTGTAGAATGGGAAGAGAAAGTAAATCAGGGCTGAGAGGTGACAAGGAAATATGATTAGGACATCAGGTTCCGGTGACACCCAGGGGAAAAAGCGTGCATTAGGGTCCCAACCTCCCCTTTCCCATTGCAGCCATGGCAAGGATGGTACTTTCCAGAGGCCTTGGAAAGAGCTATGTAATGGGAGAGGCTTCCAGCCCATGGTTCTCTCCCGTTTCTCAGGGTCACCTCATGCCTCCAGTGTTCACTCCAAGCTAAAGCTCTTGCTGATTTTTTACCAGGAATTCTGCCCACAAGGTCAAATAAATGGAGAAGTAAATTCTTGAGAGTTGTCTTCTTTTT
Organism: Catagonus wagneri; assembly: GCA_004024745.2. NCBI lineage: Eukaryota > Metazoa > Chordata > Mammalia > Artiodactyla > Tayassuidae > Catagonus > Catagonus wagneri. The sequence continues at coordinate 2,856,980 of PVHT021183695.1, forward strand.
GTTGAGGCTGTTTGATTTTTTTCTTTGTTATTTTGTCATTGTTGTTGTTTGATATTTGCTTGTTTTAATAGTTTTGGTAGTTCTTCTCTAGGTGCAAATGCATTCTGCATTTTGCTTGGAGTGGGTCAGAGGGGATATTATATACTTGTATCATATAGTGAAGGAAAAATACCCTGAGTTTTCAAACCAAAGACCTAGGCTTGGACTCCAGCTCTGAACTTTAGTTCCCTCAGCTCCAAAATGGATATAGTAATAGGGTTGCCGGGAGCTCCCGTTATGGGTCAGCAGTAAGGAAACTGACTAGGTATCCATGAGGACGTAGGTTTGATCCCTGGCCTCACTGATAGGGTTAAAGATCCTGGAGTTGCCATGAGCTGTGGTGTAGGTCACAAATGCGGTTCGGATTCCACCTTTCCGTGGTTGTGACATAGGCCAGCAGCTACAGCTCAGATTCGAACCCTAGCCTGGGAACTTCCATATGCCATAGGTGCAGCCCTAAAAAGACAAAATAATAATAATAATAATAATAATAATAATAATAATAATAATAGGGTGCCAGTAAAATGCATGGCACTTTGTTAGCGCTTTTCCAAGGCCAAATTAATTTCACGTGGGAGGGTATAGTTATACTAAAAATTATTTGCTTTTATCTGAAATTTTAGTTTAACTGGGCATTCTATAGTTTACATACTAAATCTGATAACCCTAGATAATAATAATACCTACCTCAGAAAATTACTGTGATGATTAAGTCAACAGGGCATTTCTCTATTAGGTTTCACAGCAAGGCTAGTAGGGAAATCAAGGAAGAACTCGAGTTATTTCCCTTCCCCTTCCTTCTGCCATTATCATCTGAGAGGCTGGACCTGTTCTACGAGCCCATAAGCACAGAGAAATGCTACCAGCCACAGCCACACTCAAGGCAAGAAAAAAACCTTCATAATGTGTTGCCTCTGGCAAGGCATTGGAGCCCAGGCCGGAGACACCTAGAGGAGGAGAATCAAGCACCAGAGAAGTGGCTGAACTTTACCCTCCGTTAGGTTCCTTCCTATCCTGAGATTCTGAGCTGGTATTTTGAATTGCTTTCCTCATGAGTAAGAACTGAGAATATCTTAGGAGGAGACAAGTGGAATCAGGAGTGTGGTGACCCAAACACAGAAGTATTTTCTCAACGCTTCTTAGGAAAAATCAGGGATGGAATCCCGGGGCAGACTTCACACTTGGCTGTTCTCACTTGGTGTTCTGAGGACCCAGCTAATCAAAGGCACCTCCAAGCTTTGTGAGGCATGAAGCTTATACAATCACAGGAGCCCTCTTTAAGACTTTAAGAAAAAAAAAACGCAGATTTACAAATACAAAATTAGGCATGAAAGTGAATATTCACTTCGAAAGAGAAAATAGATCATGACAAATCTCAGGAGCACTGGAGAATCAGGTCCTTTTCTTCTGCGATCTCTTCAGGCGATTTACCAGAACTGCTGATTGTAGACATTCTTCTGATTATAACATGGTTCATCTCTCCACCCGGAAGGCTCTACAAAGCGAAGCAACTCGGGTGTTCACTGGGCGCATGAGTGAGGGGACCGGCAGCCTACGTTTTACTAGTTTGATGGTGTATCTTCTCCTGCACCTGACAAAATACTTTTAGAACCATGCTTATTACACAATGATACTTTAAGAATTTCAACAGAGAACTAAAAAAAGGGCGGGAGGGAACTTTCATAATCCTACCATCTTAACCGACTATCTTTTTCCTTTTCCCATATTCCTCTTTCAGTCCATGCTCATATATTCATAATGTATGCATTTGAAACCATGGTACGGATACAATTTCACATTCTTTTTCAGTTAGCATGCCACCATTTCCCTGTGGTGCTCCATTGCCTTAATTATCATGATATTTCCAGGCTGCATCCACTCTCCTGCCATTGTTAGAAATTCACACTCTACCAACAAGAATGATGAAGATGGGAATGGAATTTTAGTCTGACTATGGACAGTTCTAACCTCAAAAAGAAATTATTTTAGGAGTTCCCGTCATGGCTCAGTGGTTAACGAATCCGACTCAGAACCATGAGGTTGCAGGTTCGATCCCTGGCCTTGCTCAGTGGGTTAAGGATCCGGCGTTGCCGTGAGCTGTGGTGTAGGTTGCAGACGTGGCTCGGATCCCGTGTTGCTGTGGCTGTGGCGAAGGCTGGCAGCTACAGCTCCTGTTAGACCCCTAGCCTGGGAACCTCCATATGCCACGGGTGTGGCCCTAGATAAGGCAAAAAGGACAAAAAAAAAAAGAATTTTTTTAAAAGAAAAACCCTAGCAGCATTGTAATTCACAAAGGCACAAATAATCTGTCAATTTAAAGAGAAAAACCAGTCAAACCAATTATTAGGTGTGAGCAGATAAGGAAACCCATCAGCAGGTTGGATTCCCACATTTCAACAAATTTCTTCAGTTAAGCAATTGAAAATCCAGTGTGAATGACCCTTCTTGTGGGGTTATTGAATGGAAGAAACAGAGATTGCCAGGTGACTGGATACTAAAGTGGACATTTTTTTTTTCCTGAGAAATATTTCCTAATGGAAAGTGTTTTTACCAAAGTCACACCATGCCAGTTCCAGGGAAATAATTTAATTACACCATTTTGAATGGAAATTATTCATAAAACACTATGAGGGGCTGCTCTCTGAGAAACTTCTGAACAAGACATTTCAATAAGGCTCAGTAGTTTTGCCTTCCTGAGTGGAAATTAGGAGCTGAGCACAATGATTCATAACTTCATGGAACGGCTGCTGTGGGTGGACTCATGTCACTCACGTCCCCCTTCACGCCCATGGCTACACCTTCTAACCTTTTACTTTCTCAACTTCTCAGTGGGGTGCAGCAACCAAACCACCCTGTAGGGGTATGACTTTTTAAAATTCCAGTATAAAAAACTTGGGTAATAAAGACATGGCAAAAGAAGCAAAAGCTCCTATTTTCAATGCTCCGAGTGTCATATCAGGCGGCAAGATTGGGGTTTGGAACTGTTGTTTTTGGAGTTTAGAACTGTATCCGTGGCCCATGCAATTCATAAGCAAAGAACTCATCACGAGTCACAGCATTATATCAAGATGGGTATAAGCTACTAAAAGGATGGCTAAATCATTTTTAGAATGAACCTGCCACACCTTAATTGGCATGACTCACCTTATTTCGGGGTTCCTAATATATCAAAGGTTGTTGCAAAGGTCCCTTATGAGAATTGAAATCTGCATCTCCATGTTCTCATATGAAGGGCGGGATGGGGGCTCTGAGAGCATCTGAGCAGAGACCAGGTCTCCATATCAACTAAAAGTGTCTTAAATGTTGTAACAAGGTTGAAGCTTGGACCCTCCCCAAGCCTCAACCTGTAACATCCCCTCAGACTTTATGGCTTCTGTGCCTTGTAATAAAAGGCACAAAGAAGTAATGTCACAGAGTTTCCTAAAGTATTAATCTTCCTTCTGCATCAGTGACTCACCTGATGTCACAAGTGTGGCGATGATCAAAGGGTTTCTACTTGGCAGAGACAAAAATGTGTACATTTATTAGTTCTTTTTAATTTTATAAAAGCCAATGCCTATGTGAACCAAAAACAGGGACTGACATTCCGTCCAGCCAATTTTCTCACTGACGCTTTTGTAAAATGAAATTTTCTTTGCCTCCTATTTTTATGCTGTCTTATAGTGTTGCTGGCACGCGTAACAGTCACACTTGGCGCTTCTGTCGTGCTTTTCATCCAAAGATTTCAAAGTGCTCCACCACAGGATTTCATCCTCACTGCAGGGCTGGGAGGAAGGTCAGCTCTATTTTGCCTAGTGAGCAGATGGGATGCTGAGAGGTGACATGACTTATATGTATGCCTTGCAAGGCCACAGGGGCAGAACCAAGTCAGAGCCCCAGCTTCCCAATGCCTAACTCCATCTGCTGTTCACTTGTCCGAACCGATGTGGCCTCTTCTTCCAAGGGCTGAACACTGGACACATTACAGACAGCTTGTTAAGTGTTTGACTGGAACGCCACCATGCCACGGGGACTGACCTCAAGGGAAACTAGAAGCCCCAACCAAAAGAGGTTGGATTTGTCTTGAAAACTACTTTTCAGTCTTTTCAGAATTTGGACAAATAAACCTAAAAAGTGAGTCCAAATCTTATGAGTGAAAAATGGCTACCAGATTTCAATACTTGAAAATATCAAAGGATTGGCAAGGAAGTCAAGTAACAGGAACCTTATACTAGGCAGCTGGGAATGTAATTAGTACAACCACACAGGAAAACAATTTAGCAATAGCTTGTACAATTGAAAATGAACATACACCTCAACTCAGCAATTCTCTCCCTATTTATACACATCTACGTGTAGATGTGCATATAACAGATATAATGAAGTATTATCCAGGGGTGAAGATGAATGAATCATATCTTCACATAAAATATAGATAAATCTTATATGTAGTACTTAATGGGGAAAGAAAGCCAGACTGAGAAGGCAAGTTAAAAAACGAATCTGTTTTTATAAAGCTCAAAACTATGGAAACTGAACATATGCTTAGAAGCACAGATGTATACAGGATACAACTGTTTGTTTGTTTGTTTTTCAGACAAAAAACAGGGGGATGATAAAGGCCGAAGCAGGTGGTAGCTACATCTTGGGAAAACAGGATTCTGAGATGGGAGGGGTGCATTATTCAGGGGTCTCCCAAGAAACAGAGCCCATAGTATATGTAGAGGGAAAGATTTATTATAAGGAATTGGCTTTCTGGATATGGAGGCTGGGAAATCCCACGATCTGCCATCTGCAAACTGGCGACCCAGGAAAGTCAGTGATGTAATACAGCCCAAAGATCTGAGAACTAAGGGAGCTTGGAGGGGGGCGGTGGTCAAGCCCAGCCCGAGGGCGCGAGAAGACCAAAGTCCCAGCTCAACAGGGAGGCAGGACGCAAAAGTGGCAAAGTTTTCCTTTCTCCAGATTTTGTTCTGTTCAAGCCCTAAACAGATGGGATGAGGTCCACCCAGATGGAAGAGGGCAATGGACTACAGAGCCCACCAATGCGCATGCTAATCTCATCTAGAAACATCTTCAGAGACACACTCTGATGTTTAGTCCGGGGCACCCAATGGCACGGTCAAGTTGACACACAAAACCAGCCATCACAGGGAGGAACACAGAGCAGCTGGTGTATTTTAGTTCTTAGGTTGAGTGGTTAATTGGTGTGATTTTTGTTTTACCATTTTTCTTCAAAATTACATATATATTACACATATTCTTTTCAAATGTTACAAGATAACTTTAAGTCTGATGAGCTAAGAGTTAAAAAATAGATTTAGAAGAAAGAGTAGGTCTCTCCCAAGGGTTCTATGTGTGTGTACAGGGGGGCTGAATTTGATGTACTGCTTTCAGTTCATAAACATCCAAGATTTTTAAGGGTGTTTTAAAAACAGCTAATTAACAATTAATCAAGAAAAGTATTTGAAATAAATATGACATCAAACGAGGTCTTATAGTTACTTCATATAAACTGAGAAGTAAGATAGTAAATATAAAATCTGAGAAAAAGATTTACAGAAAAGCTCAAATAAGAGATATGAAAGAGGTTTAAACTTAATTAGCAAACAAAGAAATGCAGATAGTTTGGGGTAACTTTTTTTTAACTTATAACATTAATGAAGATTGAAAAAATCCTCAGTGCTGGCAGGAGATCAGTAGAGCAAGTGTAAATACTGCTGATGTACAACCTTTTCTGGAAGCAATTTGGAGATAGGATGCAGTAGCTTTAACTAAGCCCATAACTTTTCACCCAATACGGTCCTGGAAACCCTTCCAAAAGACACCGGTAGAAACCTAAAGATGTTCACAGCAACATTATCTTCAACAGCAAAACTTAGCCTAAATTCTGCACAATAGGAAAAGGGTTAAAGTATAGCATACCCTCAAAGGAAATTACATAACCATTAGCAATGGTGTTTTCAAAAGTATTTACTGATATGGAAGAATGCTCATGCTAAGTGAAAATCAGGATATAGAATTATTTGCACAGTACAATTTAGATCTACAAAATATATGTATACACACACACACACACACACACACACGCATACACACACACACACACACACACACACACACACACACAAAGAAAAAGACATGGAAGGTGCCAAAAGGTTTAAATAGTGATTTCTGCCTTGCAGACTCATGCGTGAGTTTGAGTTCCTCCTTTATTTCCTTCCATAATTTCTAAATTTTCTAGCTTAATAATAAAATATAAATAGTTTTTGAAATAACAGAAATTCTCTACAATAGAGAGGCAGGCATTTCCTGTAACACAAAATGTCATGAAATTGTCCGTGCAGGGTGATCAACTCTCCCTGTCTCAGCAAAGAAAGTATCACCTGGTGGGAACACTCTTAGCCCAGGCAAAGCAGGGCAGTGGGTCATCCTACCTTTCGGTCTGAAAAAAAAAAATTTGGTGTGGAAAAATTTCTAAAGTGTGAATTGCAGCATAGTCTTGATGACTCCTTGAGTCTAGATAGAAGAGGCTATTTTGACCTTGCAGATTTATGAAGATTTTTTTGAATAGTCACATCTTAAGGAGCTTGTTGAAAGCAGAGCAGATTGCCAAAGTGCTAAATAGGCTGGTTCAGCTACATTATACAACTTCTGAATGTGTACCCAAATGGGTTAGGAAGCAAGAACTACCTCTTGTCTTAGGGAAGAGAAGCTTATTTCTCTCTCCTTTGCGTGTGTGTGTGTGTGTGTGTGTGTGTGTGTGTGTGTGTGTGTGTTGTGTGCAAATTCTCTCATTTGGTAAGAATGGGAGGGGTGAGTGTATCATGTCACCAGCGGAAAACTGAGCTCTGGGGAGTTGGCTTAGAGGGTGAAGTGAACTCCTGGTTAGGGCTAAAGCCCTCTGAAAGAACCACAGTTCAGGTTAGACTGCTATTACCTACCTCTTTTACACAATCAGGATCAATCCCCTTGCATGCTAAATCTAAGGGAAGTTTTTCTACATCTTTGCTTAGGAAGCATCTTAAAAGCATGATAGAATTAGGCTACTGTGTGTGCCAAAAGCACCCTCTGTCACAGAGGAGAGCCACTTGGGGCAGGCAGTGGGGGACAGGGGTGTCAGGTGCCTGTGTTTGAGTCAAGGTTTTGCAACTCTGGGCACTCACTTGGCCACCCTCAGTGTTCTCACAGGAAAAGTCGGGATGCTAACAGCACCTTGCTCACAGCACCGTGAGCACTACACGTGTTCATAGAAATTAAGAGCTTGGAGCAGTGCTAGGAGATGGGTGCAGCGCAGCTTTGTTAGGGAGCACTCCTAAAATGCCCACCAGGTGTAGCTAAAGGATGGAAGCAGGACTGAGCAGAGTGAGACACTGAGGTGTGATGAAATCTTGACAGAGCCTCAGTGGGGACCCTCCAGATCTGTCCCATATTGAAGCAGGGGAGTACTTGGTCTTGAGACCCCTGTAATCTGTCAGATGAGGACCACCCGAGAAAGAGGCATGACCTTGTGCGGCAGCCTGGCGTGCCATCTTGGGGGGTCCTCCAAGGACTGGGATCTGAAATCCATCCTTGTGTTTGGGCTGCCAGGGATACCAAAGCAGGTTCCTTCCTGATCCTATGGCTGATTTTGTCTGGACAAAACCCCGATGGCCTTGCTGAGCTGAAGCCACCTTAGAATTCCCAGGGTTTAGGATGCTTCCGCCCAGCTTTCTATTCCTCTTCCCTGTACTCAGGATCTGATTCCTTAAAATCTGTGGTGAGCATTGTGATGTGGTGGTCCTATTCCCATTTAGGAACAAATTTTAAAGTTAGCTTTTAGACTCTTTAATTTAATTTTATTATTTGAACCTGTACAACTATGTGATTCTAAAGTCAACTAAAAAATATTAAATATGGAGTTCCCTTTGTGGCTTAATGGGTTAAGAACCTGACATAGTGTTCATGAGGGTGCAGATTTGATCTCTGGCCTTGCTCAGTAGGTTAGGGATCCGGAGTTGCAACAAGCTGCTGTGTAGGTTTTGCATCTGGCACTGCTGTGGCTGTAGCGTAGGCCAGCAACCGCAGTTCTGATTCAATCCCTAGACTGCAAACTTCCTTATGCCACAAGTGTGCCCCTAAAAGGGAAAAAAAATATTAAACAAACAAACAAACAAACAAAAACAGGAAGCATACTTGGGGGTTAAGAACCTGGTGCAGTCTCCAGTGTTGCTTTGGCTATGGCATAGGCAGCTTTGTTTCGACCCCTAGCCTGAAAACTTCCATATGCCGCAGGTGTGGGCATAAAAATAAAAGAAAAAAAAATCCTTGGATAATTCAGATGTCCACTCCCAAAGGCAGATAACAGGGTAGAGGAATTTTTCTAAACTAGGAGACTAAAGAAACATAGTGGCAAACTAGTTTGGGGGAAAACATCTATCTAGCCATAGCTAGATACAAAAAAACAATGTGGCCAAATGCTAGCAAGTGTTGATCTTGGTAAAGAACATCGTATTAGTGTTTGCGTCTTTCTGCAGATTTTGAAAGTTTTCAAAAATATAAATTCAGAGGAAAGGTAAGAAATTGTTCCTTGTTGAAGTGTCTAGCACTTGGGTTCTCATCTGCAAACATGTTAAAATGGAAAAGATGAACAACATGCCTAAAAGAAAGCAAATAAGTCAAACACTAAACTATTCCCTATTTTCGTTTAAGTCAAGCAGGAATTAGTAGAGCGAGATCCTTGGGTTTTAATATAAAACACCGCTTAATTCTCAAAGGAAGTTTAGAGGAATTAAATGCATGACATAGCACTTAGGACAGCAACGATCATTAGAGGATGACGTATGTTCGTGAAGAAAAGGTCATTCAAAACACACCTTTTCCAGTGGGGAACATCAAAGACATAATTTAATTGCAACAAGTATTTGAAAAATCCAATCATATTAGCTATGTGATTAAAGTGAAAAAATATAAACTGGGTTATTAGCCGAGCTTTCCTTCCTTCCATTTTTTCATTCCCTCCTCCCTTCACTCATTCATTTAGTATTAACCATGTGTTCGGCACTGTGCCAGACAATCACCCTATTAGGATGAATGAACACATTACTATCAATCCAGTCTTAAAGGAGATTTCTAAATATGTTTCTAAAGTGTGAACTAGGGCCCAAAACATCAGAGTCACATGTGGTGCTTGTTAGAAATGTACATTCCTGAAGTCCCATCCCAAACTCACTGAATCAACATTTCTGGAAATAAGACTGGGAGATCTGCATGCTTAACAAATGTCCCAGATAATTCTTTGGTACACTAAAGTTTGAGAGCCACACTAAAGTTCTCTGTCCTCGTTCCTGAATTTTTAAACATATTAATCCATAAGTTAGGTGAATTCCAATGTAAATTTTATCTATCAAACTTATAGATGACTGAAAGTTGGAGGAAAAGCTGATAAACCATATTAAATAATCAAACTTGAAAAAGACCTTGACAAAGAAGAAGGGTGAAATGAAATTAAATGATATACAACTTAATAGGGTTAAATGTTAAGTTCTGCTTCTAAGTTCAAAGAATCAACTACTTAAATACAAGGTAGGAAGGCTCTGGACTGACAGCAGGTCACTTGAAAAAGATTTCAAGTTCAATGAGAGTCAAAAATGTGGTATTATTTCAAAAAAACTAATACAAAATTTAGGAGGCATTAATAGAAACTGAAATTAAGGAAAGAAGGGGCAAGGTTGCAACCATCATATTTTGCATTGGCAGAGCACATCAATTTCAAAATATTTAAATACCTGCTTTTTAAAAAGTCATTGTTAAACTACAGTTTGTCCAAGCGAAGGTGACTAGGTAATAAAATGTCTTCAACCCACATTGTATGAAGAATCAGTTAAGGAATATAATATAGTTCACATAGAGAAGTGAAGATTTATATCTTTGTAATAGCTGACTTTGCAGGGTTGAAAGGCTACTGAATTCAGGAAAGAATTGATTTTTTTTCTGTATGGTGCCACAGGAAAAACCTGGGAACACTGGGTCAAAACTGTAGAAAAGTTATTTTTTTTATAACATAAGAAAGAATTATCTAAACATCAGAGGGCTCTATACATGCTATAGGCTATTCTCCTTAGAGAGAGTGAGTTCCAGAAGTAAGTTTATATGTCTGTCAGAGATGTGTTGGAGAGGATTCCAATTAATCAATAAACCAACCAAGGGAGACTTTTATGGATCAGCAGTGATGGTGTACTGGGAACTAAGGAGTTTGGTCAACTCACTTCTCTGTAACTGAAATATAAAAAAAAAAATAATTAATGAAAAGAAAAATAAGAAAGGATACCTGCATTACCTGGGTGGTCCCTTCAAAGTTTCCATTCCTTAAATTTCTACATAAATTTATCCAGAATTCTGTTGGCAATGAAAAGGTTGTTCATCCTTCCAAAGGAATCCATTTCTGATATCTTTTAGAGGAGCTGTTTTGGAGAAGCGAAAGACAGGACCCTCTTGACACACTCCCACAGACTCCTACAGAGGAAACCTGTCCCTGGTTACGCCTTCAATGGGATGAGATTTTTTTTTTTTTCTCTTAATGGATTTTATTTCACTTATAGGTGTGCATAAATCATCACAAGTCAATTTTACAGATTTTGTATCCCAAACCCCCAGTGCATCCCCCCACCCCCCCAGATTGTCTTATTTGAAAAACCAAGGTTTTCCAAAGTCTGTGAGTCACTGTCTGCTCTGTAAGAAGGTTCATTGTGTCTTTTAGTTTCCA